>CM053613.1:3595669-3631072 GCA_028646535.1 Procyon lotor
CTTTCTGTTCCTCACGTTTGATAATTTCAATTGTCCTGTCTTTAGGTTTACAGATTCTTTCTTCTTCTGCCTGCTCAAATCTGCCTTTGAATTGCTGTAGTGAATTTTTCATTTCAGGTTTTATAGTTTTCAGTTTTAGAATTTCTTTTTGGTTTAGGGATTTTTTTTTTAAAGATTTTATTTATTTATTTGACAGAGAGATCACAAGTAGGCAGAGAGGCAGGCAGAGAGAGCAAGAAGCAGGCCTCCTGCTGAGCAGAGAGCCTGATGTAGGGCTCAATCCCAGGACCCTGAGATCATGACTGAGCTGAAGGCAGAGGCTTAACCAACTGAACCACCCAGGTGTCCCTCTGTTTTTTATATCTTCATTGATAACTTCCACATAGTTTTCTTAACTTTTTCCATATCTTTCTTTAGTTCTTTGAGAATCTTTTTTTTTTTTTTTTTTTTTTTTTTTTTTTTTAGTTCTTTGAGAATCTTTAAGACAGTTATTTAAAAGTCTTTGTCTAGTAGATCTATTAGGTCTTTTTCAGGGACAATATTTATTTTTTCCTTTGAATGGGCCATACTTTTCTGTTTCTTTGTATGCCTCGTGATTTTTATTGTTGTTGTTGTGAGCACTGGGCATTTGATTCTAACTGTGTGGTATCTGGAAGTCAGACCCCCTCCCCCCATTTCCTAGGGTTTGTTGTCTTTATTGTTTTTTAAAATTATTATTACTGTAGGCTGCCTCTGTGCTGAGGGACCAGCCTGAGGTGTGTATGTAAGGTCTTTTTAGGTGTTTCCTGTGCGTCTTCCCTGTATGCATGGTCACTTTCCAATTTTGCATGTGCAGTTGTTTTGGATGTTCTAGTCTTTAATGTCTGGCTCCCCAGACGGGAAAAAGCAAAAATGAAGGGGAGGAGAGGGTACATGCCCTTCACGTCCCCTGGCAGTCACTTCAACTGGAGGAGGAGGGGTCTTGCAACAGTGGAGGGAAATGCAGTAACCATGGCTACCTCTTTTTCTGCACCTCTGTGATCAGAAGCAGCAATCAATGATCAGAGCACAAAACTTTAATATTCGAAGGTCAAGGTTCTCTCTGGCTCCCTCTGGCTCCCCCATGTTGTGTGTACCCTGCTCCAGGAACATATGCACAGCTGCCTGCCTTGTGGCTAGGGGTTGGGGATGCATAGAGTCTACTGTGCTAAGAGCAGAAATTGACAGAAATTAACTGCAACTTATCCCCCAAGACTTACCCCCAATTTCCCATGGAAATTGCAGACCTCAGACTTCAACAGACTCCAGCATTCCAAAGTAGTTACATCAGAAGATTCTGCCAGTAGTTATCTAGGAGGGAAGTCAGATTCCTGGTACTTCTTACTTTGCCTTCTTCCCAGAATCCTCCTACTTATTATTTTGTATGCATACAGATTATCATCTTTTTGTAGTACCTTACCGTCTCCAGTGCACTTTTTTTTTTTTTTTTAAGATTCTATTTATTTATTTGACAGAGAGAGAGAGTGAGAGAGAGAGGGAACACAAGCAAGGGGCGTGGGAGAGGGAGAAGCAGGCCTCTTGCTGAGCAGGGAGCCTGATGCGGGGCTTGATCCCAGAATCTTGGGATCATGACCTGAGCCAAAGGCAGACGCTTAACCAACTGAGCCACCCAGGCGCCCCACCAGTGCACTTTCATATATGACTTCATTCAGTGCCTACATTGCCAGTACATTTTGGAGGATGAACTTCCTCAGTGGTTCTGCCCCTGCGCCCAGGTGTTCTTTGTCTTCTTTAGTCCCTTTGGTATTTGCCTGTCGTATTTTGCTCATCACACACCATCAATCTGTTGTCTGGGCCAACTTTGACATAAATTCTTCTGTTTGTTTTTGTTGTCTTAGACTTTCTTCCCTTCCTCTTCCTTCATGCAGGTGTCTCCTATTCTTTATATATTTCTCTTCTTTCTCTTAGTCCTGCTTCTACAAACATTGCTTGTTTCCCATGCTCTGGTTTCCTGCCTTCATCACCACTCTCTTACCTTCAGTAGGCTTGACACCATCCAGCCCTTCCAAATGGGGAGAAAAGAACCCAAAGTTCGCACCCCAAATTCTGTTTTTTTCTTTATTGCATGAACAAATGAACCTTTACTGAAAGCATGTTGTGTGTTGGGGGTTGAGTAAGTACTTGCCCACTTATAGTTCCCCTTGTCTCATTTAGCCTCACAGCAGTGTGTTTACTACAGGATTCACAAGGTCAGCTTAGGGAGTTTTCCATTGAAGTTTACCATCCTTCTATTGGTCTGTGAAGACAAGAACGAGTAGAGTCAGTCGGGACACCCCCCCTGGTTTTCTGTCGGTGCGTCTTAGTGCTTCATGTATATAGATTGTCAGCAGTGACTTTCAAATTTCTGCAACTTCATGTGCATCTAGTACTTTCTGGGCTGCTGTTCACTTTCCACATCAGAGCATAGGAATGTAGAGGAGTCCAGCAGTGTGACTGGAAGTCGAGCTCTGGAGTCAGAGTACTGGGTTCAAGTCCTTGACTAATTAAAGCCTAACTAGGGAGGCCAGCCTGGATAGTTAAAAATTATATATTTAAAATGTTACATATGCATGAATGTTCATGGCAGCATTATTTGTAACAGCCCAAAAGTAGAAACAACCCAAATGTTTATCAGCTGATGAGTGGATAAACAAAATATGGTGTATCCATGAAATGGCATGTTCTTCAGCCATAAAAAGGAATGTCACACATGCCACAGCATGGATGAACCTTGAAAACATTATACTGTGTGAAAGAAGCTAGTGCAAAAAGCCATGTAGTGTATGGACTTTATATGAAATGGCCAGAGTAGGCAAATTCATAGAGACAGAAGGTAGATTGGTAGTTGCTAGGGGCCAGGGGGTGGGGGGATGAGGGAGTGGGGGGGTGACGGTTAATAGTACTGGGTTTCTGGGGTGCCTGGGTGGCTCAGTCAGTTGAGCGTCTGACTCTTGGTTCTCAGGTCGTGATCTCATGGGTCGTTGGATCGAGCATCAGGCTCTGTGCTGGGCGCGGAGCCTGCCTCAGATTCTCTCTCCTCCTCCTTCCCCTGTGTCTCCTTCCCTTTCTCTCTGTCTCTCTAAAATAAATAAATCTTAAAAAAAAAAAAAAAGTACTAGGTTTCTTTTGGGGGTGTACAAATGTTCTGGAATTAGCTGTGATGGGCGCACAACATTGTGAAGTGCTAAATTGTGCACTTTAAAATGGTGGGGAAAAAACTTAAAAAAATTAAGTTGCAAACTGAAAGCTTAATCATGTCACATAAAACTTCTCTTTGTCAGCATGACTGTGCACTTTGTGTGCACTTGTGACCACTGTGCATACATTTTTAGGCCCTTGTGCCAAATAGTTCTAAATGGTCATGTACCTAGTCACTAGTCCTGTCAATTTACCATGATTTGATAATTAAAAAAAAAATTCTACTTCCTACATGATGCCAGACACTTAAGAGGTACTTTATAAACATTTACTGAATTATTTCCGCTTGCTCTTTGTGCTTCATTAGTGTAGACAATTGCAGGTTAGCTATAATTACCTTTGTTCAGGATTGTTTCAGAAAGAGATAAAATCTCTTAAATTATGTGCCTTCCAGTAAGAGCTCTACACTTTACATTTGTAAGCTGTGTATATATATTTTTTCCAGATAGAAAATAGTGTGCTTGGGGATGCCTGGGTGGCTCATTTGGTTAAGCGACTGCCTTCAGCTCAGGTCATGATCCCAGGGTCCTGGGATCGAGTCCCACATCGGGCTCCTTGCTCAGCAGGAAGTCTGCTTCTCCCTCTGCCTCTGCCTGCCACTCTGCCTGCTTGCGCGCGCGCTCTCTCTCTCATAAATAAATAAAATCTTTGAGAAAAACAAAAAAGAAAATAGTGTGCTTGGCTTTTCTGATCACAAAGATAATACTTGCTAATTTTAAGCAAGATTTAGATAATGGTCTTGCCTGAACCGTGACCTTTAGCTTTTAGAAGCTTCCATCCAGACAATGCCAAGTCAGCAAAGGAGCTGCTTTTTTTTTCCCCTACCCCCTATCTTTCTGCCCTATCATTCTTTTTATTATCTTCTCTGCATCCTGGATTAGTTTGGCCTTCGTCACTTTTTTTTTTTTTAAGTTTTTATTTATTTGACAGAGAGAGAGAGATCACAAGTAGGCAGAGAGAAAGGCAGAGAGAAGGGGAAGCAGGCTCCCCGCTGAGCAGAGCTCAATGCGGGGCTCGATCCCAGGACCCTGAGATCATGACCTGAGCCGAAGGCAGAGGCTTTTAACCCACTGAGCCACCCAGGTGCCCCATCATCACTTTTTTCCAAATAGTTTCTTAGATACCTTCTCTGAGACAGGAGCCTAGGATGCTATTGTCCTGTTGTACAAAAGATCATGTCTGTCTTGTTTGCAAAATAAGAAGAAAGAATAGTGTTTGCCATTTGTTCTGCCACATCAATGCCCCCTTAATTCCCAACTTTTTTTCTTTCTTTCTCTCTCCTTTTTTTTTTTTTTTTTTTTTTTATTATTTTTTTAAATTTTTTTTCTTTGTGATTTTTCTGAATCCTGAAGCTGTGTGCATTTTTCTGGGACCCACTGAAAACCTTCATCTAAGACATGGCTCTTTTGTAGAAAGGAAGCGGTGGACTTCGAAGACTTCTTCCTTTCCCTTTGTGTGTGGCAGAGCTGTCACTAGGCTGCCTTCTTGCCGCTCCTTGACATTTGGTCCCCTTTCTCCACCGCACTCACGGCTCAGCAGCCTCAATCGAGGTGAGACGTGGCCACAGGGACGGGCCATTGCCTACTTAGGAGGCTGATGCCACTGACCTGTACCTTGTTTTTCTCTTGGAAGTTCCTTTTCCAGCAGTGAGGGTGCTCACGTGCTCCTTGTGTCCTTCTCTGAAACTCGTCTTAGCTAACAGGCAGGACAGTTCGTCAGGGTGAAGGTGGAGCCCGGGCCGGATCTGACGGGCCTGCTCAGTGATGGAGAGGCCGGCGGCCCTCGGCTCCCTGTGGCCGGCAGATGACCTGTGCCCGCGTCACCTGCAGCCCAGCAGGGGTGCGGACTGGAGGTGGGAAAGGAAGGGTAAAGCACGGGATAAGCAGGCACTTCTCCCTGGAGTTTCAGGTGAACATCCGGCAGAGCTGGTTTTCCTAGTTGACGCTGGCAAGACTGAAAGAATGTTTTAATCTTCGGTTGAGGCAGGTGCTTGTTGAATGAACGCGCATCTGTCGGTAGCTGCCTCTTCATCCTTCTTGTCATTATTCTGTTTGTTTCGATTTGAAGCGCTTCTCCACTCAGATTTAAATTGAGGCTGTCGGAAAGCCCCTTACTCCTTCAGAACGTCTGTTCTGGGATTGTGGCTATGGAAGCCGGGTGGGCTTCATGCAGACAAAGGGACCCACAGCCTCCTTCACAAGCACGGGGGAATTGTAATGAGGAAGATGCGGGGTCTCCTTTTTCCTATTTAACTGCGGTAGGGGTTAGGGAAGGAGCCCCTTTGTGAATGATGTAGGGGGTCGGCAGCTTTCTTTGTAGAGCCTTGTCAGTCAGAGCCTTGTCAGAAATTCTCAGCGTTCCAAAGTGTGGGAAAAATAAGAGCAGAATTCTTGGGTGGGTTTGTATCTGCTGGTTGATTTTTTTTTTTCCCCTCTCATTTAAAACAATGTATATAATAAAAGTCAGTAGTAAGGGGGTGCCTGGGTGGCTCAGTGGTTAAGCGTCTGCCTTCGGCTCAGGTCATGATCTCAGGGTCCTGGGATCGAGCCCCACATCGGGCTCTCTGTTCAGCGGGGAGCCTGCTTCTCCCGCTACCATTCCCTCTGCTTGTGTTCCCTCTCTTGCTGTGTTTCTCTGTCAAATAAATAAAATCTTAAAAAAAAAAAAAAGTCAGTAGTAAGGTCATAACAGCAGCTACTTTTTCTGCTCTACTGGCTTCACTTCTGGAGGTTGAAGGTGTTACCCTGAGGAAACTGAGGCTCCTAGGGGTGATCTACTTGCCCCAAGTTGTCCGGGGACAGAGTGGCAGAGCTTGGGGACACGCTCGACTTTCTGCCCGGACACTCCAGCCGTGGCCGGGGCCCTTTTGCGGCGCCACTGCCGACAAGACGACGTAGCCCTCTGCCAGGAGGCCGCGCAGTTGCTTCTTTCTCTGAATGGCCCGGGTTTTCTCTTTGTCCGTTTCTGTGCTGGTGTCCTTCGCAAAGCCTTTCCTTCCTTTTATTTTTCCTTCCCCGCTGGCCTCTGACATGATGCCTAGGGTGTAGAAGCAGAATTCTTTGCTCAAAACATCTTGCTACTTCTCTGTTTTACAAAATTTTCCTTGGCTTCTGTTTTATTTTTGCTTTTATTTCCTCTGTACAATGCTGCTGCTTTAGGCCATAGTGCAGAGAGAGATGAGCCTGCTCGAGGGTTTGAAGAAATGTAAAGGAGGTTTTTTTTTGTTTGTTTTTTTTTTTTAGCAAACAGTTAGGTGTTTGGGAAGGTTGTTGCCACGCTTCTTGATGCCCTAGTGAGAGTGGGTGGACTTCCTCACGACACAGCGGAGGCAGGGGTATGAGTGGATGCTCGGGGGGCAGTCAGGCCACCGACCCGGGAAGCCATCTGTCCTTGGCCACACTGCATCACAGTTCTCTGCACCGAACCAACACGAGTCCAGGCGCGGTGTGGTTTCCTGAGGAGTTTGGAGTTCTCCCTGGCAGAGGGAGGAGAGCCACGGGGGACGTTGCTTGCAGGAGGGTGTGGTGACGACAGGGGTGCCTTCGAGAACCTGGAGTTGACAGGAAACCATTGCCGAGAGTTGGCCCCTCGCTCTTTCTGCAGCTGCAACAGGTCTCTGGAAGGCAGGCCACACACCTCACCCCGTTGTTTGAGGTCCATGCCATTTCTCCCACCCCCTCACCTCCCCATTTCTCCCAGCCCCCGATGCCGAGATCTGGAGCTAACGGCCCTGTGGACAAGTAGCTGGGCACATTTCTCCAGGTGTCTACTGTGCCAGCTGAGGTTCGTCTTGTTGGTATGTGGAGTCTGAGAACACATCTCCTTTGCTTCCCCCCACCCCCTTCCCTCTGTACCCCAGCTAAAGGCGTGGTTTGTTGGGTCCCTGGTAAAGTGCACCTTCTCGTTCCAGATTGCTTACACACGTGCCATCTCTGTCTCTGCTGCTCTGATTACTCCAGATCGAACCAGCCTCATTCTGAATCCATTCATCCACATATTCATTCCACAAGCGTTTTGTGCCAGGCATTGTGGTAACCTGCATTCTCAAGGCCGAATCTGACGTTATCAAACCAGGTTGGCTTATAGAAGTTTGGGTCCCTGATGTATGTGCCTTTGACCCGATGCCTGTTTTATAAACTCATGCTCCTCCTGAGTAATATGGTATCTCTTCCCCAAGGAGTCAAGGCCTAGATTTTGATTCTGACCTCATTCAGAGGGCGAGCCTGGGCCAGGCCCCTCACTGCCAGGCCTCATTTTTTCCCCAGCATTGGGAGTTAGAGCCCCCTCCCCCGCTTTGCTGTTTGTTTGCGATTCCTAGCACGGATCCGCAGACTGGCCCACTCACTGCTTCTGGCCTAGAGCCTGTTCCCCTGTCGTTACTACCCTGTCCCTTCCACCCCTTCCCCAAAGCAATGGCTTCTGTTCCTTCCCAGCTTGTCTGCTCCTGGAGGTCTCGGGGGAGCCTCTGATAGCACACAGGACTCCCCTCCCCCAAGTTCCAAAAAGATGCTCTTTAAAGGTACGAGTGAAGGAGGAATTTGAAAATAGAAAGTGTTTCTTCATTCATTTTTACCTTTTGAGACCAACCTGATGGCTTGAGACAGTCTGCTTGGGCCCATGGTGCCGGATTGTCCGAGTCTCTTCCAGGGTCTCTCCTGAAACCCTCTGGCTTATGTGAGTGCTGAAGGCTCATGTGGGCCTGCAGGCCTGCGGGGCTCGCTCCGTCTCCTCTCTGAGCTGCTGTGTTCGAGGCACTTCTGGATAGAGGAGTCTTCAGGGAGAAGACGGGAGTGTTGTGGGCCTCCACTCATCTGGGGCTCTGCTTGGAGGCCGGGGTGGAAACCAGAACACCTGGAGGCTTGGAGGGCGGAGGAGCCTTTCAGTCGTTCTCTTTATTTATTCCTTCGCATCTCTTCTTCCCACCCCCAAAAAGAGACCGTTGGAAGTAGACGTGAGGCTCGGTGGTTTGTTCGCCGCCCTTCTGCGGGAGCTGCCGGTGAGGCAAGAATTCTAATTGCCTTTCTGTGACTTTTCCTTTAATGCAAAATGATTTAGGAGGAGGAGAGAGGATTTCTTTTGTTGTTTTCCTAACCACCTAGAGAGCTCTCAGGCTTCTGCCAGGGAAGGAACTTGGGTATTTCGAAGATTTTATTTATTTATTTATTTATTTATTTGACACAGAGAGATCACAAGCAGGCAGAGAGGCGGGCAGAGAGAGAGAGCAGGAAGCAGGCTCCCTGCTGAGCAGAGAGCCCGATGCGGGGCTCGATCCCAGGACCCCGAGATCATGACTCGAGCCGAAGGCGGAGGCCTTAACCCACTGAGCTACCCAGGCACCCGGAACTTGGGTATTTTGAGTCAAGATTTTGCAGTGGATGGTGGGTGTTCCACAGAGACAAAAACACATGTAACTTAGCTGACAGGATTCCAGCTTCTCGCCTACTTGTAGCTGGAGGTCCTCCTGGGCTTTCCAAAGACCATCCCCACAGCCCGTGTTGGCTGTGAGTGCTGCGGTCCCAGAAGGCTGGGGCGCCTCTTGCCCCAGGTCACCCAAGTCCAGGCCAAAAAAATAATCTCTGCCTTATTACACAAGAATGACAGTTTTCCAGACCTTTCCCCTTTGTGGTGACTTCTTTGTGGTGACTTACGTCCATCTAAGCAGTTGACGTGCATTGCTTCAGGTGTCAATCTCCACTACCGGCCACAGCCCGAGAGCGACGTACCAACAGGCCCATCAGCTGATGTAGCGAACAGCCGGCCGTCCAGGCCTGGTTCCAGTTTTCCCTGGAGCTGAGTTCTGGAATTTCAGGCTTGACCTCTCTTCTTAGCTTACCGATTCCCCATCCCCGTCTCGTCCCGGGCAGGTGAGGGCCAGCTCTGGAAACCGATTCCAGTTCGCATGGACCCTTACGGCAGGCACAGCACTCTCACCGAGTTCCTGAGGGGAATTAGGAGTGTCGTTTTGGCAGATGGTCACATAGAACCGGGCCTGGGATCCAGGTAATCTGCCATCAGATCTCCTGGCCTGTCTGCAGTGCTCTGTCTCTCCCTGGAGGGCTTCGCTGCTTATGTGCACAGACATTTGCCCAGTGCCTGCTTGGTTCCCTGCTCTGCTGGGTTTGGGATGCCCGGCGGCTCTGGTCTGTGGCCTGGCAACGGGGCGAGCCTTGCTGCCTCCAGCCAACCATGTCCCTCGGGAAGTAAAGCTCTGTTTCACCTTGTGAGGAGCACAGATGACACATGTCAGACTGCTTGGCAACAAGCAGAACAGGCCTCCTACCCATAGCCGTGAACCTGGTCTCCCATTGCTAAGAGAAGACAGTGGACTGGGCTGAATGGTGATTCACCTGGAGTCCTTGGTCTCCCCGCTCACTGGGCATGGAGTGGTCTGCAGCTGGCCCTCGCCTTCAGGGCCCACCGTGTAGCTGAGAGACTCCCCAACTAATTAGAGTCCTCATCGCGTTCCAGGCGCCATGCTGCCTGTTGGAGGCACAGCAGGGAACCGGAGAGATGGAGCCCTGGTTGCTTGGCATCAGAGCAGACAGGAGAAGGCCAGTTACTGTTCAGTTATGGCTGTGATAAGTGCTGGGAAGAAAAGCGTGGTGGGGAGGGGAGCACCCTAGCCAGGCGGGCCGGTCGGGCCGGCCAGGCGGTTATCTGCCTCCACAGCAGGCAGTGGCTGGGTGTGGATCTTGGCAGAACACAGGGAACCTATGGCAGGTTTTAGCGACTCCAGCTCAACTCTCCGTGAACTGGAATGGAGGGTGGGCGGAGCTACGGCAGCCACCGCCTCCCCCGCTTCCTCCCTCTCCAAGTCCCCAGCTGGAGCCGGGTTCCTGGAGCTTTTGCAGACCTGGTGAGCCCCTTTCCAGGGGTGCACCCTAGGACTCCTGGTGGCACTGCTCTTAACCAGCCCTTGTGGTGTCACTGAGGTGATAGCAGAAATGCCCCTAGGGGGCAGGGTCTGTCTCTAGTTAATGACATGCTTTCTTGCCAGGCAGCGGATCGGCAGTTTGTGGGTTGTCCGGGCTTATTCTTTCCACACGTTTGTTGAGCATTTACTTTGAGCCAGGCTCCAAGAACTCCTAGCAAAGTCTTCTTAGGGTTTTCTTCCTGGCCTCTTACCTGTGGCCCTCGCTGATAGAGACGGGCAGGGATGAGTGCCGGTGGAGGGGATTGAGCCGTTTTCGGTCGCCCCGGTGCTGGGTGACCAGGAAACAGGAAGCACCCCGGCTGTGAGTTCCTAGATTTCTTTTCTTGAAGGCTGTCCTTTACCCCTTCGAGCCCACGACTGTGGCTGTGTCCACCTTTGGGCCAGGCATGTGTCGTCCCTGCCTGGAACTCTTATCTCAGAGCCCCACGTGTGCGAGTACTTCCCTGTGCCTCTTCTGTGTCCCCCTCCATTGCCGTTCTGGCTGGGCATTCCCACCCCTGAGTGGAACCCACATCGCAACTTTGGGGTGCTCTCAACCCTCTCCCCTGTGCAGGAACAACCAGATGTCCTAAGAGATTGTCCCAGTTCCAGAACTGGGCCCAGTTCCAGGACTCCGGCTCCCACTGGTAGCCCCAGTATTACTTCTTTAGTGGGCTCGCGTGAGATTGGGTAGCCAAGACGGTGCTGATAACGCTAAGTGTGACTCAAATTTTTATATCCATGAGGCGCTCCCCACAAAATATTTGCCTGGGGCCCTGCACATCCTAGGGGCTACCCATTGGGCCCTCCAGCTCTGCTTAGCTGTTCTTGGCCTGCACCAGAGAAGAGGATAAGGGCCTATTGTTTGTTCCCGGGGCCTGAATGGCACTTTGTTTTCTGTGTTTGAGCTCCCAGGCGGTGGCCTTTCTGCTGCTGCTCTTGCCGCAGTCACGTCTCAGGATGAGAAATCCGTTCCCACTCTGACTTCACGTTGTTCTAGTGAATATCCTGGAAGGAGAGGGCTGTGAGCCAACTTGGGGTCTTGTGTTAGTCGCTGTGGGGTGGGAGCTAAGAATGGAGGTGCCGAGAGCAGGGGCCTCTTCCCTACCAGGAGGGCTTAGCTGTGGCAGAAGGAAAAGTGGGGAGACCCCTTTGTTCACATTGAACTGCGGAGCTGGCAGGAGTGTAGGCCGGCCCTGATTGGGCAGGGGGGGGATGTGGGGGGAATGCCGGGTGAGCCGAGGCTGGTGGGGGGCAGCTGAACCAGGGCAGAGGATGCCGCTTGCTGCTCCCCTTTCTTTTTGCCTTCTTGCTCTCCTCCAACTGCACACGTTTACCACTTGGCCTTCTCTCTGGTATGGAAATGGGAGAACAATCCCAAGAATGGAAGGTGCCTCTTTTATGTTGAGGTCAAAGGAATGGGAAGGTGGAGTAGGGGTCGGAGAGCAAGCAGGCAGGGAGCGTGTTTGTCCGATTTTGAGAGCACAGTGAGCAGCCTTTTCCGCGCCAGCTCCCGGGCCTTCCAGACTGTCAGTTAAAGGGCATTGAGTCTGCCCTCCTGCCCTGACTCAGATCAGGAAGCCCGTCTCATCTCTGCTCACCTCCGGCGCCTCTCCTTATGTCACTACGCGAAGAAGGCGGTTTGTTTTCTGTTAAAGTTGGTCGGCCCGTCTCCCAGTCTGCGGGGAGTGGCCGCTTAGACAAGTGTCTCTTCCGGTGGGGTCCTCAAGCCCATTTCAAGGAGGTCCCTGAGTCCAAATGGTGGTCATAATGATACCAAGGGATGACTTGTCTTTTCCACCGTCGTTGCAAAAGCAGAGGTGGGCAAGACTGCCGCCGTCTTTGGGGGAGTCCGGGCGGCGCGGCCGGCCGCCGGTGGGCACGGAGCCCTTGGCCGCCACACGCTCGCCCTGCCAAGAGCTGGTTTCGCGCGGCAGTGGCCTTGACGAAGCAGGAAGATGACCATTTCGTTAACTCCCTACGCGTGTGTACGCGTCCTTCCTCCCCTGTGTGGTGAGATGGGCGGTCGCTCCGCGGGCTGAACTGCGTTGCGTGGCTGAGGACAAGCGCTTCTGGGGTTGTCAGGGTCGCGAGCTGAACTAGCCGCTTTTTGCAGGGAACGCTGTTTGTGCTCGAAAGAGCAGCTGGCAGTTGTGGTGATTCAGACTTGGGTATTCTACTGATTTTTCTCAAAAAATGGATGTAGTGAACCTGTTGCTTCAAAGAAAACTGCTAATAACACATATTGCCAGTGGCCAAATTCAAGCTGTCAAGCCACGGTTAGAATTTTGGAAAGCTTTATCCACCGTCATGAGCTCGGTGCTTTTCAGTCCGTAGAGTTCTCTGATGATATTGGTGGTAATACTACACATGTGATACCTTGGCGTTTTATTAGAAAATGTGTCCCCATCTTGGAAGATTAGCATAAGTCCGTGAACCAGTATTTTTCCAAATGACAGTGTGGTATGTAAGGTTACAAAATCATGTTGAGTAAAAGGCCCATTTATATTTCAAGATAGGCCAGAGGATTTTTAAAAAAAAAAGTAATTTAATTTTTTGAGAGAGATCACAAGTAGGCAGAGAGGCAGGCAGAGGGAGAGGGGGAAGCAGGCTCCTTGCTGAGCAGAGAGCCTGATGTGAGGCTCAATCCCAGGACCCTGAGATCATGACCTGAGCTGAAGGCAGAGGCTTTAACCCACTGAGCCACCCAGGCGCCCCTAGGCCAGAGGATATTAACATAATAGAGTACATTAAGGTTCTATAGGGTTTCCTGTCTCACATTATCATTAATTACTAATGGTCAAGTTCTGGTGTGGTCTCAAACAGGAGTATCCACCATTGTCTGAAATGGCTACTAAAATATTCCTCCTTTTTGCTAATACATGCCTGGGTGAGTCATCTAGATTTTCTTCATGAGCATCATTTACCACAACAGACTGAATGCAGAAGCACAGATATGAGAATTCAGTATCTTCTGTTAAGCTGGACATTAAAGAGATTTGCAAAAATGTAAAACTATGCCACTCTTCTCAGTGTTTTTAAAAATATGTTTTATGAAAAGTATTTGTTAACTTGTAATGTGTTTGTTATTATTTTAAAACATTAATAAACATAAATGAGGGTACTACGTCCCAGAATAACCCTGCAGTGAGTTTGCTTTGCCTACACAGAGCTCACTTCCCCTTACTAGAGTCTGAGATCAAAGAGCATATAGACTCCGGATTGGTGGTTAAAATTTTTATTTGTGCAAGGATTTTAACTTTTCAAGAAGCTTTAACATGCGTTACTTTTAAAAATTCATTTTTATAATACCTTTACTTTAGATACAATTCATATACTATAAAATACACCCCGTTAAAGTGTATAATTCAATGGCTTTAGTATATTTAGTATTGTGTAACCAACACCACTATTCCAGAACATACTCCTAACCCCAGAAGGAAACCCTGTGCCCATCAGCAATCACTTTGTTACCTGCCCCCTCTCCCAGCCCCTGGCAACCACTAATTTGCTTTCTGTCTCTGTGGTTTTGCCTATTCCAGACATTTCATATAAATGGAGTCATACAATATGTGGCCTTTTGTGTCTGGCTTTTTTCAATTAGGATGTTTTCAAGCTTTACCCACTTTGTCACAAGTAATAAATAGTACAGTCATTTTTCTTTGGCTGGATAATATCCCATCGTGTGGATATACCGCATTTTGTTTATCCATTCACCAGTTGGACATTTGGGTTGTTTCCACTTTTTGGTTATTATGAACAATGCTGCTGTGATCCTTTGTGTACACATTTTGTGTAGACATGTATTTTCATTTCTCTTATGTATCTATCTAGGAGTCAGGTCGTGTGGTAATTCAGTATTTAATCATTTGAGGAACTCCAAACAGTTTTCCGAAGTGACTGCACTGTTTCATATTCCCACCAGCAGTGTGTGAGGATTCTGATTTCTCCCTATCATCATCAATACTTGTGATTGGCTTGTTGATTATAGCCACCCTGGTGGGTGTGAAGTCAATCTCATTGTGGTTTTAATTTGCATTTCCCTAATGACTTTGAACATCTCTTCATGTGCTTATTGGCCATTTGTATGTCTTCTTTTGCAGAAATATCTGTTCAAATCTCCTGCTCATTTTTAATGAAGTTGTTTGTATTTTTGTGGTTGAGGTATAAGGATTTTTTTTTTAAGTATACTGGATATTAGACCCTTAGAAGATTACATGATTTGTAAAACCTTTCTCCCGTCCTGTGGGGTTGTCTTTTCTCTTTCTTGGTGTCCTTGGGAGCACAAAAGGTTTTTTATTTTGATGAAGCCAATTTATCTGTTTTCTTTGGTTTCTCACCAGTCTTCTGTCGGAGCTAAGAAACCAAGGCCACAGAGATTTATATTTTATGCTAACAGTTTTATAGTTTTAGCCCTTGCATTTAAGTCTAATCCATTTTGTGTGAATTTCTATAAATGGTGTGAGGTAGGGGTCCAAATTCATTCTTTTGCTGGTGGCTATCCAGTCATTACGGCACCATTTGTTGAATTGTTTTGACACCCTACTGAAGATCAGTTGGCTGTAACTATGAGGGTCTTATGAGCTCTCAAGTCTATCCTGTGGATCCATATCTCTCTCCCTCTCCCAATACCACACCATCGTTGTCCCCGCCCCGCCCCATCTTGATCACTGTAGCTTTCTAGCAAGTGTTGGAATTGGCAAGTGTGAGCCCTTCAACCGTGTTCTTCTTTTTCAAGATTCTTTTGGTTGTTTTGGTTCCTTTGCATTCCCTTATGAATTTTAGGATCATCTTGTCAATTTCTGCAAATAAAGTAAGGTGCAGTTTTTGTTGGGGTTTGCATTAAATCATTTTGGGGAGTATTGCCATCTTAACAATGTTTCAGTCTCTGATCCCGTGAACATGAGGTGTTTTTCTTTTTGTTTGGGTGTTCAATTTTTTTCAGCTATATTTTGTAGTTTTCAGTGTACCAGTCTTCCACTTTAAAAAAAAAAACTTATCTATCTATCTATCTATCTATCTATCTATCTATCTATTTATTTATTTATTTATTTATTTATTTATTTATCAGAGACAGAGAGAAAGTGAGCAAGCGCACAAGCGGGGAGCGGCAGGCAGAGGGAGAAGAAGCAGGCTCCTTGCAGGGAGCCCAACATGGGACTTGATCCCAGGACACTGGGATCACGACCTGAGCCGAAGGCAATGCTTAACTTACTGAACCACCCAGGGGCCCCCAGTCTTGCACTTCTTTTGTTAAATTTGTTCTTCGATGTTTTGTTCTTTTTTATTCTTTTTTTTTTTTTTAAGATTTTATTTATTTATGACTGAAGGAGATAGCAGGAGAGGGAACATGAGCTGGAGAGGGAGAAGCAGGCTCCCCACTGAGCAGGGAGCCTGATGGGGGACTCCATCCCAGGATGCTGGGATCATGACCTGAACTGAAGGCAGATGATTAATGACTGAGGCACCCAGGTGCCCCTTCTTTTTGATTCTTGTCTTACTGAATATTGATTAAACTATATTGGTTTAATCCCTACCAGCCTGGCTCTCCCCCCCAGCCTGCCTCCCCACGTCCCCCAGCCGACTGTCTCCTCATCCAGACTGAGTCCCCACAGGGCCTGGCACTTCGGTAGCACAGTGCACTGCAGTAGAGATTTTCTTGTTTCTTTTTTATTCACACTGCCTCTGGCCTAGTAGTTGAAGAAACTGCAGCCCAGAGTGCAAGGTGACTTGCTTCTCGGCACAGCACTCATTAGTGGTAGCACAGGTAGGACCATGATTTTTCTGAATCACAGCCCATTCCTCTTTCCAGGCATCATCCTGAATGGGACTGGCATTCTATTCTTCTTCTTCTTTTTTTTTTTTTTTTAAATAGAGAGAGTGCATACCGGGGCGGGGGCAAAGGGAGAGGGAGAAGCAGACTCCCCATCCAGCAGGGAGCCTGATACAGGGCTCTAATCCTAGGACCCCAAGATTGAGACCTGAGCCAAAGGCAGACACTTAACGGCCTGAGCCACCAGGTGCCCCGACACTCTATTCTGCACCCCTCCACCAATTTGTGTGTGTGTGCGTGTGTGTCCCTACCTCTCTTATATTGAGCCCCAGGGCATGAAGGGAAGAGAAGGGTTAAGGCTGATATCATGAGGGCTGCCCACTAGGGTCACTTCTCTGGGCATTTTCTAGCACGCCAGACTCTCCTAGTTATTTCCAAAATATGCGACCTAATTAAGTTTTCAGAGCAACTCCATGAGATGACTCAGATCACTGCATTTTACAGATCAGGAGGTAATAGTTCAAAGGCTCTTGGAAACTCCCAGGTCAAAGAGTGAGTTACGTGTTCAGCACTGTCCCGGAAACTCCAGTTACGGTGCTGAAAGAGGGCGAGGTGTGGGGAGGCGGGAGGGAACGGGGGCTTTCTCGGAAACGGAGGCTCATCAATGCCATGGTTGATTTGGATCAATCCAGAAGCATTTGATCATTGGCCTGGAGCTGGTATCTCAAAATGATTGGCTTGCTGCTCCCTTCTAAGGGTGACTCTCTCCCTCTTTGTTCCTCTAGAGCACCTAGCATCATTTTCATAACCCAGTGGACATTCTTTACAAGCTTTTTGAATAAATGAAAGACACTCTGCCTGCTTGCTTTACTCCACAGAAGTCATAGAGCCTCACTGCCTCTATGGCTGGATTTGGGGTGATATAGAAGAGTGGGGGACAAGGTCATTAGAGGGGTCCCAGCTGCCCTGTCTGGTGTGAGACGAGGCATGAGAGAGATGCTCTCGTCAGCCACACCTCCACCCCCAGAGCAGAGCACAGACAGACATCGCTCCTTCTTGGAGTCGCTGACGTCTGGTCTGTCACATCCAGGGTCTGTGGTGGTCTGGAAAGGGTCACCTGAGTGACATGAACCAGAACAGCACTGAACATCTTTGCCATTGGTTTAACTGAACCAGACCCTTACTTCCCACTCCCACTTGTGTTTTTCTTAAGTAAGAAAACAACTATGGAGCAGTAGTCCTTGGTGGCCCTGACAATATTTTACAACTGTGTAGAAAGTTCACTGGTGCAGTTTTTTCTTTTTTTTTTTTTTAAAGATTTTATTTATTTGACACAGAGAGAGAGATCACAAGCAGGCAGAGAGGCAGGCAGAGAGAGAGGAGGAAGCAGGCTCCCTGCTGAGCAGAGAGCCCGATGCGGGGCTCGATCCCAGGACCCTGGGATCATGACCTGAGCCGAAGGCAGAGGCTTTAACCCACTGAGCCACTCAGGTGCCCCGGTGCAGTTTTTTCTTAAAAAAAATATTTATTTGAGAGAGAGAGAGAGAGTGAGCAAGTGAGAGGGAGCAAGTGAGCATGAGCAGGGGGAGGAGCAGACTCCCCGTGGAGCAGGAAGCCTGATGTGGGGCTCGATCCCAGGACCCTGAGACCATGATCTGAGCCAGAGGTAGACGCTTACTGACTGAGCCACCGAGGCGCCCCTGACTGCAACGGTTTTAGATGCTGGATGTTCTGCTTAGATTGAAAGCAGTGGCACCGACGATCATGCTTCTGTGATGCAGTGAGCTTGCCTTCCTCCCCAGCCCCGTTCTGGCACCTGCTGCCCCAGCCATGCCAAGCTATGCATGGCTGTGAGCGTGTAAAGCCAGGTGGTGTCCCTGTCCCCCTGCTCCCTCTTCCTGGATGCTTGCCCCTCCTCCTTTCCCTCCAGACCACCTGTCCTCTCTTCATCTTTCAGGCTCCCTCCTGTGATGCCCTTCTGGATCCTCGATTCCCCCTTTACCTACCAGTAGCTTAGAGCGGACACCTGCTGCTTATTTCTGTACGATAGTACCCATCACACTTCATTTGACCTTTTTCCCCTTTATTTATTTTTCTTTTTCCCTTTATTTTTTTTTTTTTTAAGATTTTATTCATTTACTTGAGAGAGAGGGTGAGTGAGCGAAAAAGCGAGCACAAGCAGGGGGATGGGCCGAGGGAGAGGGACAAGCAGACTCCCTGCTGAGCAGGGAGCCCAACCCAGGACTCTATCCCAGGACCCGGAGATCATGACCTGAGCTTAAAGGCAGACACTTAATGGACTGAGCCACCCAAGTGCCCCTTTCCTTTTTTTATTGAGGTATAATTGACAGTATTACTTTCAAGTGTCCAGGGTAATGATTCAGTATGTATGTATGTACAGTGTGTATCATGAGACCGTCACAGTAAGTCTAGTTAATATCATTACTTCACCACACATAGTTACAGGTTCATTTTTCTTGTGATGAAACTTGTAAGATCTACTCTCTTAGCAACTTTCAGAGATGCAGTATGGTGTTGTCTAATGTAGTTGCCATGCTGAGCAGTTCATTTCACTTCTTTACATGCCTGGTGTCTTTCCTGATGTCAGCGCCACGAGGGCAGGGCCCACCACTGTCCCTCCATCTCTCCATGTCCCCACTGCTGGTAGAGACAGCTGGGCAGGCTGTACTGTCCTGAACAGAAAACAGGGCGCCGCGGCCCCGGCGATGGTGTTCTCGGGGCGGTCCAGGGAACGCCTGTGAAGTGCCCGCCGCAGGCCAAGTCCCGGGCCGCTTCGGATCCGGACGAGTAGAGACACCTATTCTGAACGTTCCTCTTCTTTTTTTTTTTTTTTTTTAAAGATTTTATTTATTTGACAGCAAGAAACACAGTGAGAGAGGGAACACAAGCAGAGGGAATGGTAGCGGGAGAAGCAGGCTCCCTGCCGCGCAGAGAGCCCGATGCGGGGCTCGATCCCAGGACCCCGGGATCTGACCTGGGCCGAAGGCAGACGCTTAACGACTGAGCCACCCAGGCGCCCCGAACGTTCCTCTTCTTCTGCCTATCTCTGAGTGTTAGAAATGAAGCACGTGCAGAGGCAGCTGGGGCTCGTGAGAAGTGTCCCATGGGAAGTGGCATCAGTGCCACTGGAAGGTGTCCCCAGCCCCCTCCAACTGACGCGAAAGAGGCCCGGGGCCTCCCAGCGCTGAGAACGCAGGACTCTGCTCCTGGGACCATCCCTGCTCAGAGCTAGGTGACTTGCGTCTTTGATCTTGTCCCGACCCGAGTGCTATGGGGAGAAAGGCACCAGCTTTCATGGCCCCTTTGCAATGCCTGTGGGCGTCCAGGAGGTTACGGAGAAAGAGGACATGTACCCAACCACCTAACTGAGCCTATTCAACCACCAGTCTTTCCCCTTACCCTCGTCCTCGTTTGAGTTCCTCAGTGCTGGGAGATGAACAGGAGTTGGAGAAACAGTAGGATGTTTCTCCTTCCAGACTGCCCACTTCTCTCAGGAAGAAGGTTCTAGTTTTATGAGAAGAATTGGGAACAGTTGGACCCCGAATCCGGCTGTTCACGGTAATCAGATCCATGGAGCCCTCACCAACAGCCCTGCGAGCCGTGTGCTGCTGCCCACTTTACGGATGACTGAACTGAGGCTTGGAGTTTGAGGGACCTGCCCAGGGTCACACAGCAGAGCTAAGATCCAAGCCCAGGCGCGCCTCACTGCGACGCCCATCCTTCTCTCATGCCTGCCCACCCCTGTGAGCGGCAAGCATCACCCCGTCTGTAACCTGTGTTGCCGGCTTGTCCAGAGCGTCAGTGAAGGGAGTCCCGTCTTCCCTGTTCTCAGCCACTTCCTAGCCAGGGGCCCTCCCCAGAGTTTATGCCGTTCCCCAAGTAGCCTCCAACTGCCTAGTCCTTCTCGGACCTGTTTCTGCACTGGTGTCAGGAGGGTCTCCGTTCCTGTCTGTCGCTGGGGATCCGTGGCCCTATCCTGTCTTCATCCTGGTGGTGCAGGGAGATTGAGGTAAGGTGCGTGCAGTCCTGGACGAAGGTCTCATGCTGCAGAACCTTCCCCTGACCCCATCCTTGCTCCCGGTCCTGCCCCCAGGGGAGGCCGAGGCCTGTGTGCCGGCCTGATGCCAGCTGCTCCCTCCGGCTCAGCCCCTCAAGGGGTCCATCAGCTAGACGGCCAGTCTCAAGGCGCTGCTCCGCCGTCAGCCGGGGAAGCCGCGCTGGGCGCCGGATGCAGGGAGCCTCTGCTGGGTTCCCACCCCGGCCTCGCAGGGCGCCCCTGCACTGTCACTGGCCTCTTCCGGGTCTGCAGGGGCCTGCCTTTGTCAGGGTGTATTAGTGGTTAGCTCCCCTGGTGGGCCAGAGGGGAGGCAGAGAGCTGCTTGTTGTCAGCTCTGGAGAAAGCTGGAGGCAAGAAGGGAGCAGAGTGCCCGTACAGGGTGAGGTCCTGGATCTGAGGGGAGTAAGCAGGTTCCCTCCCAGACTTTAACTTCCCAGGGACTCCAGATGTTCGGGCTCGCACCTTAGACTCTCTGCCCAGGTCAGGCGTGCCCACATTTCATCCGCAGGAGCATCCTTCCTCCTCTCTGGATGCCACCTGTCCTGTCTGGGAGCAAGCACTCGGAAGCGGGGAAGGCCTCTGTGACGAGTAAGCCTCGGGTTCGGGAAGCTGAGCAAAGGTAGAACAGTGACTTACTGACTGCGCCTCCTCCGAGAACTCTCGTCTGAGCTCGGCCTGGGCTAGTTTCTATTTTGGTGATAGTGGGGTGGCATCCACGATGGAGGCACTCTGTCCCTGTTCTGGATATTGATCGGTCAATCGGACCAATGTCCAATCAAAATGGATTGATCTGAGTGGGTTCAATAATATGTTAAAGCATTTAAACACCTTGCTAATGAAGTCAGACCAGGCCAAGGGCTCACAGAAGTCACTAGGTAAGGTGTACCCTTGGGAGGAAGCCTGTCTCCTGGCCCCCAGGGAGAAAGGACCGGATGTCTCCAGATCCCACAGGGACACCTGAGACTTGGTGAGATCTCAGCAGGAGGAGGTAGACCTCAGAGTCCTCATTTTTTCTTCACCCGTCAGATCCTCTGTTCCTGTCCTTAGGCCAGAAGCTCTATCACCTGGCTGGCTCTCCTGCCCTTGGCCCTCTTTTCTTGGTAAAGGCCAAACAGCACTGCCCTTTAATCCTTCCCGCGAACCCATAGGCAGTGGTTTTGACCGCCCTCTCCCAGCTCACCCCGACCTGGTTTTGTTTTTTCCCTTCTCTCAAACAAGCTGTTCAAGGTCTACTGCCGAGCCAGAGATTGGCTCACAAGCAGCTTTCTCTCCTCTGAGCTGTGGGGAGGGGATACTTCTAGAAAGTCATTGACAGAGGCTTAACCTAGAACGTCAATTATAAACAGGCAGTGGGCAGAGGGCCTAGATTTGGGTATTCTGGTACCAGGAACGCTGTGGCCTCCCTGGGGCTCTGCAGACCAGCAGCCACGGTAAGACCACCTTTCAGCAGTCCTCGGCACACTGTCCTGGGTGGGGTGTGCACTGATGGTCACTGGTGGGGGACCACCCTCTGTGGTCATTGTTTCTCTTCTCTCTGGAACTTGGCAGTCTATTGCTACTAGAAGAAAGAGGGCAGAGGGATTCTGGGAACAGTCCTTGGAGACGGGAACCCAGGGGACGGGTGGGCGGGATCATTGCTCACAGGCCTGTGGGGACCGCTCTGGTCAGGGACGGTCAAAACCAAGGAGCCCAAGGTGGGCAAACACTACTTGACAATGAAAATGGGTTCTTCCTGAGACCTTGGGGACAGAGGAGGAACTCTGGACCAAGATGCCTTTGTGTGGTGGTGACAGCTAGGGGCAAGGCCATGTGGTTCCCGTGTCTAAGGTCCTTTGTGGAACTGGCGAAGCAGTAAGTGGTCAGGGGAAAGATCTGCTCTCAGTACAGCACCAGGCCAGGGGCTCAGGGGCCCGCATGTGCTGTGCTGCAGCTGCTTGGCCAGCTGGGGCCTTGACAAAGTGCTCTGGAGCCGTGGAGCAGGGAGGCCTGGCTGTCCTTTAGGAATCTGGGAAATGGAAAGGCCAAGATCAGTTCTCTTCAAGAGGTGAGTTTGTGGTTATGCCCTAGAGAGCAGTGAGGGGAAGGCATGTAACTACCCACCTTTTTGGGAGAACAAATTTCTGGCTTTGAGCAGAACCCACTGCTCTGGTGTAAAGGGAAACAACTTTTGCTTAGAAGAAAACCTTTCCCTCACTTCTGGTGGCAGAGAAGCTAAGGCCCCAAATGGCTACGGGTGATCTCCCACTGCACACAGGCCGGATGGCCAGGTTCCCCGGGTCCTGGGATACATAAGAATTTAAGAAGGGAGTAACTCGTGTGTGTGTGTGTGTGTGTGTGTGTGTGTGTAAAGTTTGAGGAACAAGTGAGAAGGAAGACTTACATTTCCCTTTATTTTGTCCCAAACTTCCCAGAGCAGAAGCTGGTGAGAAATGTGCCTGTTCTCTTGGTGTTCTGGACCAGGGATGGAGGGAGGGATGTGGCTTCTGGACTTTCTTCCCTGTTGGGTTATTTAGAGGAAGACCTGTCATCTGGAGAAATTCTAAGGCAAGATGACAGTCTGTGCTTACAAATCCGAAGGTCTGTGTCTGGAATGATCTCATTTGTGCCATTGGTTTGCTCTCGGCTAGAACGAAACCCTCAGTTTCATGAAGGCAGGGACCTCTTCTCTCTTGTTCAGCTTATGTCCAGTGCCTAATAGTACCTGTTGCGAAGGCTCAATCACTGTTGAGTGAATGAACGCGTGAACACTTTTTCTCTGCCTATCATTTCACTAAACCTCTCCAATTTCCTCTTTTGTGGGTTCCGTACCAGACTTCTCACCTGATCAGCATCTACTTGGTGTCACCTGACCATGACTCTAAACTAATCAGGCAAGACCATGCATACAGGGAGAGGCTGGTGGGCCCTGCGGTTCCCTCTCACCACTGGTCCACGCTGATGGCCTGTTGGGCCAGGTGCCGCCCACCCTGGGGCCTCCGGAGAGGATCTGAGTCCAGGTCAAGCCCCTCCTCCACGCCACTTACTTAACTCTCCTCAGCTGCTTTACCCTTTACCCTTCTCCAATCTCCCTTTTTCCCCAAGTGGTTCCTTTGCATATGTTGGCTGTTTACTATCCCTTATATCTCAAGTATGCTAGTCTTGTCTCCTCACCAGACAGAAAGTTTCATGAAGGCAGAGGCCCTGCCTTTGTTATATTGTCCTGTGTCCCTCAGATGTGTATTATGGGCAGTAGGAGCTCAATAAACACTTGATGGCTCCAGTTGCTTAAAATCTAATCCTAGTCCTGTGGGTATGACTTGCGGCTTCTAGTTTATGAAACCGAAGGAGGACAACCTGAAGGTTCTCAGACGGCAGGTTGCTTAATTGTCAGCCATCTGTGCTGGGGGATAAGGCTGTTCCACTGACGGACTAAGGTTCCAGACTTTTTTACTCATAACACCCCTGACACCAAATATGTGAGTTTTTCCTTCACCAACCAGTTCTTCAGTTCTCCGCAGACACCAGCGGGTTTCCTTTGGCTCCATTCAGTTCCAGCACTGCCCAGGGTTAGCGCAGACCCCATGGGTGAAGGGCTCAGTCCCATAAGATGGCCCGCACTTTAGACACCAATCACAAGACCTGGCCTTCTGGACCTCTGACCAACCAGCTGTAAATCGGAGATGACCATGATCCTTCCCTCAGGTCTGATAATATTTGAGAACTGTTCACAGAACTCAGAAAACTGCCTTCCTTACTATTATCAGCTTATTGTAAAGGATACAGATAGACAGATTAAGAGGCACGGATGTGGAGTCTGGAAGAGTCATGAGTGTGGGAGCTTCTGACCCCATGGATGGGGGCCACCGTCATCTTGGTGTGTGGGTGCAGTCACCGTCCCGGAAGCTCTCGGGACCTCCTGGTTTAGAGTTTTATAGTGCTGATGCAGGGGCATGGTTGATCAAATCATTGGCCATCAGTGATTAACTCAGTCACTGCCCCTCGCCCCCCAGTGGAAGTTCCAACCTTCTACTCATGTGTTTGGTTTCCCCAGCGAGCAGCCCCTGCCTGAAGCTATCTAGGGGCCCACCGGGTCGCTTCATTAGTATAAAGTCAGGTGTGGTTGAAAGGGGCTTACCGGAAAAAAAAAAAAAAAAAGAAAGGGGCTTACCGTCCCTTCTCCCCTACTACTCAAGAAACTCTCCAAAGGTTTTAGGAGCTCTGTGCCGGGAACCAGGGAGGAAAACTAAATTCTATAGTTCTTACATCACTGTATCACACAAGGGCAGTGAGGTGGAGTGATCCCCAAGGTCATTGGACCAGACAGTGGCAAAGCTAGAATTTGAACCTGACTTTTCTGACTTTAAGACTTTGCCCTTTCCAGGGAATTTCGGCCGCATATGGCCCCACCTCCACTTTATCAAGGCTTCTGTCCTTCAGGGAGGGAGCTTCCAGCCCCACCGAAGAGTGGGGGATGGGACAGGACCCTGGCTGCTTTTCCCTTTATCCTTCCAAAGTCCCCACTCCTGGGACTGTTGACGCAGGGAGTTGCTTAAGTTGCTTGAAAGAACGCTGTGATGTCCGCAGGCAGCAAGGAGTTCAGAAGTGATGGGGTTCAGGAGATGGGCCTGGAAAGCCCCATTTTCCTTATCTGTAAAGTGGAGGTAATGCTTGCCCTCCCTATGAGGCAAAGTTGCTGTTAGTAGCAAATGAGAATGTCTCTTAAAGTACCTTATACGCTGCAGAGAGCCAGAGGTGTATTGTCGATGTGATTACACATGTAGGTTACCGCTCAATGAAACTGTCAAGGGGAACAATACCCACCTCCTAAGTGTTGGGAAGTAACCTCGTCCAGCGGCCTGGCACCTTACAGACACTTAGAGCTGTAATTAGTTACTGTTGTTTTTTTTAAACTACTACAACACATGAGGTCTTCCTCAGATGGAGGGTGGGTGGCACTGAGGAGACCTCCCGGGGTGGTTGGGACTGAGAAGGGCAAGTCTGTCGGGATTATTGTAATGCACTTACTACCTCACATCCCTAAAGGGTCCCCCACGAAGCCTGAACTTCTCAGTTCAGATGCGTCTTTCTTCCCAGAGAATTGTCGATCTAACTTCTCAACACGGAGGAGAAACTATTATATTCAAATGAACACGCCCCCTGCTATCGGAGGGCGGAAAAGTCAGTCTTGGCAAGTCAGAACCTGTGCAGAGGGGAGGGGTTGGAGCTGCAGAGCTCCTGGCGGGCACCCTGCCCTCCCCTCCCAGGCGTGCATGCGAGGGGAAAGGCCACCGGGAGCCTCTGGGCCCTTCTGCAGGGCTCCAGAATGGCCTAGGGGATGCTCAGTTGGGCTCCCCCCACCATGGGAGCACAGCCAGCCTGTGCGGAAATCCTGTAGGGTGTGTGTGTGTGTGTGTGTGTGTGTGTGTGTGTGTGAGAGAGAGACAGAGACAGAGACAGAGACAGCTGTGCCGCTGACCCAGCCAGAGCGGGGAGCAGGCTCTTCACACAGCGATGGAGTGCCCGGCTGTGGCCAGGGCAGGCGGTTGAGGACGACTAGTCAGAGTCTGACAGGGGAGGGAGAGAGTGGTAACTGGTAAGGTGGCTGGGCTGGCATCCACGGGTGGCTCCTGGGACTTAGCGCAGCGGTGAGGCACGGTGTGGGGGCGACGGCTCGCCGGGGTGCGGGTGCCTTTAGGCTTCGAAGCCAGGGCCCAGCTATTCATCCTGAGTTTCTGTTTCCTTACTTACAAAGCTGGGGCCGTAATGCCCGCCAGACCAGGTTTCAGGTGACTGAATGGGATGCTATGGGGCACTTACTGCAGTGGCCGACACCCTGTAGCACGCCCAAGCGGACGTCATCAGTGGCTCTGACGCTTTGCCACGTGGCTGTCGTCATGAGGATGCAACCAGCAATAGTGGGTGCCTACGACTCTGTCTCAGAAAAGCCTCTGGTCCAGGTTTTGTGCTCATATTCCAAAGCAGAGGGTGAAAGGTCAGATCAGGGGGCTGCCGACGTGTGTTTTCCTGGAGTCAAGAATAGGGGGAGCAAGTAGCAGCAGCCACAGTCAAGGTCACATTCTGTCAGGGTGGTTGTTTACTTTCTTGCTTCTAGGAACTGAAGCACTTTGCCTTTGAACTTGGCTGTCTCCTTGGCTCATGGACTGGACACTTCAGTGATCTGTTTATCCAGAGGACCAAGTTTTCTAGAGAGCCAGGTTCTATCCCTTCCTCCCAAGGGGATGCCTGGGAGGCATCCCAAGGGGTTGGCGTCTAGCAGAATAGGGGTAAAGGCTGCTAGGGATGGCCGAGGTCACACACTGGTTCTAAGAAACTGAATTAGTCAGGCCAAGCAAATCAGGCGCCAAACCAGGGGAGCTGAGGCACCCAGGATGGACAGCAGTGGGAAGTCATTACTTCCAGGTTGGGAGAGGAAACAGGGTTTCCTCTAGACTCCGGGGGGGTTGGCAGCGTGGAGGCGGGAACGCCCAGCAGGGACTGTCATAGTGACAGGATGCACCCCCAGTCAGGCCTGTGGCACCCGAGCCCATAGAGAGTGAGGAGGATAGACCCGTGCTCTCTCTCCTGCTTGTGCCTCCCAGTGGCTGAATGTGCAGGAAGCCAGGCTGAAAAGGGGAGAGCCCTTTCACAGGTCTCAGATTCCCTGGGCGCAGAGCAGAGCAGAGCAACCAACCAGGAAGCCTGTCCTGAAGGCTAAACCTGTGTGGAAACATCCACTTAACAAGCGTGACAAGCGGAGGAATGAGGGCTCTGGCTTCCTGTATGTCAGAGCAGCTGCTGCTTCTTGGGAAGGGGCTGCCTCCAATTCAGAATTAGTCACCAGTGGGGGCGCCTGGGTGGCTCAGTGGGTTAAAGCCTCTGCCTTCGGCTCAGGTCATGATCTCAGGGTCTTGGAGTCGAGCCCCACATCGGGCTCTCCGCTCAGCGGGGAGCCTGCTTCCCCCCTCTCTCTGCCAACTTGTGATCTCTCTCTCTCTCTCTCTGTCAAATAAATAAATAAATAATCTTAAAAAAAAAAAGAATTAGTCACCAGTTTCAAATTTGGTCATCAAGGGCAATTAGAGAAAATGAAATGAAAGGCACACAGATTGGAAAAAAAGAAGTGAAAGTATCTTAATTTGCAGCAGACACTATCTCGTGTAGGAAAACCTAAGGAATCCACTAAAAACCTATTAAAACGAAGGAATAAAAATGTTCAGCAGGGTTGCAGGACATAAGATCAATATATGGAAATGAACTGTATTTCTACACAGTAGCGGTGAACAAATTGAAAGTGAAAACAGTTTCGTGTAGAATAGCATCAAGAAGAATAAAATTCTTATGAGTAAATTTAACGAAAGAAGTGTAAAACTTAGCATAAATTGAAAAAAAATTAAGAAAAAAGAAAAAAATTAAGAACATCTCAGTTAACGGACTCGCCATGTTCGTGGATCGGAAGACTTAATACTGCTAAAGTGGCAGTAGTCCCCCAGAATATGCAGATGCAGTGCAGTGTCTTTCACAATCCCAGCTGCCTTTAGTTGCAGAAACTGACAAGATGATCCTAGAATCCACATGGGAGTTCAAGGGAAGCAGACAACCCAGAAGAATATTGGGACTCAAACTCTGTGATTTCAGAACTTTGCACAAAGCTGCAATAATCAAGACAGTGTGGTGCTGGCGTAAGGACAGGCATAGAGATCCATGGAATAGAATTGAGAGCCCAGAAATAAATCCTCACACTTACAGTTAGTTGACTTTTGACAAGGGTGCCAAGACAATTTAATGGGGAAAGAGTTACCTTTTCAACAAATGGTGCTGGAACAGTTGGATGTCCACATGCCAAAGAATGAAATTGGACCCTTACCTTTCACCACAGTCAAAAATCAAAATGGGTCAAAGACCTGAATGCAAGAGCTAAAACTATAAAACTTTTGGAAGGAAACATAATCATAAATCCTTGTGGTGTTGGAGTAGGTAGTGGTTTCTGAGCTACAACAGCAAAAGCACAAGCAATAAGATAAAAAGATCAATCATACTCATCAATATTAAAACTGTGCAGCAAAGGACACTGTCAAGAAAGCGAAAAGGCAATGCAGAGAATAGAAAATTTTTGTAAATCTTATTTCTTTTTTTTTTTTAAAGAGAATCTTTTTTTTTTTTTTTGAAGATTTTATTTATTTGACAGAGAGAAACACAGCGAGAGAGGGAACACAAGCAGAGGGAATGGTAGCGGGAGAAGCAGGCTTCCTGCCGAGCAGAGAGCCCGATGTGGGGCTCGATCCCAGGCCCCTAGGATCTGACCTGGGCCGAAGGCAGACGCTTAACGACTGAGCCACCCAGGCGCCCCTGTAAATCTTATTTCTGATAGTGAGTTTCTCTCTAGAACTTGTATCTAGAATATATAAAGAACTCTTACAACTCAACAGTAAAAAGACAAATAGTCCAGGTTAAAAATGGACAAGGGAGGGGCGCCTGGGTGGCTCAGTCGGTTAAGCATCTCAGTTTGGCTCAGGTCATGATCTCAGGGTCCTGGAATCGAGCTCCGCGCTCAGCAGGGATTCTGCTTGTCCCTCTGCCTCTATGCCTCCCCCCCAACACTTGTGCTCACGCATGTGCACTCTCTCTCTCTCAAATAAATAAGATCTTAAAAAAAAATGGACAAGGGATCTGAATAGACACTTTCCCAAAGAAGACAGATGGCTAGTAAGCACATGAAAATATGCTCAACATCATTAGCCATCGGGGAAATGCAAATCAAAACTACAATGAGATACCACTTCATCCCCTCTAAGGTGGCCACTCAAAAAGAAAGACAGTAGCAAGGGCTGCCGAGGATGCGGAGGAGCTGGTGGGTTATAAAATGGAACCGCTGCGTGGAAAACAGCCCGGCAGTCCCTTGAGCAATTAAACATAGAGTCACCGTAGAATCCAGCTGCCTGTCCGAGAGATGAAACACGTGTGCACCCAGAAACCTGCACGCACGTGCTTGTAGCAGCACGTTCCTAACTAGGAACAACCCGGGTGTCCGTCGGCTCGTGCCCGGGTCAGGACGGTCTGTCTCTGCAGTGGGATAGTTAGTACTTGGCAGTGAGAGGGAATGAAGGTCTGGCCCCTGCTGCAACGTGGACGAACCTCCTTATGCTGAGGGACCTCCTTATTCCTTTATATGAAACGTCCCGAATAGGCAAATCGAGAGAGAGAGAGGGAGAGAGAGTTAGCTTAGTGAGCCGGGACTTGGTGGAGAGGATGTGTTCTGGAATGGATCGTGGTGACGGACACAGCTCCATAGACAACTGTACGTCAGTGTGCGAACTGTCTGATCTGTGAATTTGACCTCAATAAAGCTGTTTAAAAAAACCCACAGAGACCTGGCCCCCGGGGTGCCCCCCAGGCTAAGTCTGTGACTTCATGAGGCAGCCCCTGCTGGCGGGGCCGAGGTGCTGCCTGCCACCCAGCGCCCTCTGCCTCCTTTTCTCAGAGCACGGGAAGACCCCTGGAAAATTTCAGTTCCAACCCAGTTTGCATTTTAGTTTAGTGAAACAGTTCTGGAACCTGCTGTGAACCAGGCATCAAACTGGGTACTCTCGTGAAAGACAGGGCGTCTGGATTTGGATGGGCTTAGTGATTCTTGAGTTGGCTTCTTTCCGTGGGTCCTTCTGAGGCTGACTTTTCTTATCAGTAAAGTGAGGCTTGAACCCCTGGGGTTGTGGTGTGAATTAAGCAAACTAGAAGGGACCTGGCATCCAATAGGCAGAGAATGAAAGTTCCCCTGCAGAGCTCCTGAAGCAAGTTCAGAGATGAGTGAGATGTGACCAGAGAGGGCTTGAGGTCCGCCCTCAGCCTGCACTAGCTACCTAGCACCCAGTGAGAGGCAGACCGGAGGAGGATACCAGACACCTGGCTGGCTCTGGGCCGTGGTTGGGGAACCAAGGAAGGCTCCCTGTAGGAGGGGCCTCGAGAGTGAGAGGATTCCCTTGTCATATATTGTAATTACTTTTTTTTTTTTATTTATTTTTGGGAGTGGGAAGAGAGAAAGAGAGAGCAGGACTCAATCCCAGGACCCTGGGATCATGACCTTAGCCGAAGGCAGGCAGAAGCTTAATTAACTGACTGAGCCACCCAGGTGCCCTGTATTTACTCTATATTTTGACTAATCAGTCCTATGATGTAAAGTCAGAAGGGTAAATGGTAAAAGACCTTTTCCTCATGTCTCTTCTGCAAAAGCACCTGCTGTTACCCACCCCTGGAGTCTCCTTCTGGGAATATTCTACATGCATACAAGCAAACGTATGTCTCTGTAGCAGAGTCCTGTCAGTGGGACAGGTTGGACATCTTCCCCTGCTGGTACATGGGGACAGAAGGCTCAGGCTAAGATGTCATTTATGCTCCCTCCCTGCCTCCCAGTCGTGTTTAGCTAGGCTCAGCGTGGGTCCCATCAGTAGGAATGCTGGTTTCGCTTTCCTTCCGGTCCCTTGGAGAGAGGGGTGCCTGTGGAGGGGGTCCTGCCTGGTCCTTGCCTTACCCAGCACGCCCCCTCTCCTTGTGTGACATGCTCTCCGGGGGCCTCCTGCCGCCTCTCACTGCAGCTCCTGCTCCCTTACTGGCCTGTCCGCTGCCTCGTTTTGCTGGAGCTTGTCCGCAGTAGCTTCCTGAGAAGGAGTGCGGAGTGCTGGGGGGGTCAGGTGCAGCAGCCCATCTTTATTTTACCTGCAAACGTAATTGATATAGTTCAACTGGATGAGGAGTTTCCGGTTTGAAATAATTTTTCCTTTGCAGTTTTGAAAGGATTGCTTTGTACTTTTTGGCCTTCTGAGTTGCTGTTGAGAAATCCAAACTTCGTTGATGTCTGATCCTTTGTGTCCTTTCCCCCCTTTTCTGAAAACTCACAGGAACTGAAATTTCACAACATGCCCGGTGTGGGTGTGGGTTCATCCGTCTTTACTCTCGGTGCGCCCTTCCATGCGGAAATGTGCTTCTGTGGAGGGAGTTTCTTGAATTTACTATAACTCCTTTGTTTTTCTCCGTTCTCTCTTTCTGAAACTCTTGTCATTCAGCTTCAGGAGCCCTTGGATGGGCTTTCTGATTCTCTTCACTCTTGGGCCTGTTTTCTGTTTTGTCTTTCTGCTTCCGTTCCTGGAAGGTCTCCCCTACCTTCTATTGATTTGTTTGATTGTTTCTCCCACCATATTTTTAATTTCCGAGAGCTCTGTTTGCTCTCTGAAAGGGCCTTTGACAATATGTGCATAGCCTCTTGATTGGCTGGTATTATAGGCTCTCCTTCTCAGAGGATGCTGATGAGTGTTTGTCTTCCTTTCCTCGTGCAGGCTGTTCCCTCCCAGTTGCTCTTTTCTGCTGCTTTCTTTTGGTCTCTACCTTTGAGGGCATTTGTCCTCATCAGGGCTACAAGCTGCCTGGGAGTCTGGTTTCCGAGCTGCACAGAAGGAGATGTGTGTGTCCTTTGTTGGAGAACCTCAGTGTCGATATTCTGAGGTCTTCTTTCCTCGGGTCAGGTCTCCGAGGAGAGGACGAGCAGGCTGCCGTGTTGTGGGAGCTGAGTAGGGTAAGGGGATGGGATGCATAGGCTTACTTAACATTCCTCCACCATTTTTGACAAAGTAACCAGGCCTTCAACTGTGCCTCATATCCCCCAGTATAGACCCAGGGCTTTGCCCTCTCTAGAGAGTAAACATCTGTTCTTCCCGAAAGGGCAGGAGAAGGGTGATCTCCAGCCACACGAGGAGCCATTCATCCCAGTCCCGGGGCCCCGGAGCCAGTCACCTAGAGTTTCGTGGATTCTGTGGGAGAAACTGCTGGATGTGGGCAGCCTTCCCCACCACCTGATAGGGGCCTCGAGGTCAGGTTTTGAGAACTGCCTTCCGGCTTCCACAGTTGCATGGCTGTGGTCTACTCTCCTGGTCTCTCTGTCATAGGGGTATAGAGCTTTAAAAACAACAAAAAACTCTTCACTCAGATTTTGGTGGGATTTCAAGAGAAAGGAAAATGAGATGCCACAAGCAGGCTTTGCACAGGTCAGCCCAAGGAGAAGGGCGATCAGGCGGGGCGATCAGGGAAGATGCGCTCCGAGGCAGAGGGAGAGTGCTTGGGTTCTCTGGGAACAAGAAGGAGGCAGTTTGGGTGGAGTTAGAAGATTCGGGAGGCCGAGGACTGATGGGCAGAGAGGCTAGAAAGGCAGGTTGAGATGGTGATAGGAGCGGGCCCGCAGGAGGGAGAGCTCACCGGTGGGTAGTGGGGCGGGGGTTGGAGGAGAGCGAATGAGCCTCTCTTTGGGGGTGCTGACTACCACTAGTATAAAGCACGGATTGGTAGCTAAATCTAACCGAGGGTAATGGCTGGTAATGGTTAGGAGGCTTTTGCACTAGTTGAAGCAGCACGAAGGGGATCATCTAGGGTGTGTTCGCAGAAGTGAAAGGAAGGAGGACATGTAGGCTCTAAGAGAACTAACAGGCCTCCTTGGCCAGATGGTGCCGGACGGGGAGGAAGAGGAAGAGCTGAAGATGGTCCCCGAAGTGAAGCCCTAGTTCCTGGGGAGACGGAAGACAGGAAGAAGTGTGGGGTTTGGGTTTTGGGGTGTGTCATTTGGGGAGCAGGAAGAGGGCGAGGAGGGAGGGGTATGTTCTGTTTTAGAACAGACATTCGACGTGTACATCCAACAGGTATTATTTTAAATCCTCACACTTGAACTTGCAAATGCCTGTGTTGGCTAAGGGGGGGCGGGGGGAGGGACAGGGTGTCAAGGATATGAACAAAGAAATCAGTCCCTTAGAAAACAAAAGAATAATTATCATGTTGTTAAATGAGATTATCAAAAGAAGCTTTAGGTTGATATTCTCACAGGTTAATTGGTGTCGTGGGTGGCTTCAGTGCTGCCTTAAGACGTGGAGAGAGTGCCAGATTCATTTCTTCCTCAGCTCACCCTCATGTTTTAACTGAATTAAGCACTTGTATGTCAGGCTTTTACAAAGAAACAGAGGCCTCTTTATTTGGGTTCTGTAGCCAAAAGAGAAAATGGAGAAGGGGCGCCATTCACCCAGCAGCCCCCCCTTCTCTGCGACAGGGGAGCCCCTGGGCTCTCTGGAGCTCAGGCCGCGCCTGTCTCGGAGGTGAGGGAAGGGCCCTGATCAATAGAGTTTGCCAGTTTCCGTGGTATGCATCTGCCCGCTGTGGCCGAGTGTAGGCTCCCGGTGCCGTGCCACTGAGCCCGGAGTCGGCAGAAGCAGAGTCGGGGAGCGAGCAGGAGCCAGCTGCATCCACCGCGTGGGCCTCACGGTGGGTCCTCGATGACGTGATGCGGCTGGGCAGGCGGACCCTATTTCTTAGGTTGTCTTGTTGGGGTCGAGGCGTGCTTCAGAGTGTCCTCGCAATAAGCAGTGCGTCGTGGCACAGCCCCAGCCTCGACTGGACGTCGGCTGTCCTCTGGCTCGCCCTTCAGAGCCCGCCCCCTGCCACCTCTGTCCATCAGAAGCAGGGCAGCCCCGCGGTCCAGCTTCTAACCCGAGAAGCTGAGGGTCCCAGTAAAGGCTGCTTCTGTGCCAGGCACTGAGCCGAGGGCTTCACAGGCTTTAACTCGATTGGTCTTTGTGTGCTGGTGCTGACTCCATGATGAAATTGACAGTCACAGCTTAAGCACTTTGCCCAGAGTCCGTGGGCTTGGTGGAGCTCTGATGTGAACCCAGGCGGTGGGACCCCGGGATCATAGCCAGTGTCGTCCCTGACCTCTGTGCCAGCATCTGAGGATTCCCTTCGCATGTTTCTTTCCTCCTCGCACCCAGTTGGCCCCCTGCACCGCTGGCTTATTGGGGGTAAAGTACAGATAAAATGCAGGATGCCTAGTTAAATTTAACTTTCGGATAAACAACAAATAATTATGTAATATGTCCCAAATAGCGCCTGGGATATACTCACACTTTGAGAACAATGTTGTTTATCCGAAAATCAGATTTTAACCGAATGGCAGCCCTCAGCTAGTTTTATGTTGGTTGCCAACCGAGCCGGGAGCGTGGGAGGAGACGGAAGGGCCCGGTCTTGCCGCTCCTGGTTCTCTGGGTCGGTTGTGCTGAGGCCTGTAGGTCTCTGACCGCCGTCTGCTCTAGAGTACTACATTCTTAACACCTAAACTCCAAACGTGGAAATTGTGTTTTTGTTCCTCTAAAGAAAGACTATTAAAACACCATTTTGGGAACATGCCAAAACACAGGTAAGAAACTGCTTTTGTTTCCCTATTCTCCAGGGATATTCACAACGGAGATTCAAGAAGTCTCATACAGTTTCACATTTTGCTATTCCAAAAGAATCACTTGACTTAAACCGACTTTTTTAGAATACCGTCTAAATTCTTTTAAAACCCCCTCAGAGGGAAATGCCACCGCTCTGTCTAATCTATATATTTTGCTGATCTGACTGGCCAGACGTTTTTCTTAAAGTTGAGTATCAGTCATCTCTGATGCAGCTTGGACTCATTATTCCTGGTTCTTGGAACAGCTGCTGCTAACACGGAGTTTGGATGTGAACAGGATGCCCTGCCATCTGCAGATTTATCTTCCTTGGGCTGCCGCTCTTCCGGTTGTGCCTCCTGGAATGTGATGTGTGGGCTTCTCAGCCCGGAGAGCCAGAGTGTAAGACCTACCGGTCATTTTAGGCCTTGGCCCGGTCAGTGCATCAGGTGACACTGGGTCCCAACCAGCTACATATTATTGCTACCTGTGACCAGACGCTGATATATTTCCGCTGGGACTATCCCAGCAAATGTAGGTACTTCTGTCTCAGAGGAGGGAGGCATTCTCTATCAACTTCCCTGTCAGTCTTTCACCTGTTACCAGGGAGACCCGCCCTGGGCTGGCTTCCGGCTCCTACTGCCCTCCCCACTTCCTCTCCCTCTGCTCTTCCTAGGACTTACTAACTACTTTGTCACGCAAGATGCCTGCCATGTGTGTAATGGAGAATGTTTCATATCTAGAATACAGAAAGACTTATTACAACTCAGAAAAAAGACAACCAGGCCAGTAGAAAAAGGGGCAAATGATATGAATAGGCAATTCATCAAAGAGGAAACCTAAAAATAATCTCAACAGTCTTGAGAAAATATCCAACTTTACTAATCATCAGGGAAATGATTTTTCTGCCCATGAGACTGACAAAAATCAAAGTCTGACAGGAGAGTTAGCAGGGATGTGGGGAAATAGAAATTGTGTTGTGCTTCTGGTGGCTGCGGGAATTACTGGGACAGAGCGGTTCGGCAGCATTGATGGTTAAAATGTGCCTGCGGGGGGTGCCTGGGAGGCTCAGGCAGTTGAGTTTCTGAGTCTTGATTTTGGCTCAGGTCATGATCTCAGGGTCATGGGATCAAGCCCAGCGATGGGTTCTGTACTGAGTGTGGGGCCTGCTTGGGATTCTCTCTCTCCCTCTGCCTTTCCCCCCCCCCCCCCC
>CM053613.1:3631172-3642245 GCA_028646535.1 Procyon lotor
AGACAACCTCTGGTCCGTGTCCCTTATTTGAGCATGGATGAGCTGTAGTATGTATACTATTATACAGCTCATTAAAATTAATGAGCTAGATCGACTTGTAACAGTATGGATAGATTCCAAATATGTTGGGTGAAAAAAGTGAGTTAAAAAATGATAGTATATCATTTATGGAAAAGTTGAAGCACAGGTGTATGGCCCGGGTACACATCTGTCTAATCAGTGTAAAATCCGCAACAGGGGAGCATCCCCAGAGACTGGCCTGTGGTGGCGCCTGGGGATCAGGGGAGCAGGAGGGGGTGGGGGATGGGATCGGAAGAAAAGCAAGAGAAACTGCCGCTGTTTATAGAACGTGCTTTTCCTTTTGTTAACTTTAACTGTAATTTTATCGAAATAATACACGTGGACACTTGGGAAGTCAGATTGTGTCATGAGGCCCATAAAAACCCTTCAGTCCCCTGCCCAACCTGCCCTCCCAGGTTGTCTCCCCAGACACAAACCCTTTGCTCCTAGCTCTGACCCCCCTGTGTGCACAGGGCCGGCGGTTCAGTCTGTCTGCCCGGCTCCTGCTCTGGAAGGATTCGCTTGCTTTTACCTTTGCCCCAGTCCCCCAGCTGTGCCCACCGCCCTGGTTAGGGAACCACTTTTGTTGAAGTGCATTTTCAGTTTGCACATTATTAACATCAAGTAAATATTCACACTTGAGAACCCCAAGTGCATATGTGGAAACATTTTCTTATATAACTTCTCAGTTTCCTGGAGTTACTATTTGCCTCATTCTTCATCCCTAAATTGCAAATTGCCGCCGCCTCTTCATTCTTTCAAGGGCTTCAGGCATTCTAGCCTTTTTTGTTGTTTACTTATCACCCCCTTTCCCTCCCTCTCCTGGCCGTCCCCGCCGTGGACCCCCTGCCCTGGACCCCCTGCCCTAGGACCCCCCCACCCCCGCCCCCGCCCTTCTGGTTTCTGATGTTGTCCAGGCAGTGGCTCTCTATCACCATCTTTCCAAGAGCCTCCCTTGCCTCTTTCTGTGCCGGCTCCCACGCTCCTCATCTTGGTTTATTTACTCTCCAGTCTTGTTAGTGCCCCTTCCCCAGGAGCTTCCCAGGCACACAGGCTCCTGGGCAGTGAGCTTGCCTTTGCTGGGTGTGCCCGAAAAGGTCTTTATTTTACCCTTGCACTTGATTGGTAGTCTAACTGGGTGGAGAGTTCTAGGTTGGAGGACACCTTCCCTCAGAAGTAGCTTCTGAGCTACTGACAGACACTGGCTCAGTGTCATTGTTAAAAACTGTTACGTGACCTTCTTCTTGTTCTTCTTTTTGGAAGCGTAGTAGCCTGGACGATGGCCCCCAAAGGTCTCCGGGTCCTCATCCCTGGAACCTGTAAATGGCAAAAGGGTTTTTGTGGAGGTGATGAAGGAAAAGACCTTGGCATGGGGAGATGACCCTGGATTATCTGGGGGCCCTTCAGTGCTGTCACACGTGTCCCTGGGAGAGAGAGGTAGGAGATTACACATGGCAGGGAAGGCCAAGTGCCCACAGAGGCCAAGACCGGAGGGATGTGGCCACAACCAGAGGTGTCCAGCAGGCGCCACATGCAGGGGGCCGTGGGGTAGGACACCCCCTCCTGAGACTTTAGGGGGAGCAAGGCCCTGCCAGCACCTCACTTGGGCTCATGTAACTGATGCTGAACTGGCCTCCAGCACGGAGAGAAAATAGATCTTTGTTCTTTAAGCCACCAAGGCCGTGGTGATTTGTGACGGTCGTGCCAGCAAACTCATGCAGGAAACTGATGGATCCCGCCCGGTCCCCGTGCCTGGTGGGACTCATGCTGGCATCTCCAAGCGCCCTCGCCACCGCCGCCGGAGGGCACGTCCCCAGCCCTGGGACTGCCGTGTGCCAGTCTTCCTGTTCTGCCCTCTGGGCGATGTCCTCAACTGTCTTCTCATTCTTCTATTTATTATGGTTAAAAATGTCTGCAACTCTATTTTTAATTTCCTAGAGCTCTTTCTCGTTGCCTTTAAAATAGCTGCCGCCTCTCAATGCGATAGCTTCTCTTCTCTGAGACTAATTACAGTTTTTTTTCTAACTATCTGCTCCCCATATTACGCTTCTCCTCAGACTTCCCTGATTTTTATTCCCCATTTGTTTTGGTGAATTTAGGGTGACTGTCCCAAGTAGCTGGTGACCCTGGCTGTCCGTTCATACTGAGGACGGGCGGGGACGCGGGGCCGGAAGCCTGGGTGGGACTCTAGGGCTGCTCATCTCTGGCCTCGGAGGGGAGACTGAGGCAGCCGCTTCCCTGGCACCTGCTGGTCACTGCGGCTCTGCCCTGGGCCGGTAGCTTCCTGGAGAGGGGTCCTTGCTGTGCTGCCTGACCTTCCTTCTGGGGCTGCTTTGTGGAAGCCGAGGGGTGTGCGGCATCCCTGTCCTGCCCGGCCGCCCCTCCCCGGTTCCCGGGCTCTGTCTGTCCCCCTGGGTGGAGCCTCCCATGGTCCGGGGGCAGGGGCAGCACCATCTGGCCTCCCGAGTCTCACCTCCTGCAGCTCTAGACCCGAGCTCTCAGGGCGCAGGGAACTGTCGGGGCTGGAGGGGGGTGGATCGGAGGACCTGGCGAGTGACCACAGGGGACTCAGGACCGCGGGGCCCCTGTGAGGGTGTAGCTCTTCCCCACTGCTCTCTACGTACGGCCACTTCTGTGGTCTTTAACTGGGCCTCACCGCCATTCATCCCTGCTTTTCAGGCAGGAGCCACTGCCCTTCATCTAAGAGGTGCTGGCGGAACTGCTGGTGTTTCTGGGTTCTGGTCTCTCGCCTACATTAGAGCATCTTCCTCGCTTGTCTTCCGCCTTCTAGTCTTTCCTCCTCACATCCAGCTTCCTCACAATGGCCAGAGGGGTCCCGCTGCACTGCCTGGTTTCTTGGCTGGTATCTGCCACCCCCGGGGCTCTGGCTCCCGCCCCTTGCTGTGCTGGCGAGCTCGGGACCTGGTGTCAGAGTCCAGGTGCGGGCCCTGCCCTCCTCCTCAGCACCTTCGCTCCTGCCTCTGGCCTCAGGTGCACAGCCGCTAGTCTGTTCCTTCCTTTGCCTTTGCTCCCACTGCCTCCCCCTGAACTGCCTACCCTTCCTCCTCATCCTTGAAGATTCGGTCCTGGTGTCCTTCAGGAGGTCATCCTGCTTCCTGCTTCCTGCTTCCTGCTTCCTGCATGCTGGTGCTGCCGCTGCCCATGGTCGCGGCCTCCCACTCGGCCTTCCCTGGAGGGGACACTGATCACAACCCTAAATGGTTCTGTGCTCTGAAGGCCTTGCTGTGGCCTGTGTCAGCCTGAGCAGGTGAAAGAAGGGGACATTTTTCCCAGCCTGTGTCCCCCCTGGTCCTGGTCCTTGGTTTTAGGGTCTCTGTGGGTTCTGGTCATTAGTGGGGAGCCTGGTCTGTTAGTTTCCTAGGGCTGCCATAGCAAAGTCCCCAGAACTCATAACAGATTTATTATCTCACACTTTGGAGGCCAGAAGTCTAAAATCAACAGGTCGGAAGGGCCTTATTTCTTCCAAAAGCTATAGGGGAGGGTCCTTCCTTCTCTCGTGGCTTCTGGTACTTTCCAGCAATCCTTCTAGATGAATCTTTCTGGACGTGTGGCCCTCTTCTCCCTGTGTGTCTTCACATGATCTGCCCTCTGTGTTTGTCTTCCTCTGGTTCCAAATTTCCCATTTTTGTAAGGACATCAAGCATATTGTATTAGGACCCACCCTAAGGGCCTCAGTTTCACTGAATGCCCCTGCAGTTCCAACTAAGGTCACATTCTCAGGTGCTGGGGGTTGGGATTTCTATAGACGACCTTGGGGAACACGGTTCCGCCCATATACTGGCATCCACTTTCCTGCCACATTGGGACAGGGGTGAACTGGGTGGGCGAACGGGGAGGGGATCTTTCATGACCCTCCAGCTGGGGTGGTGCGGTGCAAAGGGGTCGGGGAGCTTCCGGCCCACCCACACACCTGCTGCATTCTGGGGTCTGGCCCCCTGCACAGCCACTGTGCAGCTACTGTCCAGAATGGGAGCCATAATACCGGTCGCCTTGCTCAGCTTTCCTGGCTCCTGTCTTCCATTTGGGAGGGTGCTTTTTGCTGACCTTGCCCTTTTAGTTAAACTTCCTTGTAAGTACTTTGAGCTCTAGTCTGTGTGTCACGTGTGTATGCTGTTCCTAGGAGGGGCCGTGACTCTTTGTCTCTGTTCTATAATATTTCTGGAAACTTGTGTGATCTGGAGGATTCGTGCATTTGTTCCTTCATTCATTCCGCAGACATTTCATCACGGCGTCAGGCACAGTACAGAGTGCTAAGGAGACAGTGAGGGACAAAATAAGCTAAGGAGACAGTGAGGGACAAAATAAACTGAGGATCCCGTCCCCAAGGTCCTCACAGTGTCTCTTGAGATGGGTCAACGAATCCTTACATTAAGTGCTCCTCCTCAAGGACAGATGTGACCTCGCAGACATCCTCCATAGACAGGAAGACAGTGGGGATGTGGCAAGGACAGGGACAGAGCTTTTCCAGGGAGGATGTGGACCTCACTGAGGAGGTGGGATGTCCAGGAAGGCCTTCTGAGTGAGTCCTAAAGGATGTGGAGCCATCAGGGCCACGGGCCTTGTGACACTGGTACTGGGCAGGTGTGCTCAGGTCGGCAGTAGCTCTCCTTTTGCACCAGGGGGCAGTGCTCGACCTGCAAGTCTCCCTGCCCTTGAAAGAGGCTGGGTCAGGCAGCCTCTGCTGTGCCGGTGGCCCTGTCCTCATCCCTGGCCTTCCCTGCCACTGCCCTGCAGCCCAGACCCCCGGCTCGCCTCCTCTCTCTCAGCCTGCTCCGTCCCCCTGCCTACGTGTCCGGCAGCCCATGCGGTACCATTTGTCCCAGTGTGGCTGTCCCACCCCCTCCCCTCCCTGCTGCCTTAAATCAAGGGCTCCCGGAGCCACGCTGGCATGACACTGAACACGGCGGCACTCGGTAGGAGCCGGCTGTGCTGCTCCAGGCCACGCGCTGTCTCCCCGCCCGGCCCTGACTTTGTGTTCTGCTCTCCTTTCTTCTTCGTCTGTCACCTTCACTGCTTTTGTGTCCTCCCTTCAGCTCCCCCTACCCAGACATCTCAGCCTTAGTCAAGCCTCTCTTGGGCGCTTCGATACCAGCTGAGTCGTTTCCTTTCATCTGTCCCCATTGGCTGCCAGCCTGGGGCCCCCGTTGACACGTTTAGGATAGCGCAGAGCTGCCCGGAGAGAAAGCTCCCCGGGAGCGGCCCCATCCATCAGAGGCTGGCTTCTGCCACGGCTGGACTCCTCTGCCAAGAACTCCTTCCTTCTGCTTTTGACCTGCTTTCGCTGGCCCTGCTGAGGCCCGCTGGGGCCCGGGGCTGGAGCCTGGTGGGGGTGCTGGTGCTGGGGGGGCGGGGGAGTAGATGTATGGGAGTCTTGTTTATTCATTTGGAGATTCCTGGGGCCTGTTTCTGAGCCCTTCCCACCCCCTCTGGCTGCCCTCCTACACACCTCATGGATGTGCCGAGGGCCTCCAAAACCACCATCAGCCAGGCGCCCCCGAAGCAGGGCCATGGCTTCCACTTCCGGTGTGCCTCCTGCCCACAGCTGCCCTCCAAGGCTGCAGGAGATGCTACGGGAGGGATATGTAGGGTGGAAGCAGGACAGATCCTTAAAGGGTCTGTTTGGCTAGAAGGTGGCTGCCCTATCCTGGTCCCAGCAGGGCTCCTCTGGCTGAGAGCACACCCACCCTGGGCACAGTGGCCTATTGTGTGGACCAAAGTGTGGACGATAGTCTGACAGCAGAATTTGGTGCTGCTCTTGCTTGCAAGGGGCAGCGCGGGAGATGTAGTTTAGGTGTGAAGTGGTGGGACTTCTGGTGACATTTTGATGACTTCTTGGACAAATCGAAGCTGTCCTAGTTTAAGGGGACTGCTCTCCCCGGTGGGACCTGCAGGGGCCGCTGGTGGCCCTGCTGGAAGTTCAGGCCAATGGCACGGTTTTTATCAGGAGTGGGGTTTGGGGAGCTTTGGTTTCCAAGCACCCAGCACGATGTGCTTTCGATGAAAGCCACCACTTACTCCTTTAGTTGGCGATGACTCCGTGTGCCCTAACGGATGAGAGCGCGGGGCTCTGGGCTGGGTCCCCTGGGGTGTGGTTCCTTATCTGTCCAGGGGCCCGATGAGCAATCTTGAGAGTGGCCGGAGTTAGTTCTCATCCCGTGGGAAGCTCAGTACCCGCTGAAGAGGAGGGGCTCTGCTGGTGTGCGGTCAGCCCGGGTCCCCACCCGGGCCTGGCGTGCGGGCAGAGCTTGGGTAGTGCCACGTGCCCTCGAAGCCGAGGGGGCAGGTCATCGAGGCTGGGCAGGAGGTGTCTGGACCTGTCCCCGCCCTCCTTCCACAGGTGGTTATAGGCCCCTTCCTGATTTGATTGTTATCACTGCCTTCTGGAAGGAGAACCCGAAGCCCAGAGAAAAGTAGGAAGTGCGGAGTCGTGCTGAGAGGCAGCGGGGAGAAAGCCGGTGTCGAAGACGTTCCCTGCTTCCCTGTGCCTCACGCCTGCCGGCGGGGCGTTGTTTACACGTCCCAAGTGAGAGTCAAAGCCGTCTTATTCCCTGTCTCTAATGCGCAACCCGAGGCCAAGGAAAGAGGTCTGTCAGCTGGCATTTGCAAAAACTAGCAAACAGGCCTCTCTGGGACTGTCAGCTCTCTGGAGGGGAAACCAGGGCGAGGGATCCGCGGGCGATGGCGGCTGCTCGTCTCTCACTCGCCGCTTCTTTCCCCGTCGCTGAGGTCAGGGAAGGAGCCCTTTGCTCCCGGGCATCCCCGGCGTGGAGCAAGGTGACATGGTTGCCTGGGGTGGGTGACCAGAGGCTCCCTGTGCTCGGGCGGCGTCGAGCGGCCTCTCCTCCTGACGAGATCCAGCCGGCGGGGCTGTCCTGTCCAGGAGAGAGGTCTCCCTGGCCCAAGGGTTCCAGCGCTTTCCAAGATGCCAGGTTTGGTTAACAAGGCCCTTGGAGCCTCAAAGGGAGATTCTTAGCCAAACTGTCAGTGAGTTTGAGAGTTTCTTAGTTACCGTCCACCCACCAAAAACCCACGGTGGGAGCCCGGCCCCGGCCCCACACCTCTCACCTGTGCCCAGTACCTTCAGCTGTTCTCTGCCCCAGTCTGAGGATGAGGAGGCCACCTGGACCAGTGCCTCATGGGAGGCTGTTCTGGGAAAGTGTCCCTGTGAGGAGAGGCTGGCGCTCAGGTCACTGCACGGTGCCAGGGCTTGGTCTCTGAGCGAGGGGCCCCATTTGACGCCAGAGGCAGCCCCTCTAGGAGGGCTGTGGGAAGAGAGTCTGGGGCCTGGCGGCCTCCCCACTGCCCTCTGCTCCCAGCTCAGGGGCTCTGCTTCTACCTGTGCATCTGACCAGGCGGGGCTTCCTGCCTCCACCTCCCCCCAGTCCCCCCAAGCCCTGCACAGGGGCCTCTCCTCCCTCTCGGGTTGGGAGAGGGGGTGAGATGCAGGCAGCAGTGGAATCCGCCCACTCAGCGCCTCCCTTTGGCCCATCCCAGAGCCCACTGGCTCTGCGTATCCAGAGTGGACTCATCACACACGGTCCACGGATGTCCTGCTTCCCGAAGGAGAGGGTTCTGTGAGGCAGCCCACCCCTGTCTGCAAGTTTCCCCCAGCTATAGTCGATTCTGGAAAGGCCTCAGGAGACACCAGGCAGCGGACCCCTGACCTCTGGGTTTCGGGTCCAGGAGGAGAGTAGGATTTGACAAGGGAAGAGTCTGGGTGCTGAGTGAGCCAAGTTCTAAGAAGGGTGGACATGTTCTGGGAATGAGAGGACATTTTCGTTTGTCCCTGTGTCCTCCTGTCCCGAGGAGCCTGGCATTGGCAGTGACAGGAGAGGGTGGGGAGCAGGGTCAGGGTCGTGTGTGACTCCGCTGTGTGTGGAACTGCCAGGTTCCTATCTGGGCTCTGAGGAGCAGCGTGACCTGTGTCCTCTGTCAGGCCCATGAGCCGCCCCCTGCTAGCCCCCCCAGACCCTGCTCGGCCCGCTCGCGGATGCTTCTGTGCCTTTAACCTCAAGCGGCAGGTCCTAAATCAGTCCCCGCGATCTGCTGTCCCTCTGCCGGCTGGTAGCCTGCCTCAGATCACATCCCTTGCAGTCTTCACTGGTCCCAGGGGGTCCAGGGGGCGGGCTGCAGGCTGTGAATCACCTGCTGCCTTCATGACCCAACTCCTTGCCTCTCCTGGCTCCGGGCCCCAGAGCCACTGTGGGCACCCCTTCCCCTGATTTCAGTCTTGGCTACCACGTGGGCTTTCAGCACTCTGGTGCCTGAGATCTTTGTGTCTCAGTACCAGTGGCCTCAGGCGGGACAGCCAGACGCCCCTGGCCTCCCTGGACAGAAGCGGCTTGGGCGCCCAGCTGGTACAGGGTGAGTGCTGCCAGGAGGGTTCTCCGCGACCTCCTGGGTGCGGGTCTCACTGCACCAGGGCCTGGCCTGGTACTGTGGAGCGGGTGCGGGAGCGTGGCTTGTGGGGGGCTGCGTGGAGACAGAGCTCCTCCTTGCTCCTTTGCTCTTCTTGGAGGAAAGTGCCAGTGGTCCGGCATCACTTGGTGCTCAGGGCACGGGCTCGCTGGTCCCCAGGATGACCTGCTGAGGTTGGGGGGGTGGTGCCCAGTTTCACAGACAAGGAAATGAGGCCTCAGGTCCCCAGATCTCACACCTCAGGGAGGCCCGGCTGGGGCAGAGCCAGGCCTGCGACTCCAGGCACACCAGCAGTTGGACGAGGCTGCTCTCTCTGCCCCGTCCCCACTGCTCTGGCTTCGGTGAGAGGACCCTGATCATTCCTCCCTGTGAACTTTGCTGAGCTCTCTCCTGCACCCCAGGGCCTGCTTGGACACGGGTTCAGGGGCGTTTGGAGGCTCACGCCCCAGCCCAGAACCCAGCTCTTGGTGTGTAAGGTGGTGTTCCGGGGAAGGCCGGACTGCAGCGTCTGTGAGGATCAGAAAGGGGCGGGGGTGGGGGGCGGCTCCGAGGCCTGCATGGGTGTTTCAGGCTCCCTTTTACTCGCTGTGGGCCGGGAGGCACTTTGCCCACCCCCTGCACAGCCTCCGGGGACCCCTTTCTGTATCTGGGACAGGGAGCAGGGAGTATGAGGGGCTACTCATTTTTTTTTTTTTTTTTAAAGATTTTATTATTTGACAGAGAGAAACACAGCGAGAGAGGGAACACAAGCAGAGGGAATGGTAGTGGGAGAAGCAGGCTTCCCGCTGAGCAGGGAGCCCGATGCGGGGCTCGATCCCAGGACCCTGGGATCATGACCTGAGCCGAAGGCAGGCGCTTAACGACTGAGCCACCCAGGCGCCCCGATGAGGGGCTATTCATACACAGCATGACGGGGTAGGTGCCTGAGGGGCAGCAGGAGCAGAGCCCCCCAGGTGGGAGAAAAAGTGGCCTCCTAGGAAATAGTGGAAACTTCTGGAGATTTGAGAATCTTGGTGCCATTGGCACCAGCTATGAGGCTACTCACCTGTGGACAGGTGAGGAAGACCCAGAGCGCCTCACGTGGGGCAAGGGGTGAGGACGGCGAGGTGGCCCCAGTGTGTGGGGGGCGCAGCCTCACTCGCAGGCTGTTGTTCCGCAGCCTAGACCAGACCCCTTCACGTCCCCTAGGGGGACGACTGCGACATTCCGGCAGCTTTTTTCCGCAGAGGTCTTCCGATCCCTTCCGTACCTGTCTCCACTATGCTCTCTAATTGTAAATGACATCCCCGGGGGAGAAGATACAGACTGTATGGAGAAGCACGCGGGAGGAGACGACCGCGCCGAACCACTTCCAGAGCACGGGAGCCGGGGGCGTGCTGCCCACAGAGCCCCTTCCAGTTACTTCCCTCGCCTAAAAAAAGCTTCATGAAATCCAATTATTTACCGTTTTAATTTCCGTAGCATCACATTGTATCACGAGCATTCCCGTTGTTTTCAGAGCTGTGCAGACAGTCGTCTTTGATGGTTACGTGACGTCTGTGTAGGTACCTAGCGTTGGATCTTTAAGTGGCTTCTAATTATTTGCTATTCTAAATAATGCCACTTTGAACATCTCTCTGCATCCCTCTCGGTTCCCATTTTAGAACATTTCCTTGGGTTGGATTCTTGGTAACCACCGGGCCAAGGGGCATAAATATTTCAAAGGCTCGTGATAGGATTTCCAGGGAGCTTTCCAGACAGCTACCCTGATACCCAGACCTCACCTTGCGGTCTGTCTCCCACAGGCCTTGCCAGCACTGAGTCCCAGTGTTTTTTCAGCACTGTTGCTAATTTAATAGGCAAAGTGGCACCTTGCTGTTCTCTTTTGTCTGTGGCAAACCTGCTAAAGGTTTCTTAACCACTCTTGCCTACTGCTCCGTGGCTGTGCTTGTCCTAAAGGAGCGCTTTGCCTCTTCTTGACCTAGCCCCGTGTGGTGCGTTGGGCTCTTTCTGCGGGGGCCTTGTCCCCACCACAGATCTGCCTGCGGCCCCGAGCAGAGCAGCATTTGGTCCCTGGGACGAGGTGAGGGCAGTGCTCTCTGCCAGGACGTCCTGGTGGGCCCCAGTGGACCCCCAGGAAAGAGTGCCCCTCCCAGGGGGCCGGTTATCTGAAGCAGATCTCGGAGGGTCAGGCAGCTAGTGGATCCGCGATGGGAGATCACGGGGTAGGGGGTCGATATCTGAGGTCAGTGCACTTCGAGTAGCCATCGGTAGAGAAGGCGGCTTCTGTCACTGTGTGAAGAAGTCGAGCTCCTGAAGTTGGAGCAGAGGCTTTGCTTCCTGAGACAGCACATCCGTGCAGGTCGAACTGTCGTTACCCTGATTACCTGGCCAGGCGAACCCTGATGGAGGGACACAGGCTAGTGTGGCGCGGGGAGGTTCTAAAACCCAGGCTGCTGGGCCCTCTGACTGAAGTGCACCGCGGGCACACAGGTTGCTTTAAGAGCGTGAAGTGTAGGGGCGCCTGGGTGGCTCAGTCGTTAAGCGTCTGCCTTCGGCTCAGGTCATGATCTCAGGGTCCTGGGATCGAGCCCC
>CM053613.1:3642745-3683619 GCA_028646535.1 Procyon lotor
TCCTGATCTTAGAGGTGTCCCCTTGTCCGTCCATGCGGTCCTCAGCAGGTCTCCACTGCCTGGATCCAGGAGGCCCCGGCTTTGTATATGTGCTGCCGAAACGAGCACCAGGAGGCCCCAGCTTTGGAGAGGACTGGGGATCCTGGGGAGCTCCTCATCCCCAGGCCCCTCCATTGTCACTTCTGCCCTCAGCCCGGAACTCTCCCCAGCCCGTCCCAATCCCACTGCTCCCTCTCTCCCCAGGTCACGTCATGGTGAATGGCCCAACCACCCCAATCCCCGTCAAGGCCAGCCCCAGCCCCGCGGACCCTGTTGTCCCTGCGGTGCCCATAGGTAGGTGAGATTCATTCTGCCCACTTGGGGAGACGCAGGAGAGGCTGCCCCTGAAGGGTGGGTGCTGATGCCCGGGTCTGCCCCAGGCCCACCCCCGGCCGGTTTCAGAGACATCCTGCTGCGGGAGGGGCCCGAGGGCTTTGCTCGAGCCGTGCGGAACCACCAGGGGCTGCTGCTGATGGACACGACCTTCAGGGATGCCCACCAGTCACTGCTGGCCACTCGAGTGCGAACCCACGATCTCAAAAAGATCTCCCCCTATGTTGCCCACAACTTCAGCAAGCTCTTCAGCATAGAGAACTGGGGAGGTAGGCGGAGGAGGGCTGGATGTGGGACGGCACCCGGAAGGAATTGGGTGGCCAGTGGCCAGCGGCCACTCCGGAAGCTAGAGGGGTTAACACCAAGGAAACCGGCGAGGGGTGAACTAGGCATGGTGTTTGTGTGTTCATCAGTGACTGGTGCCCACTCCGGGCACGCCTTACAGAGCTGAGACCCCAGTAGCTCACGGTCAGAGAGGAGCCACCAGCCTGTTCTTACGGTACAGAGAAGTGGCAGGGCTGTGAAAGGGGGCGCAGAGGACACTGATCCTGGGCTACCCCGGGAGCCGCAAAGGGCAAAGTCTGTAAGGGTTGGGGCAGGAGCATGCGGGATCCCCAGGGTGTGCGGGACGCCGTGAGAGCTGGAGGCTCGGCCGCAGAGCTGCCGGGTGCGGTGGAGTCCAGGGGACTGAGGGGCTGACCCGGGCCTCTTGGTCCCTGTGCAGGAGCCACGTTCGATGTTGCCATGCGCTTCCTGTACGAGTGTCCCTGGCGGCGGCTTCAGGAGCTCCGGGAGCTCATCCCCAACATCCCATTCCAGATGCTGCTGCGGGGGGCCAACGCTGTGGGCTACACCAACTACCCGGACAACGTGGTCTTCAAGTGAGGCGGGGGGCGGACACTACCTCGTGAGCCCTCGGGTGCCGGGCCACACCGCGGTGGCCTATGCTCCCCGCAGAGGGCGTGACGCCCAGCCTCCTAGCTGTCCCCAGCGGGGGCTGCCGTCTGGCACTTCCACGGAGTGTGGATTACAGCTGGGGAACATGGGGCAGTGGGACCCTCAGGACTCCTTCGCTCAGACCGTCACTGTTGCGGCTTCTGACCCGGGCAGACTGAGCCGCACTGGACAGACCGACTGTGGCAGGATAGCTTTACTGGAGGCCAGATCCCTTGGGGCGGGGGGTGGGTGGGGGGGCAGCCCAGCCCAGGCTGCCCCAGAGAAGGCCTTGTCCACACTCTGGCTCTGTGGGTGCCACTCCCCCGCCAGGCCAGAGCCAGAGTGGGATGTGCAGGCGGGAGTGAGACAGGATTGACCCTCGGGCTCTCCTGCCCCCTCAGGTTCTGTGAGGTAGCCAAGGAGAACGGCATGGACGTCTTCCGGGTCTTCGACTCCCTCAACTACATGCCCAATCTGCTGCTGGGTATGGAGGCGGCCGGCAGTGCCGGCGGCGTGGTGGAGGCCGCCATCTCCTACACCGGGGACGTGGCTGACCCCAGCCGCACCAAGTACTCCCTGCAGTACTACATGGGCCTGGCTGAAGAGCTGGTGCGAGCTGGTACCCACATCCTGTGCATCAAGGTGCTCGAACCCCCCGCCAGGACTCCCCCAGGCCCTTACACGTCTGCCCCCTCCTTACCGCCTCTCGTTCGTTCTTGCCCCAGGACATGGCAGGGCTCCTAAAGCCAGCGGCCTGCACCATGCTGGTCAGCTCCCTCAGGGACCGGTTCCCCGACCTCCCCCTGCACATCCACACCCACGACACATCTGGGGCAGGCGTGGCAGCTATGTTGGCCTGTGCCCAGGCTGGGGCCGATGTGGTAGATGTGGCAGCTGATTCAATGTCCGGGATGACTTCCCAGCCCAGCATGGGGGCCCTGGTGGCCTGCACCCGAGGGACTCCCCTGGACACAGGTAGGAACAGCGAGAGTCTGCGACCACGCCCCTCCCAGCCATGGCTCTCAGGAGTCCTAGTGAGTCTGGCCCGTGGCAGACTCCAGATGTCACTTCCTGACCTTGCCTTCCATCACCCACATCTGAGATGGGACCTGAGCCGGCCCTGCAATCCTGGGAGGACCTGGGCGCTTAGTGTTATTTCCCTGGCCTCCCCGCAGGGGTGCCCCTGGAGCGTGTGTTTGACTACAGTGAGTACTGGGAGGGGGCCCGGGGACTGTATGCGGCCTTTGACTGCACGGCCACCATGAAGTCTGGCAACTCGGACGTGTACGAGAACGAGATCCCGGGGGGCCAGTACACCAACCTGCACTTCCAGGCACACAGCATGGGGCTTGGCTCCAAGTTCAAGGAGGTCAAGAAGGCCTATGTGGAGGCCAACCAGATGCTGGGCGACCTCATCAAGGTGAGCCAGGCCCAGCGCTCTTATCCCCGCCTCGGGGCCTCCACAAGATGCCAGGCGTCCTAACCCAGGGGATTTTCTTCTCAGGTGACACCGTCCTCCAAGATCGTGGGGGACCTGGCCCAGTTCATGGTGCAGAACGGGCTGAGCCGGGCAGAGGCTGAAGCCCAGGCAGAGGAGCTGTCCTTCCCCCGCTCCGTGGTAGAGTTCCTGCAGGGCTACATTGGCATCCCCCACGGGGGGTTCCCTGAGCCCCTGCGCTCTAAGGTAGGAAGGCCCAGCACAGTGTGGGCGGGGGAGGCTGGGTGCAGGTGTCAGACCTCACCCTCTGCTTTGCTTCCCAGGTGCTAAAGGACCTGCCACGGGTGGAGGGGCGGCCCGGAGCCTCTCTCCCTCCACTGGACCTGCAGATGCTGGAGAAGGAGCTGCTAGAGCGGCACGGGGAGGAGGTGACCCCAGAGGATGTGCTCTCGGCGGCCATATATCCAGACGTCTTTGCCCACTTCAAGGACTTCACGGCTACCTTTGGCCCCCTGGATAGCCTCAGTACCCGCCTCTTCCTGCAGGGACCCAAAATCGCAGAGGAGTTTGAGGTCAGTGGCTCTGGCACCTATCTACACTCCACCCCAGCACCCCTGCCCCTGCATCCCTAAGGACACCAGCACACCTAGAGCTCCAGGCTTTGACTTGGCCGTCACCCCGCCTCACGCGCTGTGGGTGCCCAAAGCACCCTTGAGAGACCAGGAGGCTAGGCCTTTACAAGTGAGGAGCTGAGGCCCAGGGTTGGGGGACTTGCCTGGGACTGGGGTCGGGGGGCTGCTCTGCCCAGGCTTGTGTGTGGTCCCCCACCCCCCGCTCTGAGCCTCAGTGCCCTTCCCGCAGGTGGAGCTGGAGCGGGGCAAGACACTGCACATCAAAGCCCTCGCCATAAGTGACCTGAACCGGGCTGGCCAGAGGCAGGTCTTCTTTGAGCTCAATGGACAACTGCGGTCCATTCTGGTCAAGGACACTCAGGCCATGAAGGTAGAGTCCCCCCGGGGCCAGCCAGGTGGTGGGGATGGGTAGGGCCTGTGCCTCACGTCTCCTCCCGTCCTGTCTGCAGGAGATGCACTTCCATCCTAAGGCCCTGAAGGATGTGAAGGGCCAGATCGGGGCACCCATGCCGGGGAAGGTAATAGACATCAAGGTGGCAGCTGGGGCCAAGGTGGCCAAGGGCCAGCCCCTCTGTGTGCTCAGCGCCATGAAGATGGAGACTGTGGTGACTTCACCCATGGAGGGCACTGTCCGCAAGGTCCACGTAACCACAGACATGACACTGGAGGGCGATGACCTTATCCTGGAGATTGAGTGATCAGCCCCAGGTCGGCAGCCTGGCCATCCCTACCCCGAGCCTTCCGTGGACACTGCGCTGCCCGGGCAGGCCCAGGCCAGCCAGTGCCCGAGGGCGGAAAGGCCTAGCCCTGGAGTGGCTGTCCTCAGCTGCTGGCGGCAGGAGACACCCTGCCTGCTGTGGCACGTCCCCTCCCGCCAGCCGTCTGTCTCTTCCCTGCCGGACAGCTGCTCACACAGTCATCTCTTGCCAATAAGGGTCCTCTCCTTGTCGGAGATCACAGGTGGTGGTGTAGGTGGGCCTGAGACCCAGGGGAGCAGGGGGTCCTGTCTCCTGGGAGGAGACCTAGGCTCCAGGTCCTGAGAACTTCGCTCAATAAAACTGGCTTCCCCTGCCCTCCCTGCCGGGTCCTGTGCAGCGCCACTCAGCAGAGGGACGGGGCTGCCTGTCGGGACCCCCCATGGCAGGGGCAGGTCAGTTGCATCTTCCTCCTTGGAGAGTAGAGAGAACAGTAGCTTGGTTTGAGCCCCTATGCAGTGCGTGTAGTACACACCCCAGACAGGAGTAGTTGTGCTGAGAACTGGGGTAGAGGGATGCTGTTCTAGGCGCCAAACACCCATTAACGCAGTGAGTCAGTCATCTGTTCTATGAAAGAGAAATGGAGTCCTATGCAGGTTAATAGCTCACCTAGGACCCCAAAGCTAGTAAGAGGCAGAGGGTTCAGACCCAAGCTGTCAGTGGACTTGCTTCCCAACCACACTGCTTTACTTCCTAAACCTAGGGCCAACCTCCCACCCCAATAATTGAGGACTAGATTCAAATGGACACCAAATTCTGGAAGGTGGGCAAAACTCTTCAATGTGGGAACCTGTGGGTGAAGATTTTAGTGGAAGGTTAGGAGTAGTGGACTGAGTCTCAGGATCTAATCCTGCCAAGTCCCATAACCAAGCCCTCGGAAGAACCCCTCACCCACAAGGGGACAGCAGCCCTGTATGCATGACTGCATGGCTGCCCGCCCCAAGCCCTGCGGGGGACGTGACGGGGCGCTGGGCGGTTCCTGAGCAGGGGCATGAGGGAGGGGTAAAGCACAGCCCAGGTCTAACTCCAGGGGACCAGGCAGGCAGTACACCCGAGCACGCACCCTGTCAGCCCAGTGCTCTTGGGGTACCACAACCTAACTTGGGCAGTTTTGGGTTTCCTCTTTGGACCCCAAGATCCCAAAGGTACCCTTTAAAATGGGGCCGTGCTCACCCCCTCTGTCTCCCCAACAGCTGCTACACAGGCCGGAAGACAGGAAAGCTCTCCATAGCAAGGTAGGTGTGACTATCATGACGACCTCTTAGATTCAAGTGAATGTTGTGTAGCCACCACCAAACCAGGGGCACCCTGGGGACTGACTGCACACCCATGCCTTTCAACCACCAGGCTCAGGAGAGGGGACTTGGGACAACCTTCTTCAGTCTAGGTGAGACCTCAAAGTATAATATTCTCTTAAAAGTTAAAGTTCCAGGGGCAGGGGGATGAAAACCATTTAAAAAAAAAAAAAAAGGCGGAAGGGCAAGTAGAAGACTAGAAAGCTCTAAGCACGGACCTGAGTTCCAGTGTTGCTCAGTAGGGTCCTCGCTTCTCAGGGCTACAGTCTTTGTTCCAAGTCCCTCCAGGGGCCGTACTAGCAGCACGGGGGCAGAGGCCCCAGCCAGAAAAGCCTCTACTCCCAGGTGACACTGAGCTAGTTCCTCTCCCATTTTGAACCTGTTTGTTCTCCCTTATGTAACGTGAGGCTGGCAGGCTTCACGGAGGTCCTGGTAGAGCCCACGGTCGGCCTTCTGCCCTCTCAGGGGACACAGGTAGGTGGTTTCACCTCCGGGGTCAGGGCCCTAGGTTCCATTCCCTGATCCTGGGAGCCAACAGGCCCTGGGTCGAGCTGAATTCACACACGACACCTGTAGTCCCAGGCCCACCTGTGCGAGGACTTGGGCCATGGCTAGGAAAGGAGGAAGCTACAGACCCAGGGCAGCCAGAGGACCCCATCCTGCCCTTCAGGGAACTGTGCCTATCAGGCTGAACTGCCCAGAGGTTAGTGTTTAAAGTATCCAAGAAAGGTGGTGGGCACACACATAAGACCCCGCATAGATTGATTCCCAAAGGTTCAACGCCATGTTACCCAAGTTAAATCTCTTTAATATCTTAATACAAAGTCCTGATGCAAAAAGACAATGAGAAAACCCTGGGAAGTTGGGGGGAGGGATTTTGTAAATTCCACCCCCGAGCAGCTTTTCAGAGGCAGAGGGGGGCAGAGGAGCTCAGAAAAGCAGCAGTCCAAAGTGAGGAAGGGAGTGCATGGCTCCTGGGACCTGCCCCTTGTCCCCTCACTCCCAGCTGCTCCTTGACCTCCTTTGGAGGGGCTGCACCCTTTGGATATCTGCTCCTTTCTCTTGGTCCCTGGGATTCAACTAGCTCTGGCTTCAATCCCCTACAAAAATTCCTGAGATCTCGGGGACCCCAGCCAGCTCCTCCCCTGCAGTACCCCTTGGTGGGGAGGGGCTGGGGAGCCCGTGAGAGTTCATGGGAGCGTGGTCAGGAGCATGGGTCAGGAGCACAGAGGAGCCTCTGAGTCCCCTGCCCGCTCCAAAAGCACACAAAGGGGAAGGCTGCCGTAGAGCTTGGGGTCCGTGAGGGGCTGGAGCAGAAGCAGGAAGAGTCCCACACCCAGAGCATAGCCTGCCAGCAGGGGCCGCCTCTGCGGATGCTCCAGGGCTGCGCACACGGCAGGAAAGCCCATGTAATTGCAGAAAGAGTGGCAAAGAACCGGCCCGATCAGGTGTCCTAGGGAAGGGAGACAGAGCAGCTCTTGGAGCATCCCCACCACCTCACAGGGCCCTTCCAGGGCTGATCACCCACATTCCTGAAACAGGAGATGAATGACCGCCCACACACACCACACGGCCTCTGCTCCCTGCCACCTCAGACCTCACCAGACCGAAAGCCCTGGCTTTGCCTGTCTCAAAGACCACAGTGGAAGAAACTTGTCACTCCTACCACAAACGCAGCATTCCCATTCTCCCACCCACTCCTGCGGGCCCGAGCCCCCGGGGGGACCCGTGAGAGACTGAGGACCAACCTGTGCGGATGAAGAGGAAAGCAGTGTAGGCACCGAAGACAGCTGTGTAGGAGAACTGGAACGCTGGAGACGGGGAGGCCTCGAGTGACCACACCTGCATGCTCTTCCTGCCCCCGCACTGCACACCCATCAGCAGAGACATCCCCTTCCCCGCGAGGGCAGTGGCTGCCTGCCCCAGGACCTATGGCTGTCCTCTAACACCCCAACTCCCATGGCCAGGGGCCCTTCCAATACTACAGCCCTCTGTTCCCAAGTCTTCCTCCAGAAGAGGGGGCTGTCAGGGACCCCCTCACACACCCAACCCAGGATCGCCCCAGGCAAGCTTTCTAGGACTCACCTGCAGACAAGAAGATGCTCCCCACGCTGCTCTGGCGGAAACGAAGCTGCTCAAAAATGTGGTGGAAATGGGCTGGGAAGAAGGCGAGAATTATGTCACATTCCTCTACAGCTGCCTTACAGGCCACACCCTTGCTCCAAACCCCAGTTCTGGCTCTCATGCTGGGAACATCTCAATAGGACCAGGTTAGACAAACTCACCAACTCCAAAGAAGAGTGGGCAGGTGAACACGGCGGGGCCCAGGCCCGTGCATGGTGCCAACATGGGTAGCATGCAGGCCCGGAATACCAGTTCTTCTGTCAGAGGTGCAATCACTTGGTTCCGCAGCCAACGCATGTCTGTGAGGCAGCGGGCCCAGGAGCGAGGGGCTAGGGAGGGGATTCAGGACCAAGAATTAGTGATTAGCTACCGAATACAGAGATCCTAGAGGCCCCCGGGGCCCCTCTCCCACATCCTTTCCCTGGCCAAACTCAGGTTAGGCATCAATACTCCTGAGAACAGAGAAGAGTCAAGCTTTGTTATCACACCGAGTATAAAACAATGTTTCAAGAGGACTAAAAGGGAAGGTACTAGTCACTTGAAGCAGGATATCCTGGTAGTAAATTCCGGAAATATCAAAATCAGAAAAGACCAGCTCTGATTTGAAAAAGTCAAATGTTAGAAGAGAAAGAACAAAGGTCTTTATAGTCCACACAGAGTACTGCTGCAGCTTCCTAGGGGCCTCCTTGGATGTCAGAAACCAACTCTTACGGGCCATTTGCTACATGTTCCCATTTTACTGATAAGGAGAGAACATCACCTACATCTCATGTCCAAGTCCCACCACAAGCCCACTTACTCCTTTTTTCCATTCAGCTGGGCTACCTGTGCCTACTTTTCCCCTCAGCCCTAAGGACTCACCTAAGACAACCTTCAACCCATCTGCCAGATCACATGGGCAATCCATAGAGAGCTGCATCAGTGGGCCCAGGAAAAGGATCTGGGGACAGAAAAATGGGCGATCAAAGGAAAGGCTTAAGCCATAATCCACTACCCTTGCTCAGAAAAGGCCTCATGAAACTTCAAGCCTCCTGTTCTCAGGATTTGCCACCCATCCATACCTAACCACCAAGGGCCATCTCACAATTTCTGTTGCCCTTCAGTCAAAAGATGGACACAAGATAAAAAAAGGCCATGGAAAGGAAAGTCATGCTAATAAGAGCACTCACCATGGTCAGCAGCAGGGGCAGCAGTGCTGCTGGGAAAATGCCCTCCAGCCTGAAGCCCATCAGGGTGAGCAGGGATGTGCCTGGCTGAGCCACAGGAAAGGAGGCATCAGTCTTGTTCTCTCTCCCCTAAAGACCCCAGAGATCCTCCCTCTCTTGCCCTCTGCCCCGCCTCCTTCGCACCTGGATGCCTGTTAGTTCTCTCCAGAGTAGCACGCAGAGGGGCGAGAGACTGGACACCACCAAGACGCTAGTGAAGCGCCGCTTGATGACGGCAGGGTGGTCCCTACGGAGGGAGCAGTAAGTTCTGGGGGTCCCCAGCCTCCTTTGGACAGCGCGGCCCCGCCCCCGGTTCGCCCAAGCTCCGCCCGCAGCCCCGCCTCGCGGAGGCGCGGGTTCCGGCCGCGCGCGCAGCCCCCGCACCTGGGCAGCTCGCTCTTCCAGACGTAGAGGCTGCCCACGTAGGAGCAGGCAAGGCTGAGACAGGAGAACACTGACACCCAGCAGCAAAGCCCAGGCCCTGGACCGCCCAGTGCCGCCGACTCGGGCTGCCGCTCCGGCCGTGACACCGACAGCAGGCGCAGCCCATCCCCGCCCAGCGCCGCCATCGCGCCCGGACCCGCGGCGCGCACCAGTGACGCGATCCCGCCGGCGCTCGACCTGCGCCTGCCAGAAGCGCAGGTGACGTCACCCGGCGGCGCGGGTGACCCCGCCCCCAGCACTGAAGCGTAGGCTGCGCGCGCAGAGCAAGTTTATTGAACAACAGACAACACGCGGCGCTAACTGCAGGCCGGCAGGCATGGAAGCGGGACGGGGGTAGGGGGAGCGCCCAGCTTAGGGCTCAGGGCCAGGATTCAGCCACTCGGATAGATTGGAGACCTCTTGCTGCCAAAGCGAGTCCTGCGGGAGAAAAGGGAGCCCAGAGTGAGGACCCATCGGCAGCGGCCGTCCCCACCTTCCCGCTGCGCCTTCCCCTGCGCGGCCCTCGTCGGTTACCTCCAGGCCGTCCCCGGGGCTCGCCCTGTTCCCACTAGGCGTCAGGGAGGCCCCTGTGGGCTTCGTGCGGCACGCGGCGGCCTCTGACGGGCCCGGGACCCTGGCCCGCGTCTTCTCCGTTCCCTGGGGGAGGCTGCCCCTCCTGAGCCTCTTACTGTCCACCTGCCCGCTGGTCCCTAGGCGAAAACAAGCCCACTTACCTTGCGCCCACGGCCCTGTGCTAGAAAGACCCTTGGGGCAGGAGAAAGGGAGGAACTCGTCCCAGCTCTCTCAGCCCTCCCACCTCAGATTCCTTTCAGTCAGGTCTGGGGATCAAAACCTGGAAGCTCCCGGCCTTAAGGCTGAGGCAGCGGAATTGTTTCAATCCTTATTTAGGGCTCGCGCGCGCTCATTCACTGCACACAGATTCTCGTGGAGTCTGCACTATCCAGCTGGCTCCCCTCTCCCTGCCAAGCTGTGATCCCCCTGCCTGAAAGCCAGCCTCACCTCTCCCTTCGTGGCTCACAGTACGGTGAGCAGTGCCCACTGGCATTCTCCCTATACTAACTGATGGACTTGTGCAAATCTAAAGTGAGTTTATACCCATAGATTTTATCTGAGCAGGTCCTGGGAATGTAGCTCAATGAGCTGTTGCTGGGCGAAGCTCACAAATGCTAGGAGGGATGCAGAAGTGTGTACAAAGCCCATGGATAGAACAGAAGGAAGCTGCTAACGATCCCTAGAGGTGAAGAAAGGTTTCCCTGAGATGTCTGAGCTGGGTTTTAAAGGATGAAGAGAAATATGCCAGACCAACAAGGGAAAGGAAAAGAATTCCAGGTGGAAAGATGCAAATACCCAGACATTAATTAGTATTCCACATAAAATTGCAAAATGGTGTGGGAGGCGCTCCATAGGAGATGAATCTGAAAGGGTTAGTAGGAATCAGATTAAGAAATGGATTTTTATCTGTAGAAAATAGGCATTGAAGAATTTTAATAAGCACTGGAGATGTATTAATTTTGTATTTTAGATTCTGTTAAAGGTGTAGCTTAGAGTCAAATTAGAAACAGGAAGACCTTGGGGCACCTGGGTGGTGCAGTAGGTTAAGCATCGAACTCTCCGGTTCAGCCCAGGTCGTGATCTCAGGGTCATGAGATCAAGCCTCATGTGGGGTTCTGTGCTCATCGTGGAGTCTGCTTAAAACTTTCCCTCTCCCCTACCCCTGTGCATGCAGGCACGGGCTCTCTTGCTTTCTCTCAAAAACAAAACAAAAACCATGAAAACCTCAAAAGCCCCACACAATGAAGGCAGCGGGAATGGATGGAGGCACCACCAGGTTAAGAAGTATATTTATGAGGCCAAATCAACTGGCTTTGGTGTGAGACTAGGTGTGATGCATGCGAATGAGTGGCATCATGAAGGAATCTCATTTCAGATGTGAAAAACTGGATGGGTAGTCGTGCTATTAATCTTGACAGAGAGGGGTGTCTGGTGGTTCAGTCTGTTGAGCGTCTTCCTTTTGCTCACATCATGATCCCAGAATCCTGGGATCTAGTCCTGCATCAGGCTCCCTGCTTGGAGGTGAGTCTGCTTCTCCCTCTGCCCCTTCCCCCTGCTTGTGCGCTCGCTCGCTCTCTCTCTCGCTCTCGCTCTCTCTCAAATAAAATCTTAAAATTTAACTCCTGACAGAGGTAGGAACATGGGACCTCCACATGGAGCTGCCCAGTGAGCAGATGAATCTCCCATCTGGCACTCAAGAAAGGCCTGGGCTGGTCAGGCCAACTGGAAAGTCTTGAGCCCAGAAGCAAGGTTCAATGCCTGGGATGGAAAAGAGCAGCTAGGGAAGGAGTGCTGTCCAAGCACTGTTCGGGGGTGGCCAAAGGAGGCTGGCTGAAGAGAAAGCAGAGGGGAGAATGAGGTAAGTCACAGTCTTAAAGTGCTGAATTCTGTAAATAGTTCAGGCACGATCAAGATGAATGTACAATTTGGTACTTATGAAGTCTTCCCAAACAAGACCTTGCAGTGCAGAAGCCACAGAGAAAGCAAGTGTCCTGGGTTAGAATCAGAGAATGGGAGGAAGAAAGGGAGAGAGTACAGATTGCTTTTTTGAGAACCCTGGCTGAGGTGTGATGGAGAGAAAGAATTTCAAGATCACAGGCGATTTCCTCTTTAAGTGATGAGAGATTGCCCTGCTGAGGGAAGAGAACTCAGAAGAAAGACTAACGGTGCAGAAGTGGTGGCTGATGCAAGTAGGGCCTGAGAAAGTGGTAGGGTTAATGCCACCCCGGAGCCTGGCAGAAGTGGGTTCCCATTCCAAGACAGTTTGGGCACTAGTGTGAAGCAGGAGGCTAAGTCAAGAGGCAGAGGCTGGGTAGGTATTTTAAAGAATGGAGTAGCAACTTATGAAAAGGCTGGGAAGACAACAAAAAGGACTGACAGCTGAAGGCTACCCAGTGACTAGACGGGATATATGGTGGCATCATCCAACTTTCAGTGATTTTCTTCAGCAGACCTGCCCACGTGGGACATAGCACTGACGGTGACTAGAGCTGCAGCTTTGTGAAGCAGAGCAGCTCACCCCATCTTCCAGAATGCTCCACCAGATTTATAAATACCTAGTTTTTAAGGCTTATATTGCACAGTGGAGAAAGCATAGGCTGACATTCAGATTATCCGCCTGCAAAGCAACCTCTAAGCCTGGATTGTCTCTTGTGAAATGGGACCAATGCCACCCATGCCGAAGGGGACCACTGTCAGAGTGGTCACTGTGGGAAAGTCTAGTACCCCCTTGGGTCCACAGAAGGTGCTGGATAAAATGTTAATTTCTTCTAAAGAAAGGAAGAATTCCTTTTTTACTCTTCACTGCATAAATACTGAATTGTATCCATTCTTTTAAGTCTACAAATCTAAATTTATATAAATAGATTCATTGCTTTATACAAGCCTTCACTGCAAGGTTCTTTTCAGTAGCAACAGCCCCCACAGCATTTAAAACAAAGCTCAACTGACAGAATGATTCAGGAACATCTCTTAGGCCAAAGTCTGGACAACATGCAGCATGTTGTAGTTGTGACCCTGGAAAGAGGAATTTTGCCAACAAAGTACAGGTATTAAAGTCAGTCCCCAAATTCCCTCAAGCCCGGGTACTGTTTTGACAGGGCATCTCTGCATCTCGGCTCTTGGAGACAGACTGGAGCCAGGCTACCTGGGTTTGAATTCTGGCTCTCCCATTTACTACCCGTGTGACCTTCAGTAATTTTACTGACATATCTGTAAAATGAGAACAGTAACACTATCTCATTGGATTGTTTTGAGAATTAAGACCATTAATGCATTTTAAAAGCTCAGAATCGCAGTGGCTGGGTGGCTCAGTCAGTTAAGCATCTGAGTCTTGATTTTGGCTCAGGCCATGATCTCAGGGTTATGAGATCGAGCAGCATCGGGCTCTGCACTCAGCATGGAGTCTGCTTGAGATTCTCTTCCTCTGCCCCTCTCCCACCCCCAGTGCCTGCTGCCCCTTCTCCCCCCCCCCAAAATAAATAAATCTTTATAAAAAGAAATCATTAAAACGTCAGACTAGTGCCTGGCACCTGCATGATCAGGCTCAGGCGCCAGTGGCTACGGTGATCTCCAGCCATACACACATCCCTCTGCCATGGCTGGATCTGTGGGGGGAGGGGGGAAAGACCAGTATAATCATATCACACACAACTCCCCGTAAGATACATCAAGGTTGAGATGGTGGTCTGCACCCAGGAGTAATTTCCAGAGCCCCCAAACCAGGGAGAGCTTATCAGCACTAATGATTGAGAAAAGACACAAAGGAATGAACTGGATTCAGGGCCCTGCCTCTCCATGTGCAACTATCTTTAACTGTACAAACTTCATGAGGAGTCTCTAGTTCTGTCATACCAGCTTTGGGGAGGGAATGCCCCCTGCCGCCCCAGAACACCCCTAGTGGCAGTGGGAGCCAACCAAATCCCAGGATTCTGCTGTGGTGGGAGATGCAGTTTCAAAGCTTGAAGTCAACATTTTTTACTTCTGAGCTTTGGTCCTGGGCTCACCTGAAAAGCTGAAACCTTACCTGCAAGGAGCTCCACGCTGCTGTTCTTATGTGCATCCTCTGTGTTCTGCTCTGCATTTTCCTCTGGGAGCAGCTGCTTTAAAAATCAGAAGTACTAAGTGAGTTTTGCAGGAACATGAAAAAGCCACAATGAGACAAGTGTGCCTGGTGGCTTTGTTGACCTCACAGGACTGTCTTCCCTCACCTGGAACTCCCTCTTTCTTCTTCCTGGCTCACGTGTGTCCCCCTACCCAGCCCTAATCAAGGCTTCCTTCTGTCAGAGCCTTCGAAGCTCATTCCAGGCACTCTAGGCATTTCCTTCCTCCAACCTCTGGACACTTACCATCTGCCCCACTCCTTGGGCTCTGAAGATGCACTGCCTGCCCTTGTTCATCATTTAATGTGTGTGTGTTTTCCACATTTTTTAAAAAAGATTTTATTTATTTAGGTATGTAAAGAGTTCACCCAAGTGGGGGAGGTGTAGAGAGAGAGAGACTGACACAGGGTTCAATCTCACAACCCTGAGATCATGACTTGAGCCGAAATCAAGAGTCAGACCCTTAACTGACTGAGCCACCCAGGTGCCCCATTTTCACGCTTTATATTCCTTGAAAGATAAGGTTCGTTGTGCCTGCATCCCTTTACAGCAAGCAATTATTGTACCTTGCACAGGTAAGTGCTCAACATATAACTGATCGAGGTCAAACCTGGAAAGCCCCAGGGCAAATTTTGTGGTCCTCTGTAGCCTCTCAAACCCTTGCCACCCTTGGTTCGATTTGGACACAAACAAAAGTTCTTACTAAGATCAGAATCCCATTCTCCTAGCTTCTCGTTCTTCAAGAATACAAGTACATAAAAATAGACTTCCTGTTCATCAAAATTAAAAACTTTGTGCTTCAAAGGGTGCTAAAGTGAAAACTCAACCCACAAGAATGGGAGAAAATATTTACAAGTTGTATGTGATAAGCGTGTTGTAGCCAGAATAAATAACTCTTATAATTCAACAATAAAATAACAGCCTAATTAAAAAGGGGTTTGGGGCACTTGGGTGGCTCAGTCGGTTAAGCATCTGCCTTTGGCTTAGGTCATGATCCCAAGGTCCTGAGAGCAAACCCCGCCTTGCATGAGGTTCTGTGCTCAGTGGAGAGGCTTTTCCTCTGCCTGCCACTCTGTCTACTTGTGTGCGCGTGCTCTCTGTCAAATAAGTAAAATCTTTTTTAAAAATGGGTTTGACAGATTTGGAGACCCTTCTCCAAAGAAGAAATACAAATGGGCAACAAACCCATGAAAAGATGCTCAACATGATTATTCATTAGGGAAATGCAAATCAAAACCACTATGAGATACTTTACACCCAGCAGGATGGTAGTAGTAATAACAACAACAACAACAGTAATAATAGACAGTAACAAGAAGATGTGGAAAAATTGGAACTGTTACACATTGCTGGTGGAAAAGTAAAATGGCCAGTTTGAAAAATAGTTTGAAAGTTCCTCAAGTTAAACATAGTGGGACGTCTGGCTGGCTCAGTTGGAAAAGTATGTGACTCTTGATCTCTGGGTTGTGAGTCTGAGCCCCACGTTGGGTGTAGAGATTAAAAGTAAAATCTTTAAAAAAGAAAAAAAGTTAAACATAGAGTTATCATACAACCCAGCAATTCTACTATGAGATATATAACCAAGAGAATTGCAAACATATGTCCACCTATAAATGTTTCCAGCATTATACATAGTCACCAAAAGTGCAAATAACAGAAATGTCCATCAACTGATGAATGGGCAGAAAAAATGTGGCATATATATATATACAAAAGGATATTATTCAACCATAAAAAGGAAACACTGTCGTATGTTACAACATGGATGAATCTTAAAAACATTATGCCTAGTGAATGAAGCCAGACACAAAAGTCTACTTATTATGTGATTCCATTTACATGAAATACCCAGTGGAGACAGAAAGACTGGTGGTTGCCAGAGGTTCGGAGGAGGAGGAATTGGGACTGACTACAAATAGGTACAGGGTTTCTTTTTGGCATGATGGAGATATTGTAGAATTTAGTGGTGACTATTGCACAACACAGTAAATATATTTAAAGCCACTGAATCTTACAATTTAAAATAAAATGGTAGGTTTTATGGTATGTGAATTGTAACTCAATAAAAAATAACATCATACATTATTTACTAAATCAAGTTTCAACTTCTAAGTACATTCCAAGGAACACAGAAGGGTAAAGATGGCTCTGATGGTGTAAAAAAAAAAAAAAGCACTAAAAAAATTTCCACTTTTTTTTCTTCTTTGAGGGAAAGCTTATTCTTTTACTTCACTGTTGCCTGGAAAAAGTCTCCTGTAATAGACAAACCTTTCTCCTACCTTAAACCTAGTATCACCGAAATACCCCTACGCGATATATGGCCCTCAGCCTCGGAGGAATCTTGCATCCCCTTCATTCATCATCAGTCCCCCAGGTGAGACAGCCCAGTCTCTGGGATCCACCTCCTTGGATTTAACACTGTGAGATATTTGATTCTGGTCTTACCCCGCCCCTTCCCGGAAAATAGTAACTCTCCTAACAGAACTACTTCCCTGTTACTGTTCTTGTTTATTATGGGTTTACGTTCTCAGCTGCTGTACACACTTGCGACACTGGCCCTGGAGAGCCACCGTGCCTAGTCCTTCATGGCCCACTGCTGTGTGTTCCAACGCCCAGGTGGGGGTTTTAAATCTCTACTCTGGCATGGCCTTCTCTTAAATATATTCTATAAAACTCTAAACACAGATTCTTTTCTTCTACTTCTCCATAAGCTATATAATATATATATATATCTTATTCTATAGTATTGAAGAGTTCAGCTTTTCTGCTCTGTTTAAAAATGGAAACTAAGGGGCTGGTCCAGAGGTAAAAGAATTTGACCTATCGTCATTGATCTTGTAGTTTTTAGCTGAAGCCACTGGGTGCCACTCTTGTGCCACTAACAAGTTATTTATCACTAGAGGACATCACCAGAGGGAAACAGTAATGATCTTGAGTGCAGAAGCAGAGGCTCTGCTTATGAGTGCAGCAGCTGATCACTCACCTTCCCTGGTCTACTGGTGTGGAACAATCCATTACCAGTCCTATATGGTAACAACGTCACTAGGCTTTGGAACCAGGAGACCTCAGTGCAAAAGCCTAGCCTTGACATTTGCTGACTAAATCATCCTGAGCAAATTAGGAAAGTTCTCTAACCAGTTTCTTCATCTATAAAATGGGAAAACTACAACCTATTTTGTAGGATCTTTTTGATATTAAAGTGGAAAACATGACACAGATTAAGGATTCAATGAATATTCCTTCTTTCCAAGACCTAAAACTACTGGGTAAGACCTTGAGTTCACTAGCCATCTGCCAAATTAATTGGGCTATAAATGGCCCCAAGGCTATGAGCCATCATTATGGCAACAGAACGGGGCAAAAGAGGTCAGATAATTTCCTTTTGAGATTTCACTGGGATATCAGAAAGGCCCAAGCAAAAGGTCTTCACAGAATGGAACAATTCTAGATCATACCCATATATCTTTGGTCCTATGATAATGGCACATGCCTTATCCCAAACCCATCCCTAGAAATGTGAAGGTGTGGATGGCTGTAGTGAATGGAACAATGGCTCCCAAAAGAGTTCTGTCCAAGTCTTGACCCCTAGAAATGTGACCTTAATTGGAAAAAAGGTCTTTTCAAAAGTAATTAATGATCTCAAGATCATGATGCATTTAGAGTAGGCCATAAATCCACTGACAGGTGTCCTTATAAAAGAGGCAGAGGGATATTCGAGAGACCTAGGAAAAAGGTCATGTGTTGAAGATGGAGGCAGGGACTGGAGTGTTGTGGATATAAGGCAAGGAACATCGAGAGTCAACAGAAGCTGATAGGGGAATGGAAGGATTCTTAGAGCCTTTAGAGGGAGCATGGTTTTCCTAAAACCTTGACTTCAAACAACTTCTTTTTAATTTTTTTTTTAAAAACAGGCTCCATGCTGGGCTTGAGATCAAGACCTGAGGTGAGATCAAAGACTCCAAAGCCTAACCAACTTAGCCACCCACATGCCCCTGATTTCAGAGTGCTGGACTCCAGAACCATGAGATAATAAATTTTGGTGTTTTTAAACCATTAAAAGTTTGTGGAAATTAGTTCATTCAAGTTGTAGGCAACGGCTTTCCAAGTTGGAGGGAAACCAGCAAGAGTATTTGCAGTGAACTAGCTGAAGGAAATGGCAGATGCATTCCGAGGAACAGGCTTCCTAGAAGGTACATAAAAAGTGTGGTGAAGGGAGCATTCATAGGGATTTCACTCCCATCCTCTACCCTTTCTAACTACAAATTGGAGGAGGAGAAGCCAACTGATGAGATGCTGTGATCCTTGGGTATCTAGGCACCTAAACTTCCCCATCCAATCAGGCAAACTAAAGTAGAAGAGAGCGAGAAGTAGCAGAAGTACAAAAGGGTCTATTATTTTGTCAGAAACAGTATCTGTAATTTTTATAGCAATTTTATTGGAATATAACTTACATACTTAAATAAACTGCATTTATATAAAATGTACTATTAGGTAAGTTTGGGCATCTATATGTATTTGTGAAACCATCACCCCAGTCAAGATAATGAACATATCCATTACCCTCAAAAGTATCCTCTAACCTTCATGATCATTTACATCTCCTACCTTTAAGCAACCACTAATCTACAGGTAAAGATTAGCTGGCATTTTGAAAAATGTTATACAAATGCAAACAAACAGTATGTACTCTTATATTTCAGAGTTCCCCCCGCCCGGCTGCTATTACACCTGGTCCAATATTTCAAGGTTTTTCATTTAGCATGGCTATTTAGAGATTCATTCATCCTATTGTGTATACCAACAGTTCATTCCTTTTATTGCCAAGTAGTATTCCACTGAATGAGCCATTTATTTATCCATTTACCTATTGACACTGGGTTGTTTCCAGTTTGGGGTTATATGACAGAGGTGCCATGAACATTAGTATATAAATTTTTGTGTGGACATATGTTTTCATTTCTCTTGGGTTAATACCTAGGAATAGAATGGCTGGATCATATGATGTATGTATTTAACTTTTTAAGAAATTGCCAAACTATTCTCCAGAGTGACTGTACCATTTTTTTTTTTTTAATTTATTTATTTATTTATTTATTTGACAGAGAGAGAGAGAGAGATCACAAGCAGGCAGAGAGATAGGGGGAAGCAGGATCCCCGCTGAGCAGAAAGCCCGATGCGGGGCTCGATCCCAGGGCCCTGAGATCATGACCCGAGCCAAAGCCAGAGGCCCCAACCCACTGAGCCACCCAGGCGCCCCCATTTTTTTTTTTTTATAATTTTTTTTTTTTTAAGATTTTATTTATTTGACAGAGAGAAACACACCTGGAGAGGGAACACAAGCAGAGGGAATGGTAGCGGGAGAAGCAGGCTCCCTGCTGAGCAGAGAGCCCGATGTGGGGCTCGATCCCAGGACTCCGGGATCATGACCTGAGCCGAAGGCAGACGCTTAACGACTGAGCCACCCAGGCACCCCAACTGTACCATTTTTTATTCCTACAAATAGGGTGTAAGAGTTCCGGTTCCTCCATATCCTCACCAATACTTGGTATGGTCAGTCTTTTTATACCAAGTAGGTGTGAAATTGTGCTTCTGACTTGCATTTCCCCTGATGACTAACATTAAGCATTTTTCTTTTGTATCTTCTTTTGTGAAATGTGTGTTCAAATCTTGTGCCCATTTTAAAAACTGGGTTGTTTTCTTATGCTTACGTTTTGAGAGTTTTAAAATATTCTCATTATTAAGGTAAGGTTTTTAACTAAAAATTCAATCTCTTTAATAGACACAGGTAAAACAAACCAGGTATACAGAGCTATTTCTTCTTCTTCTTCCTTTTTTTTTTTTAAGATTTTATTTATTTGTTTGGGAGAGAGAGAGAGCGCGCGCACACACACCAGCAGGGAGAAGGACAGAGTGGGAGGGGGAGAAGTAGGAGCAGAGAGAGAGGGAGAGGGAGAGGAAGAAGCTGACTCCCCGCTGAGCAGGGAGCCCAATGAGGGGCTCCATCCCAGGACCCTGGGAACATGACCTGAGCTGAAGGCAGTTGCTTGACCAACTGAGCCACCCAGTTGCCTCTAGAGCTATTTCTTCTTGAGTGAACTTTTGTAATTTCTGTCCTTCAGGTCATTTGTCCATTTGATCTAAGTTGTCAAATTTACTAATATGATAGTTAACATTTAACATATAACACTTAACACTGTTTATAATAACCTCTGATAATCCTTTTAATATCTGAGATGTCACTTCTCTAATTTCCTTTTTTCCTAAAGATTTTTATTCATTTACCTGACAGAGAGGAGAGAGATCACAAATAGGCAGAGAGGCAGGCAGAGAGAGAGGGGGAAGCAGGCTCCCGGCTGAGCAGAGAGCCCAATGCAGGGCTCGATCCCAGGACCCCAAGACCAGGACCTGAGCTGAATGCAGAGGCTTTAACCCACTGAGCCACCCAGGCGTCCTCTAATTTCTAATAGTAGAAATTTGTATCTTCTTTTATCCTGATTAGTCTGGCTAAATGTCTGTCAATTTTATTAATCTTCTCAATGAACCACCTTTAAGTTTCATTGATTTTTCCCTACTGTTTTTCTGTTTTCTTTTTTACTGACTTCCACTCTGACTTTATTATTTAATTTCTTCTCTTTGTGTGTAATTTGCTCTTCTTGTTCCAGTTTAAGTTGGAAACTGATACCATTGATGTGGGACCACTTCCTTTTCTAACAGGCATTTTTCTAAGTACTGCTTTAGAGACAGCTCACAGATTTTGATAATTTGCATTTGTTTAAATTATTTTTCTAATTTTCTTTTGATTTTGTGTTTGACACATGGGTTATTTATAAGTGTTTATTTCCAAATATTTGAAATTTTCTAGATATCTTTGACACTGGTTTTACTTAAACCCAACTGTGGTCAAAAATAGCCTTTTTTTTTTTTTTAAAGATTTTATTTATTTGACAGAAACACAGCGAGAGAGGGAACACAAGCAGAGGGACTGGTAGCGGGAGAAGCAGGCTTCCTGCAGAGCAGAGAGCCCGATGCGGGGCTCGATCCCAGGCCCCTGGGATCTGACCTGGGCCGAAGGCAGACGCTTAACGACTGAGCCACCCAGACGCCCCCAAAAATAGCCTTTTATGGCTTGGATTCTTTTAAGTTTATTGAGATATATCCAATGGCTCAGAATATGGTCTATCTTATGAAATGTTCCTTCTGTACTTAAGAAGAATATTCTGCTGTGGTTGGCAGGATGTTTTATGAATATAAGTTAGGTCAAGTTAATTCACAGTGTTACTTAAGACTTCCACAGACTTACTGATTTTCTGTCTATTTACTCTGGCTATTAGAAATAGCCTTACAAAAGGCTATAAATACCTTTTATTTATATATAAATACCTTACAAAAAGGGTGTTGAAATTTCTAAATATAATTGTGGATTTGTCTATTTCTCCTTACAATTCTATCAGTTTTCTTCATTTTATTTTATTTTATTTAAGATTTTATTTATTTATTTGACAGAGAGACAGAGATCACAAGTAGGCAGAGAGGCAGGCAGAGAGAGAGGGGGAAGCAGGCTCCCCGCTGAGCAGAGAGCCCAATGCGGGGCTCGATCCCAGGACCCTGAGATCATGACCTGAGCCGAAGGCAGAGGCTTTAACCCACTGAGCCACCCAGGTGCCCCTCTTCATTTTATTTTTAAAAGATTTTATTTATTTGACAGAGAGAGACACAGCGAGAGAGGGAACACAAGCAGGGGGAGTGGGAGAGGAAGAAGCAGGCTTCTCGCTGAGCACGGAGCCTGCGTGGGTGGTGGGGAGTGTTGATCCCAGGATGAGCCAAGGTAGATGCCTAAGGACTGAGCCACTCAGGTGCCCCTCTTCATTTTTTTTTTTTAAAGATTTTATTTATTTATTTGACAGACAGAGGGATCACAAGTAGGCAAAGAGGCAGGCAGAGAGAGAGGGGGAAGCAGGCTCCCTGCTGAGCAGAGAGCCTGATGCGGGGCTCAATCCCAGGACCCTGAGATCATGACCTGAGCTGAAGGCAGAGGCTTTAACCCACTGAGCCACCCAGGCGCCCCCCCCTTCATTTGTTTTAAAGTTCTCTCAAAAGTTTCATGAATGTTTGAATTCTATTATCAAATAGAATTATCTTCATACATTGTACATATAGCATATAATAGATATGCTATTATCTTCATTACATTGTACGCACTGTGTTGTATTCATCATGAAATGACCCTCTTTATCTCTAGTAATATTGTTTTCTCTGAAATCTACTTTATAGCCTCTTCAGTGCTATTTTTTAAAGATTTTATTTTTAAGTAATCTCTACACCCAACATGGGACTCAAATTTACAATTCTAAGATCAAGAGTTGCATGCTCTACCAACTGAGCCAGCCAGGTGCCCCTCTTCAGTGCTCTTTTTATTAGTGATAGACTATGGTACATATCTTAAGCATGGTATATCTTTTTCTATCCTTTTACACATTGAATCTATTTATGTCTTTATTTTAAAGTGCGATTCTTATATGGAGCATATAGTTCTCTTTATTCAATCTAACAATCTCAGTCTTTTAATATAAATAGTTGTAAAGACCATTCACATTTAGTATGATAATTGATATAGCTGAGTTTAAATATATCATCTTACTAACCGCTTTCTATTTGTCTCATCTGTACTTTGTTCTCTTTTCTTCTTCTTCCTCTTTCTCTGCCCTCTTTTTGATTATTTTTAAAAAGTATTTTTTAGAACAGTTTTAAGGTTATAGCAAAACTGAGCAAAAGATACAGAGATCTCTCATATGCCCTATGTCCCATATTTGTATAGCCTCTTCCATTACCAACATCCCCCATCAGAGTGGTACATTTTTTTTACAAATGATAAATCTACATCGACACATCATTATCATTCAAAGTCCATAGTTTACATTAGGGTTTACTCCTAGTGTTGTACATTCTATGGCTCTGGACAAATGTATGACTTGTACCCACCATTACAGAATCATAGAAAGTAGTTTCACTGCCCTAAAAGTCCTGCTTTGTATATTAATTCCTCCTTTCCCTTTAACCCTTGGAAATCACTGATCTTTTTATTGTCTCCATAGTTTTGCCTTTTTCAGAGTATCATATGCTTGGAATCCTATAGTATGTAACTTTTTCATACTGATTTCTTTTATTTAATAATATGCCTTTAGGCTTCCTCCATGTGTTTTCATGGCTTGATGGCTCATTTCTTCTTAGTGTACAATAACACTCCATTGTCTGGATATGCCACAGTTTATTTATCCATTTAGCTGCTGAAAGACATCTTGGTTGCTGCCAAGTTTCAGCAATTATTAAGAAAGCTGCTATAAACATCCATGTGCAGGTTTCTGTGTGAACCTAAGCTTAACTCATCTGGATAAACACCAAGGAGCATGATTATTGGATGACATGGTAAAGAGGATATTTATTTTAAGAAACTTCAAAACTGGGACACCTGGGTGGCTCAGTCAGTTAAGCAGCTGTCTTCAGCTCTGGTCATGATCCTGGAATCAAGTCCTGCATTGGGCTCCTTGCTCAGCAGGAAGCCTGCTTCTCTCTCTGCCTCTGCCTGCCTCTGCCTGCCACTCTGCCTGCTTGTGCTCTCTCTCTCTCTGACAGATAAATAAATAAGAATAAAATAAAATAAAGAAACTATGAAACTGCCTTCCAGAATAGTTATATCATCTTGCATTCCCACCAGCAATGAATGAGAGTTCCTATTGTTCCACATCCTTGCCGGCATTTGGTGGTGGTTGTGTTCTGGATTTTGGCCACCGTAATAGGTATGTAGGGAATATCTCATTGTTTTAATTTGCATTTCCCTGATGACATATGATGTGGAGCATCTTTTCATGTGCTTATTTGCCATCTTATATCTTCTTGGTGAGGTGTCTATTAAGGTCTTTAGCCTGTTTGTTTTTTAATTTTTTGTGTGAGTTGTAAAAGTTCTTTGTGTATTTTGGATAGTAGTCTTTTAACCACATGTGTTTTTTGCAATTATTTCCTCCCAGTCTGTGGCTTACCTTATTCTCCAGAGGGCTGAATATTTTTTATGACTCCGCTTTATCTCCTTTCTTGGCTCAATAGCTGCAACTCGTTGTTGTATCATTCTGATGGTTCCTTTCATCTACACTTACCAGTCTACCTTCAATTGATATTATACCACTTCACATACAGTAAAAGTCTTTACAACAGTATATTCCCATTTTTCTCCTCCTGGTTTTTGTGCTGTTGTTGTCATACAGTTTACTTCACCATAAGCTAGAAACCTTACAATATTACTATTTTTACTTAAAAAGTTAATTATGTTTTAAAGAGATTAAGGTAATGAGAAAAAAAGTCTTTATATTTATCCTTGTAGTCACCATTTTTAGTACTCTTCATTCCTTTGTGTAGATTCAGGTTTCTAGCTGGTATCATTTTTCTTCTGCTTGAAGGACTTCCTTTACATTTCTCATCTGCTGATAACGAATTCTTTCAACTCTTGTATGTCAGAAAAAGTCTTTATTTCATCTTTTTTTAAAAGATATTTTTGTTAGGTAAATAATTCTAGATTGAAGGTTTTTTTTTCTTCAGTACTATAAAGATGTTGCTCCAATTTCTTCCAGCTTATACTGTTTCTGATGAGAAATTTTCTGTAATCCTTATCTTTGTTTCCTTGTAAATAAGCTTTCCCCACCCATTTGCTTTTAAGATTTTCTCTTTACCATTGGTTTTAACCTATTTAATTATGATGTGTCTTGGTGTAGTTTTGTTTCGTGGACTTGGTGTTTCTTAAGATTCTTAGATCTGTTGGATTTATAGATTCCATCAAATTTAGAAAAATTTCAGTCATTATTCCCTCAAATATATTTTCTGCCATTTCTTCTTCAGATTCCCCAATTACACATATATTTAGGCTACCTGAAGCTGTCCCATAACTCACAGATATTCTATGTTTTATTATTATTTGTAAAGAAATCTTACCCTTTTAATTAATTTTTGAGGGAGAGCATGCATATGTGTGAGCAGGGGGCAGGTGAGTGGGGAGGAGTGGGAAGGGAGGAGTGGGAAGGGAGAGGGAATATTTTTTTAACAGATTTTATAAACATAAAATTTAACATTTTATTTATTTATTTATTTATTTATTTATTTATTTATTTATTTATTTTATGATCAGCTAGCCAACATATAGTACATTATTAGTTTGAGAGGGAGAGAATCTTAGCCAGATTCCACACTGAGCATGGAGCCCGAGGCAGGGCTCAATCTCATGACCTTGACATCACAACTTGAGTCAAGATCAAGGATCAGATGCTTAACTAACTGAGCGACCCAGGCACCCCTATTATTTTTTAATTATTTTTTTAAATCGCTACGTTTCATTTCAGATAGTTTCTACTGCTATGTGTTTCTCCTTAAGTGTCCGATGTGCCATTCATGCTGTTCAGTGTAATTTCTTCCTCGGAAACATCATAGTTTTCATCTTTATAGTTCATTTTGGGTCTTTTTTATACCTTCCACATCTCTACTTGATAGTTCAGTTTCCTCCAGTTCCTCCAGCTTCCTGAACATATGGAATACAGTTATAAAAATAACCCTCTGAATGTCTTTGTCTACTAATTCTATCTTCTGTGTCAGTTCTGGATCAGTTTTGATTCAATGATTGATCAACTGACTGAGTTTTCTCTTCCTTGTGGGTTGTATATTCCTGCTTCTCATCATGCCTGTTAATTCTGATTAGATGCAAGGCACTGTGAATATTACCGTGGTGGGTGCTGATATTTCTAATAGTCCTATAAATATTCTTGACCTTTGTTCTGCGATACTATCGAATTACTTGGAAACAACTTGATCCCTCTATGTCTTGCTTCTTTTAAGCTTTGTTAGGCAGGACTAGAGAAGTGTTTATTAGGCAGAGGTTTAATTTTTCTTTTTAATTTTCTTTTTTAATTTTTCTCCATTCCTAAGGCAAGTATCTACATGATGTAATATTCTACATCATGCTCCATAAATTATAAAGCTTTCCTCTCTGGTTGATGGAAGTAGGTACTATTCCCTGACCCTGTGTAAGCTCTGCATATTATTCCCTCTAATCCTTCTGGGTGATTCTTTACCTGAATAGTTTCTTCACAAGAATAAGCTAATTCATACTCATCTGAAAAATAGAGAAGGAACCCTGCAGATTCCCAGAATTTTCTCTTTGTGGAGCTCTCTCCTTTCTGATAGTCCACCCTGAAAACTTAATCTGCCTTGGCATCCTGGAATTCCCAGCTTCATCGATTCAACTCAGGGAAACCACTAGGCTTTGCCTAGATATCTTCTCCCTGTTCAATGGCCTCTGTACTTTCTCTAGGCAGTATGTTAGGGCAATCATAGGGCTCATTTCATTTGTTTTCCACGTCTCAGGAAAGACTATCCTATTCCCTGATGCCCAACCAATGTCTTGAGAACAACTGTTTTATATGTTGTGTCTGGATTTTTGTTATTTCAGTCAGGAGAGTAAATCTAGTTCCTGTCACTCCATCTTGGCCAGAAGCCACTGTATAATAGTATCACTCTTTACTCTCTTTTACTTACTCATATCATACTTTAGTTCCACAAAAGCCAGTCCTACTGATTGGAGCTAAGAGAGTCAGAAGGGCTTTAGTTGGAACACTATTATCAGCTATACCTGGAATCTGGAGATATATAGAATTTCCCAGCTATGAATCTTTTCACTCATTACAGGAGTCTGTCACAAAACCAGATGAAGAAGCTGTCTGAGCTCCTTGAGGGTGGATACCCCAACTAATGCAATTTTATATCTCCAGCATCCAGAAAGGTGAATAAAGTATGGTTTTGATTAGACGAAACTAAACATAAGTACTCCACTCTATCATCACCATTGTAATGGTAGCTATGTGCTTAGTACTTTATATACATTATTTTATTCAAACTCACAACAATTATTTTAGGTATGCATCATTCCTATTTTATTGATAAAGAAACTAAGGCTTAGAAAGATTAGGGGCACCTGAGTGGCTCAGTGGGTTAAAGCCTCTGCCTTCGGCTCAGGTCATGATCTCAGGGTCCTGGGATGGAGCCCCGCATCAGGTTCTCTGCTCAGCAAGGAGCCTGCTTCCCCCTCTTTCTCTGCCTGCCTCTCTGCCTAATTGTGATCTCTCTCCCTCTGTCAAATAAATAAATAAAAATCTTAAAAAAAAAAAAAAAGATTAAATAGCTTCCACAATACTATACAATTATCTAGTGGCCGAAATGGAATCTGAACAACATCTAGCCATGCTCTTGACCTCTGTGTAATACTGTATTTTATAAAGTTTTCCTAAACCACAGGCTTCCTTGCTGAAAGGCTAACCTCAGATTGCGCAATCTAACGTACCTGCACCTAACCACCCCGTAATTCAGGGTTCCCACACATCGGTATGGAAGATGTCCACCAAAGTATTATTACTTTATACTTACCTGCTTCATCTCACGTGAGCAGTAGGGAAGAAATCGGTGCTGGGTGATCTCATGAAATGATTTATGCAGTTTGGTCCCAAACTCTTGAGTGTCAGCTGCCTAAAATGGGCCAGAGATGAAACATGCTGAGTTCCAGTACTGGGAACCAAAAGGAAAGTACCCACAAGATATGGGAAGAGGATGAGACAAATATGAAGGCAAACCACTGACATCCCTCCTGTTATGTTAGGAGTTTCCTTAATTCCTATGGCTACAGGAGAAGTAGAGAGAAGGCCTGGAATACATGGCATGAGACAAGTGTTGTGGCTCCTATGACTTCCATTTTCTGTTACCTAAGCAAGTCTTTCAAACTTGCTTTGAAAGTTCTCCTATCTCTATAGGGAATACATATCCCAGAGATCTGTTTATAAAGAGGTTATAAACTGCCTTCCTCTAAAACAAGTTCCAAGAGAGTAGAGATTTCACTATATTCAACTAAGACTGATACAAGAACTTTTCCTCAGATGAGTCTTTTAGCAAATAAAGGAAGAAGATAATAACATCATAACCTCTAAGTTTTAGTACAGAATTGCAGGATATTAAAGGGGACAGGAGTAATTACCTAATACAACAAACTAATTTTATAGATGAGAAACCTAAAATCCAAAAAGGCAAAGTGATCCACCTAAGATCTCATGGCTTGTTATACAAAAGTTAGGGCTGACCTCAGGATTTCCAACATAGCGTTCTTCTCATTACCCTGTGCTATCCGCATGAACCAGAAAACTGAAGCTGTAGGAAGCACTAGATTATACAGGTGTTAGACTCTTAGAGCTAATAACTCACTTACAGAAATTTGTTCTGGGAAATAATTCAGAAGAAGCAAGATATCACACAGAGGTATTAACTGAAATACTATTTATACTGGCAAAAAGACTAAAAGCAAAAAGCAACTTAAATGCCTATCATTAGGGGAATGGTTTATTAGATTAAACCAATGTAGTGAAATTGGGTAACTGATACAAAGTTTAAAGCAGTTGAAACGGGGAAATGTCAAATTATATATGAATAAAGAATTCTTCAGTTACAACTATACAATATAACTAACTTGTATGAGATAATATGCAAAAAATTTTAATTACAGTGATAAATAGTATTAGCTATTATTTTAAATTTTGAATTTATTATACTATTTTTTCAAGAAAAAAAAGTACAAAAAAATAAAGCAGCAGACATGGAATGAATGGGTCACCCGCTGATAATACCAATTGGTCAGCGCACAATTCTAAAAAGAAGGAAAGAAACTAACATTTATTCAGAACCTACCATGTGCTATATGCATGTTCACACTTAGCTCTCATCCTTGTAATAACCCTCTGAGATACCATTATTTTTTCCAATTTATAGATGAAGCTCAGACAAATTAAGTACAGGCCTCAGTCCACATAGCCAGTAAGTAAATGAGCCAAGAATTGAACTCAGCTCTCTGACTTCAATTGTTATACTATTCCATATTGCCAAATATGTGTAATACTTAAGGTTACTCAGTTATTCCCAATGTTTTCTGTCACCATGAGGTAACAAAACATTCTTCAATAAGGAACCAGAAATCAACTGTCTAATCTTAACTTAGTTACTGTAACTAGCTATGCGACCTACAGCAAGTAGAAATTTTAGATAACTTATTTTCTCATTTATAAAATAATACACACATACTATCTATTCAATAAATATTTCTTAAAACACCACAGGCCTGACGCTATGTAGGATCACACTAGGATAAAATGAAATAATGTTTCTAAAAGCTCTGTACATAATACTGTGTTAGGCAGTAGAATACCATTAAAACCCTGGCACTTTTAAGCAGCCCCAATCTCCCACTAACTTGAAGGGCCTGGAGACAGATCTTTCGGAAGCTACTGCTGGTGCTTCCAGTCACGATACTCATGATGGAATTCACAGCCACTGAGAGTGAGGCCTGCAATTTCTGATGATCCTAAGGAACATAATAAGTAAGAAGAGATGGCAGTTTATAATAATCCCAAGGTACTGGTTCAAAGAATCCCAAAGGAATCAAAGATTTCAGGAACAACAGGATTTCATTAACTCTTTCCCCTCCATCAACAATACTTACTGAGATCATGCCATAGTAAGGATACTTAGGGATTGTTCTCCTCTTTTGCAAGGATGACTTACTGACACAGACACGTTCAGAAAAGCCATGAGACACTAGGCAATAAAACAGATGCGCTTACTATTAAAAAAAAAAAGCTTTAAACTTTGCCATCTTAGTGTGGTTTTTTTCCCTGAAAGAGGAGGGGGCATATGAAGTTAAGAAATATGTTACCAAAAGTATAAAAGATAGAGGAAGTCAGAAAGTCAGATAAAAAGAGAAAGTGCTGGGGCACCTGGGCCAATCAGTTGGTTAAGCCTCTGCCTTGGGCTCAGGTCATGATATTGGAGTCCAAGAATCAGGATCCCTGCTCAGCGGGGAGCCTGTTTCTCCCTCTCCCTGGTCTCCTCCCTAATCTCCCCGCCCCCCACCCCAGCTTGTGCTCGCTTGCTCTCTCTTGCTCACTCTCTCTCTCTCAAATAAATAAAATTTAAAAAAAAAGAGAGAGAGAGAGATAAAGTGATGTTATAAAGCATTAGGAAATGAGGGAAGAATTAAGATTTAGAGAAGCAGCAGCTCCAAAAGTATGTGTGGGAAGGGAAGACAGATAAGGAAAAGGCTCATTATTAGTCATTTTTCTCTATTATTTTGTCCCTATTTACTCAAATTCACCAATTAGGAGGTAAGACTACACAAGCTGGTTACAGTAACAGATCCTAAGTTAAAGCTTGAGTTCCTAGGCTAGAGGCAATGCAAAGATCAGCCAAGGTGACAAGAGGAAGAGGCATTAAGGGAGCAAGGGCTCTTAAGCTTAGTCATATCCTCTAGTTCTTTTTCTTAGAGTAGGAGAAAAGGAGTTATGAATTTCTTATTACCTTGGTAGCCTGGTGATGCTGTTCCAAGGCCTGGTCCATGGCAACCTGAACAGAATCTTGCACTACGCTGTGGCTCTCCGTGAGGATGGCACTGAGATGAGTGGTGAGCAAAGTGTGGACTTCTAAGGGGAAGGAAAATATTGGTAACCTTGAATGAGAATGGCCACTTCAAGACTGTTGTTATGTGCTGTGAGTTAGGGGAGGAATAAGAAAGAGGCCTCTTGAAAGAAGAGGCCACTTTTGCGTATCCACAAATAATTACTTTTTTAGACCAAACAAAAAACAAAACGCAAAAACCTCAAAAAGCAAAACAAAACTCAAAAAACCAAAAAGCAACAACAAAAACCCAGCAACTTACAAACCTACCCAATTCCACTTGCAAATGAAAAAAGACTTCAAAAATTAAGTGTGAAGGTTGACATTATTTTTGAAGAGACAAGTGAGGGATCCCGTTTAATTCATATCAGAAACAGAAATATATACCACATACTATAAACAATGATACTGGTGACTCCCAAAGGATAGGAGGAGGAGGAAGAGAAAAAGGAAAGGCCTGTTGGAGAGTGTCTCTACCCTACTCCCTTCTTGTGTTGGGGTGAGCCACTGTTACTGTCAGGGTCTCAATCCCTTCACATATCCCATGACACAGAAAAAGTTAACACAAAGATGACTCTGAGACTGGTAGTACAAGGTATTTTTAAATGGGGGCTATTTCTAATAAAGTAACCAGAAGTACCACTGCTCAGAAGAAAAGCTAACAGTTAAGAGAAATAGGCAAAATATGTCAAACAATAGGCTAGCACTGATGACCCAGAGACAACAGACACAGGAAGACAAATTCACCTTGCACCCGAGAAATCCTTTTAATTAACCTTTCCTTTTTCAGTGTTTTTCTAATCTCCCCTGAATACTCTGTTCAAAGGCACTATGGTGAAACAGCCTACAGCTGGCTGGCTTTTCTCAGGGCTGTATTAAAAATGCAAGCCAGAAGGTACATTTTCTACCACAAGGCACCATGATGCTTTCCCAGAAAGGAATGCAAAATGTGGTCTGCTCAAAAGGAATTCAAAATTGGGAGTCTGGAGAACATAGCTTCTAGAGTGAATTCAACCACTAACTTGTGGTGACCAAGTCCCTTCACTTTTCTCACTTCAAAACTAAAATTGGCTTTATACCACCTGCTCTCACAAGAGCATCATGTTGTGCAGATAAACTGGGATAATATATATGAAGTGTTTAGAAATGTACATTGCAATATTCAAAGGGAAAATATTGCTATTGCTATGATGATATCGTATGGATTACTGTTTTCTATTGTTTGGTGCTAAGAATAGCCTCAAGAAACCAGTTAGGCCCCTTTTGAAAGCAGACATTTAATTAAAAAGCTACAAGTTTGTTCCCCTAAAACTGCTGATACTACCAGATGCCTTAAACGTTGTAGCAAAATAATGAGTTAATCATAGAAAAGTTACCATGACAAGGTGGGCAGGAGGCCAGTTAAGTGATTTTTTTAAGACACATGGAAACAGACTGTAGTTCTGCACAATCTGTTTCCTAAAAGTAGCTCTAGAGAAAGCTTTCAAGGATATGAGAAAGAATAAGGGAAAAAGAAGATAAAATTACTGTATCTCTATCCATATATCTATATCTACCTACTTTTACCATAAATCCTTTTTCAAAGGCTAGTCCTAAACTACCAGATATGTAAAGAAATTTAAAAAGATACGTAGTATGGGGGCTCCTGGGTGGTTCAGTCAGTTGAGCAGCTTGCTCTTGATTTTGGCTCAGATCATCATCTTGGGCTCCTGGGATCAAGCCCAGCGTCATCATCATTGGGCTCCATGCTCAGCGGGGAGTGTTTCAGGATTCTCTCTCTCTCTCTGCCCCTCCCTAGTCTCTCAAATAAATATATTTTTTTAAAAAGATACTTAGTATGTTTACTAATGCAGTGATGAATTTCCATTTAATCCAATATCAAATGTCACTAACTGAGATGCTACAGGCCTTCAGAGTGAAGCTAAGCAGAGATATATACACTATCACATTACTACAAAAATGACAGGAAACACTGATTTTTGTGGAATCTGAGTTCTTCAGGTATGTTCAACAGGATTCAGAAAATGGTATGAAACTTTATGTCATCCTAGGGAAGACTGAATTGGTAATGCCAATAGCAGACAAGAAAGAAAGGAAGAGAGAGAGAGAGAAAGAGAACCAACCAAAACCAAAATCAAAACCAAACAATAACCAACAAAGAAACCCTGCCAAAAAGACAGTGGATCTTAAGTCTTAAGAGGGTCTTTAGACTTGGAAGAGCCTTTGACCTAGTCTAACAATCTCACATTAAATATACGAAAAGGGAAGACCAGATGATTTATGTGACTTGTTTCCCAAAAATCACCAAGGAATTTGGTAGCAGACCTAAAATTAAACCCAGCTTTCTTGATTCTACCTTGAAGTCCTTTCCACTATACTAAGATATTTCTCTTATTAGCCTCTGTCCATATGAGTGCGGGCCGGTAACAACCCTAGGCATCCTCACTTTGTCCTCCCTGCCAGAAGCCTCATTAGTTTGGGTCGCTTCTGTGCTCTCATTCCAGGGCCTTGATGAACGGAACAGTGGAGCACCAGACAACAGCTCTTCAAATAAAGAGTTGCAAGCCAGAACCCACAAAAGCAGTGTGCTTTTCTCCTAAATATATAGACACTGGGAAAGACAGGAGAAGCATAGAAGGCGGGAAGCATGAAAAATCCCACAGCTGACAACAATGTGTTCAATAAACAGTTGGCACCAGTCAACATGAGTTCTTCTGATCTGGGGATGTAAGCTGTCTCCTTCCTCTCATGACTCAGTGGGAGCAAGGCCACACCAAACAAGCGCTGGAATGGCTGGAGTAGAGTCCCAAGAAAAAACACTGGCTCACAGAGAACACAGAAACATATCGGGAGCACCAAAACGGAAGCTATGAACCTTTCCCCAGACATTTATAAGCTCCATGTCTTGCTATTTCCAAGTTTAGGAGGGTATTGAGAAACACTCTTTGGGGTGCCTGGACAGCTCAGTTGGTTAAGGTCTGCCTTCAGCCCAGATAATGAGCCCTGGGATCAAGCCCCCTGCTCAGCAGGGTGTCTGCTTCTCTCTCTTCCTCTGCCCCTCCTGCTTGCACTCTCTCTCAAATAAATCTTAAAAAAATATATTTAAATTTATATCTGTGTTTATTGGATTAAAATGCATAAGCCAACTCACATACTCACTGGTTTTCAAACTTTACTATATTTAAAAATTACCTGAGACTCTTATTAAAAATGCAGATTCTTGAGCCATACCATATTTTTACATTATAATAAAACAATGAGTTAATCCTTGGCTCAGGAAGCAGCACATTTTCAAATACTGCATCAAATTCTGATACATGTGTTTCATGGACCACCAAACAGAATCTTTCCGATAACAGGTTATTACCAATTTGTTAGATAAACTCTAAAGGCCCCCTTTGTATGCCGGAAGAAGGACATCTTCTTCCTTTCCAGAGGTCCACGGCAATCCCATAGTCATTCATACCGATACACTCCCACACCTCCCTATGTTGTAGTTGAGAGAGATGTTGCATCAAGGCCAAGCAATGTGAGTAATGTTTCTTGATTCCACCTGGAAAAGCGATAACGTGGTGGACAGTTCTCAGGCCTGAGCCTTAAAAATATACTGATATCTGAATCCTGTCTCAGTCCAAGGAAGTCATAATCCCTGGGGGTGAAGTCTGGGCATTTTTTAGAAGCTCCCCAGGTAATATTCAGCTACGATTGAGAACCACTCATTTAAGGTAAAAGACTCTGTAGAGATCATTATAGGAAGTATCCACTGATATTTGGGCAACTAGATCTGGGAATGTCATTTAAGTGGTGTTTCAAGGTACATATTTTTTCTATAGAGCATATAACTTATTTAGGCAAGGTTTGTCATTAAAATTCATTTTTCTACAGAAATATATGTAATTCAGACATGTGCATCATATAAAATCTCCCTTTCTTTACTTTCTTAACATTTAAGCACACCCAAACTGGCAGCCCCTATACCTACTCCACAGTTCTGTTTGCTGGACTGGAAATCCGCTGTGAAAATCCACAAAGAGAAAAAGCAGCAGAGTTTGTCCTTGGGAGTCCATATTCTGAGACTGATCTCCCTCACTGGATTCCACCTGATAACTCACATCTGGAAGCACCAAATCTAGAGGACAAGATATTACACAGTATTCTATGATAAGTAAAGCCCTCAGAATGCTAAGTGAATAAAGAACCTATACCTCAAACAAAGAAGGATCTGAGATACCTAAATTTGAACACTCCCTTCTCCTCCTGAATCTGTTTTTCTATCCACGTGACGGAAGCAAATAATAGCGACTCACAGAAGGAACATCAAAATAACAACAACTGGGTGTGCAAAATGCAAGCCAAACTGCGCTCTTTAGAATTTATTGGGAAACATTGGTATAATGCATTTAATGATTCCTCATATAACTTTCTCAGATAGGTATCACTAGTAAGAGGCAGAGGTCAGAGTCAAACCTGAGTAATGATAATGACAACAGCTAGTTTGTACATGCCACTTACTGTGATAAATTCTTCACGTGGACTAACTAAACATTTAAACTTCTCAACAACACTATGGCAAAGGACCTATTCTTACACCATTTTATAGATTAAAAAAAAAAAAAGCACCAACAGATTAAATACATTGCCCAACATGAGGCAGTAAGTGGTGGAACTGCTTCAGACAGACTCAAAATCTGTGTTCTTAACACATTACTGTACTATATTTGTATCCCCAGGTAATCTGATGCCCTACAGTCACTTTCTAGCACCTTGATCCTTTAGAATACAATCACGATAGTCCTAAGTTTCACCCAGATCCATACGGAGAAGTATCTCCACGTGGATTCTGGTTCTGTCCTTTACAGTAATGAGGGAGGGAAGGAGATGAGGGGACATTTTCTACATTACTCATTTCCAAAGTAAACTGAGCAAGTTCAGGCATCACAAATTGGCAAAAAATGAAGGAAACCAACAAAGCATGAAAATAAAAATTGAAAGAGAAAAGAAGATATGGAGAGCCCTAGAGATTAAAAAATTTTAATCTCATGACATTCCACCTGTTAAGACCAGGCATTCTTTCTTCACAAACCCACTCACCTCCACAGACCCTTTTCAAAGACACCCTCCTTTCACTGCACCCTCTGGAAAAACTACCTACTCAAGAAAAAAAAAATCCTTACTCTGAGGCTTACTTCCTAGAGAAGATCCTATCATTTCCCCTGAGATACTTCATCCCAGGAGGCTTCAGTCTTCTCATACCGGTCACAGTTCTAGAATGCCTCTTCCCCACTAGTCACCTTCCAGTTTATCAGACTACCTTCTGTTTTCAGAAGATTCAGAAATTTCAGAGGATTCTAGCAAACGATAGTCAAGCTCAAGACTGTAAACCTCCTAGATATCACCTCATGGTTGCATATCTCCACTTTCCAGTTTTATTTTTTGGTCCAGTTATTAAGTGTCCAACTCTCAGTGTGATTCACCCAAAGTTAATGTGGTTAGGCTCTACGTGAATACTACAGCCAGCTTCCTAAGTTGATTACTATGTGGTTTATACTCCTGCTTTGAATTTATAAAGTGTTCTAATTTTTCATAAGTAATTTTATGTGCATTTTCTCATTTCATTAGGAAATATTTCTCATCCACAACAGTTCAGTGATGTTACTAACCTTTCTAAAACCCCAGAGTTGACAGATTAAGGTACAAAAGAAAACCTCTGAACAAGTCATTACAAGATGGAGGCCTACTATCTTAAGAGGACCAGGAAGAGAGGAGGCAGTAAAGGAAATGTAATACCAAAACAGTTAGGCTCTAATGCGGCTTTGACTATTGGCCTGTTTGCCACACTTCACGTAGATTCCCAAACTTAGCCAGACCCCCACCAGCAGCCCCCAACATAAACCATCAGATCACTGTGTCCTATTTTTTATGTACACCTGCTGTTTATATTTCCTTGCATTTCTCTAATATCCTCTAGGTTTCTTTATTCCTATGCAGAGAGAGGGATATATACCTCTATCCAAATTGAGATCGAAATTGGGCACCATACACAAGTGGTATTTCTTCCAGTCAATGAAAGAAGAGGTGTCTCTGAAGACAGTAGTAGTTGGCTGCTCCTGACCTGGCAATATCAGAGGCAGACCTGATGGTCCATATAGAAATATGTATAGTTGCTAAAGAAAACTACTAGATTTTAGGTTTTTTATGGCTATGTATTCACTTGCATAAAACAAACATAACACTGACCTGGTTCACACTCCCAGAAATAAACTAGGGTGCTAGATGATTATGTATTCCTTTGCACATTGAATATAGGTGTGAGGCACCAGAGAAGATCCACTAGAATCCCTAGAAATTTATTCTGGGTTTAATTGTGCTATAGTATAGTATTGGGACAATTAGCTTATATATTCATCCTACTTATTCCATCATAGGTTTGAGTGGTACTACAAGCTAAATACCATATTAAGTTCAGAGGATACAAAGATGAATATCCAGATTTAATACCTACCTTTGAGTTATCATATTTATAGTACTGGAGATACATGCAAAAATCAGTAAAATATAGTATGTTACATACTAGAAGTATATACAAAGAAATATCTTTTAGTAAGTATCTGAGTATATTCAGATTAAGAAAGAAACTCCTTACCTTCTCTAACCCTGTTCTCTAACCAAGACCAAGAGGGCCAGGCCTCTGAAATGGTTTCCTTCTCTTGATTTCACTTCTACCCTCACTTTCCCTTTTACTCAAGGTTTCTCCACCTTAGCACTACTGGCCCTTTAAGCCAGATAATTCTTCATCATAGGGTCTGTCCCGTGCACTGTAGGATGTTTAGCAGTATCCTTGGCCTGTACCGACTAGATGCCAGTAGCATCCTGGCCCTGAGTGATGACAGTCAAAAATGTCCCCAGACATTCCCAAATGTGCTCTGAGGGCAAAATTCTCCAGTTAAGAACTAATACTTAATCCTTTTTGTCCCCTGAACCAAAGCTAAATAAACCAGAAATATATTTTCCTTTATCTTTTCTGGTTTTCATCCTCTTTTTAACAGAGTAAATGAACATGAATTAAGTGTGATGATTAAAATCCTCATACGTAGGCACTGGGACATTATGAAGAGTCACAGCAGAACAAAGGGAGACAGTACCCATAAACGAAGTTATCACAAATCCAAGACATTTACACAGGAGCTAAGGCCAACACATTCACTTTTTAGAACCAGGGGAGCTTTGAGGTACTGCAAACTCAGAGTGGAGTGTCTGAAGAGTCAAAACGTGTGACCATCTTTTCATTGGGTTGTTGAAACCATTTACATTTAATATAAATAACTGTTATGGTTGGGTTTAAATCTACCATCTAGTTATGTGTTTGCATTTGTTTCTTGTATTTCTCTTTTCTATTTTTGGAATCTTGAACTGAGTGTTTTTTGTAATGCCATCTGTATCCCCCTTTTGACTTGTTATAATTCTTTGATGTAGTAACTTAGGGATTGCTTTATGCTTTATAGTTTACAACTTTATCACCATCTACTTTTAAATGATATTATAACAGTTCACACACATAAAGTATAAGAATCCTGCAATAATATACTTCCATTTCTCCCCTCCTGGTCTTTGTGCTATTGTCACTCATCTTATGGTGACATAGATTATAAATCTTATATACCAAAGGCAGTTTTTTTGCTTTACAAAGTCAACTTTTATTATTTTTTTGTTTTGTTTTGTTTTAAAGATTTTATTTGTCAGAGAGAATGAGCGAGTGAGAGAGAGAGCAAGCAGGAGGTATAGAAGGCAGGGGAGAAGCAGGCTCCCCATGGAACAAGGAGCCTGATGTGGGACTCGATCCCAGGACCCTGAGATCATGACCCGAATGGAAGGCAGACGCTTAGCCTACTGAGCCACCCAGGCGTCCCAAAGTCAACTATCTTTTAAAGAGATTTTTTAAAATATGGTAAAATTCTTTTATATCTATCCACATAGTTATGATTTCCAGTGCTCTTCTTTATTTGTGTAGACCCAGAATTCCTTCTTCTGTCTGAAGCATTTCCTTTAACATTTCTTATAATATAGATCTGCTGGTGATTGAAGTCTTTTGTACATCTGAAAAATTCTTTATTTTGCCTTTGTTTTTGAAATATATTTTCTCTTGGTATAGAATCCAGGTTAAGTTTTCTTTTCTTTTTTCTTTTTTTCAAAAAGACTTATTTATTTGACAGAGAGAAAGAGATCACAAGTAGGCAGAGAGGCAGGCAGAGAGAGAGGGGGAAGCAGGCTCCCTGCTGAGCAGAGAGCCCGATGCGGGGCTCAATCCCAGGACCCTGAGATTGTGACCTGAGCCGAAGGCAGAGGCTTTGACCCACTGAGCCACTCAGGCGCCCGCCCCTTCCTTTACTGTTTTAAAAATGTTGCTTTAGTGGCACCTATGTGGCTTAGTTGGTTAAGTGTCCAACTCTTGATTTCGGCTCAGGTCATGTTCTCAGGGTCGTGAGATCAAGCCCCACCTTGGGATCCATGCTAAGTGTAGAGCCTGCTTAAGATTCTTTCTCTCCTTTTCCAGGAGCCTGGGTGGTACAGTTGGTTTCAGCTCAGGTCATGATCTCAGGGTCCTGAGACTGACCCCTGTGTTGGGTTCTGTACTCAGTGGAGTGTGCAGGAGATTCTCTCTCCTTCTCCCTGCTCCTCCCACTCTCTCTAAAATAAATAAATCTAAAAAAAATTCTCCTTTTCCCTCTGCCCCTCGACCCCCAGCTCATGTGCTCTCTTAAAAAGAATAAAAATTGGGGCACCTGGGTGGCTCAGTGGGTTGGTTAAAGCCTCTGCTTTCAGCTCAGGTCATGATCTCAGGGTCCTGGGATCGAGCCCCGCATCGGGCTCTCTGCTCCGTGGAGAGCCTGCTTCCCCCTCTCTCTCTGCCTGCCTCTCTGTCCACTTGAGATCTCTCTGTCAAATAAAATCTTAAAGAAAAAAAAAAAAAAGAATAAAAATTAAGAATAAAATTAAAATGTTGCTTCACTTTCTCCTAGCTTACAGTTTCCAATGAGAAATCTTAATTCTCATATTGGTTCCCCAGTATGATATATATATCTTTTTACCTTAGTCACTTTTTTTTTTGCAAGAGCATACCTTACTCATTTTTAAAGTTTTTTCTTTATTATTGGCTTTGACCAATTTGATTATGATGTATCTTGATATAATTTTATTCAAGTTTCTTATGTTTAAAGTTTGTTGATCTTGCATTTGTAGATTTATACTTTTCATCAAATCTGGAAATCTAGGGAACATGATTTCCTCAAATATCTTATTTGCCCTCCCTCCCTGCAGGAATCCAATTACATGTCTCTGAATTAGGCCATCTGAAGTTTTCCCATAGTTCCCTGAAGCTTTGTTCACCTTTTTAGTCTTTTTTTTGGTTTCACTTTAGTGTCCATTGCCATGTCTTCAAATTAATATTTTCCTCTGCAATGTGTACATCTGTCACTAATCTCATCCAGTGCATTTTCATCCTAAAAGTTGTAATTTCTATGTCTAGATGTTCAATTTGGGTTTTTTTTTTTTTTATATCTTTTGTGTCTTTACTTAATATGCTCAATATTTTCCTCTCATACCTTGAATATATGGGTATAATTATATGTGTCTTAATGTCCTTGTTTATTAATCCTATTACCTATGTCATTTATGGGCAGCTCTCATTGACCAATATTTTTTTCTTTCATTATGGGTCCTATTTTCCTGCTTGTTTGCATGCCAAGTAATTTATTATTGGATGCCCAGCATTGTGAAGTTTATCTAGTCAAATGTAGGACATTTTTGTATTCCTGCAAATATTCTTGTACTTTTTTTTCTCAAACACTATAAAGTTACTTGGGAATAGTTTGAGCCTTTTGGGTCTTACTTTCAAGCTTTGTTAAGTGGGACCAGGGAAGCTAGGGCGATGGCTAACTCCTCCACTATATTCAGGCAAACCCTTCTAAGGACTCCAACTGATACTTTATGAAATATGAGGTTTTCCATCCTGCATGGTAGGAACAGAAACCATTCCCAGCTCTGTGTGTACTCCAGGAATTCTCCTCTGTTTAGAGCTCTTTCTGTATATTTACCTCCTCTTTGGTACTCTAGCTGTTTGGTAGTTCTAGCTGCCTGAACCTCCATAAACTCTGAATTTTGTCTTCTCAACTCAGAGAGATCCACTAGACTCTAGTTGGGTATAACCTCCCTGTGAACGTCTCTCTAGACAGTACAGTGGTGCAACACAGGGTTTATTTGTATCTCCTCTCTCTAGACCCACTGTCCTATACTATCTACTGTTTATATAATTTGTCCGTTTTCTTTTAATTGTTCAAGGTAGGAGGTTGGATCCAGTCCCTGTTCTTTTTTCTTGGCTGGAAGCAGAATTTCTGAAATTGACATAATCTCATGGACTTTGATAGCTTCTTTGGTTTCTGGATCAACATAAGATACCCAGGCTCATCTTGTACATTCCTTTTCTTTTCTTTTAAGATTTTCTTTTTT
>CM053613.1:3684119-3704197 GCA_028646535.1 Procyon lotor
TCTCTCATTCTGTGGGTTGCCTGTTTGTTTTGTTGACTGTTTCCTTTGCTGTGCAAAAACTTTTTATCTTGATGAAGTCCCAAAAGTTCATTCTCGCTTTTGTTTCCTTTGCCTTTGGAGACATGTCCTGAAAGAAGTTGCTGTGGCTGATGTCGAAGAGGGTACCGCCTATGTTCTTCTCTAGGATTTTGATAGATTCTTGCCTCACGTTGAGGTCTTTTATCCATTTTGAGTTTATCTTTGTGTATGGTGTTAGAGAATGGTCAAGTTTCATTCTTCTACATACAGCTGTCCAATTTTCCCAGCACCATTTATTGAAGAGACTGTCTTTTTTCCACTGGATATTTTCCCCCGAATTGCTAAGGAAATGTTGAAAAAGAAAAACGAAGCTGGGGGCATCACATTGCCTCTTTTCAAGCTTTACTACAAAGCGGCAATCACCAAGACAGCATGGTACTGGCACAAAAACAGACACATAGACCAGTGGAACAGAATAGAGAGCCCAGTTATGGACCCACAACTCTATGGTCAAATAATCTTTGACAGAACAGGAAAGCATTTACATTTTTTTTTTTTTAAAGATTTTATTTGTTTATTTGACGGAGAGAGAGAGCACAAGTAGGCAGAGAGGCAGGCAGAGAGAGAGAGGGGGAAGCAGGCTCCCCACTGAGCAGAGAGCCCGATGTGGGGCTTGATCCCAGGATCCTGAGATCATGACCTGAGCCGAAGGCAGAGGCTTTAACCCACTGAGCCACCCAGGTGCCCCAGCATTTACATTTTTAATTTGAAAATAATTTTAGACTTACAGAAGAGTTGCAGAAACAGTACAAAGAATTCTTATATACTCTTCATCCAGCTTCCCCTACAATTGATACTTTAAAATACCTCTAGTGCAGTTAGCAAAACTGAGAAATTAACATTGGTAAAATAGTATTAACTAAACTATAGACTTCATTAATATTTTACCATCAATATTTTACCATCAATATTTTTCTACTAATGTTCTTTTTCAGTTCCTGGATCCACTACAGGATCTCACTTTGCATTTTGTTGTTATGTTTTATTAATCTCTTTCAGTCTGTGACAGTTTCTCAGTCTTCCTTTTTCATGACCTTGATATTTTTGAAGAGTATTTGTCGGGCATTTTTTAGAATGTCTTGCAGTTTGAGCTTGCGTGATGTTTTCTTATATTAGATTGAGGTTGTACGTTGTTGGGAACAATAACACAGAGATGATGTATTCATTTCAGTGTATCATATGAAAGAACTAATGATGTTGAGTCTTTTTGTTAGTAAAATTAACCTTGGTCATTTGGTTAAGGTGTTATCTGCCAGATTTTTTCCAAGTGGAATAACTTTTTGTAATTTTTAAATATTTGGGGGAAATACTATGAGACTTTGCAAATATCTTGTTTTTCCTTAAATGTTTGTCCACTAATTTAGTATTCATTGGTGGATCTTGCCTGTAGCAATTATTACTGTAGTGTTATTGTGATTTCATATGTCCTCATTTTTTCTACATACATTTATTGGAATTTATCTATAAGGAAGAGCCATTCCTTCTTCACCTTTTATTTATTAATCCAGTTATTTATATCTAGATGAGCTTGTGGATATTTCTTTCATTTGGGGTGTTATAATTCAGTACTATTTTCTGCTCTATTTTGAATGTTTTCAGATGTTGTAATTACTGTCTTACAATGTTAATTATTTTTGCCTTAAACTGTTAGGTGTATGTTAGGAAAAATATGAGAAGAAAAAATATCTTTTGTATCTACCCACTTATTTATTTATGGTGCTCTTTATTTCTCCCTTCCTTCTGAGTTTTCTTCTTCAGCGTAAAGAACATCCTTCAGCATTTCTTGTAGTCAAGTCTTCTGCCAACAGATTATTTAATCTTCTGTTTATCTTAGAATGTCTTTATCTTGGGGGTGCCTGGGTGGCTTAGTTGGTTAAGCATCTGCCTTTGGCTCAGTTTATGACCTCAGGGTCCTGGGATTGAACCCTGCATCAGGCTCCCTGCTCAGTGGGGAGTCTGCTTCTCCTTCTCCCTCTGCCCCTCTCTCAGCTTATGTTCTCTCCCTTTCAAAGAAATAAGTAAAATCTTTTGAAAAAACTAAAAATTAAAATATCTTTATCTTACCCTTAAAGGATAGTTCCGTGGATTTGAAATTCTAGTTTGACAGTATTTTAAAAGATGTTGTTCCATTGTCTTCTGGACTCCATTATTTCTCAGAAGAAGTCACTTGTAATTCATACTGTAGTTCCTCTATATGTAATACGTGTTTTTTTCCCCCAGCTTGTTTCAAGATTCTCTAATTTTTTTTTTAAAGATTTTATTTATTTATTTGACAGACAGAGATCACAAGTAGGCAGAGAGGCGGGCAGAGGTAGATGGGGAAGCAGGCTCCCAGCTGAGCAGAGAGCCCAATGCGGGGCTCGATCACAGGACCCTGAGATCATAACCTGAGCCGAAGGCAGAGGCTTAACCCACTGAGCCACTCAGGTGCCCCTCTAAATTTTTTTTCTTCATCACTTTGTCCATTATGTACTTAGGTGTGATTTTCTTTGCATTTATCCTGCTTGAGGCTTGCTGAGGTTTTCACATCTTAATAGTTTTCATCAAATTTAAAAAATTTTATCCATGATTTTTTCCTATTTTTCCTGTCCCATTCCACTTTCTTTTCCTTCCAGAACTCACATTATACATCTTTGTGACTGGTTGGTATTGTTCTATAGGTCTCTAAGATTCTATTCATTTTTCTTCAATCTCTTTTCCTCTACTGTTCAGATTGGGTAATTTCTGTTCTTTGTCTTCAATAATTTCACTGATTCTTCTTCCATATTTAATCTATTAAAACTGTCCAGAAAATTCTTCATTTCATTTATTGAACTTTTCAGTTGTAGAATTTCCATTTATTTCTTTTACAGTGTACATTTTTCTGCTGATATTTCCTGTCAGTTGACTAATTTAAACTACCTTTGCCTTTGAACATATTTATAATAGTGTGTGCTTTAAAGTCTCTCCTAAATGTAATATCTATAACAAGCTTGTTTTTTTTATGGCTTCTTTTTCTTATAAGTTACTTTTTTTCTTTGTATGTCTAGTAAATCCTTATTTTATACTGGATAATGTGTTCATATTTTATATTCAGCTTTACATCTGAAGAGTGTTGATTTTTTTCTAGCAGGCTAATCACCTTAACCTTGTGTTGGCTTGTTTTTGTACATTTTATAGAGTTGATATGTAGAAATCCAAGTCATTTTCGACACTCTTCTAACTTGATATGACACAACCTCCAAATTATCTTTTTTTTTTTTTTTTTTTTTTTTCAAATTATCTTTTCTGTGGATCTTGTTGAGGGTTGGTTTTTTTGTTGTTATTTTGTTTTTCAGGGTAGATCAAGAGCAGATTTCCATCTACAAAGTGTTTTTTTTGTTTTGTTTTGTTTTGTTTTCCTATTAAAGCCTTACTTTTTTGACCTCTTAGCTGGATACCATCAGTTTTATCAAGGTCTCTCCATTCTGGTTGGACCTGAAAGCCAACATTTTCTAGCACTGTTTGATCACTTAATCTTGTTCCATTCTCAGCCCCATTGTAACTATTCTCTGAGAAATTTTATATAGTCTCACCTGTCGATGAATAGCCTAGCTTTTGGCCAAGGGCTCATGGGGAGCTCCCACACACACTTTGAATACCCACTTCTTCATAGGTCCTTCCCCTCCAGTGCCCTGCCTTGTAGATCCCAGGTACTTTGGCAGCTCTGAACTCTGTTCTGTGTCTCCTCAGCTTACTGGAACCACTGTACTCTGCTTGGGCTCTAGGTCCCTGCTCAGTGGAGAAGAAAATTTCCACAGGCAGACATCCAGGGCAATGGATGTTTGTTTATGTTTACCTCAGGAGTTTCCCTTCTGTCAGGGATCACAGTCTTGTGGTATCTCTTAACCAGAGCCTGAAGACAACTGGCTCATATGCTTTATCCAGTTTTATAGTAGCTTTTGGTGGGAGGGCTGATTTGGTACCCGTTATTTCATCATTGCTGGATGGAGAAGTTCCAATATATTGTTTTGATGTATATTCCCATTGCCAAATGATTGTAATTTTGCTACTTCATCTTTACCAGTTGAAGAGTTATATGAAGAGATAGTTTGATATTGTTGATAATATAATTCTTTCGTTCTTATCCCCACAGTATCTCAGCAAAAAGGTGCAAAATTTTTCTTAAGATTTTATTTATTTGAGAGAGAGAAAAAAAACATGAGCAGGGGAGAGGGGTAGAGGGAGAGGGTGAAGCAGACTCCCCACTGAGCAGGAAGCTGATGTGGGGCTCCATCCCAGGATCCTGGGATCACGACCTTAGTCTAAGGCAGATGCTTAACAGCCTGAGCCACCCAGGTACCCCCAAAAGGTACAAATTTAAACTCATTTTTGAATGGTCATGTTGGTTTATTTAGTTTATTTAGTTCTTTCATCAAGAGCTTGTAGAACATAACATTTAAAGCTTCTCATTCTTTAATGATAGTTTGATTCTCTTAAAAGTCCAGATTCAAAAGTTAATTTTTTTCTGGTCTTTGACGATAGTACTTAATTATTTTCTGGCATGTAGTATTGCTGATGAGAAGTCTAACTCTTGTTTGTTTGGTAATTTCCTTCCCTTTTGTAGCGTTCAGGGTTTTCTCTTTATATTTGTTATTCTGGGTTTCATTGTGATATATTCAGTTGTGTGATTTTTTTTTTGGTGCTTTTTTTTTTTTTTTTTTTTTAAAGAAATTCATCATGCTTGGCATTTGGTAAATTTATTCAAACAAAAAACATTACTTAAAAAAAAACATTACTTACATCTGTCTTTGTTATAATTCTCAGTTATTTATTCTGGACCTATTTTTTTTTTAAAGATTTTATTTATTTATTTGACAGAGAGAGATCACAAGTATGCAGAGAGGCAGGTAGAGAGTGGGGGGGAAGCAGGCTCCCTGCCGAGCAGAGAGCCCAATATGGGGCTCCATCCCAGGACCCTGAGATCATGACCTGAGCCAAAGGCAGAGGCTTTAACCCACCAAACCACCCAAGTGCCCCTGTTCATTGGTAACTTTTAGTTAAGAGTTAATTGTGAATAATCTGTTTTGAACACATCCTGCATTGACGGGCTTCCAGTAGGAGGTTCTCTGCTGCTAAGCCCTAATCTTGCAGGGGTGTGTGTGTGTGTGTGTGTGTGTGTGTGTGTGTGTGTGTTTAAATTTTGCTTGAGTGGCAAGATAGAAAGCTCTGGCATCTTAGTAGATTATATAGTTCTGAGTCCTGTTTCCACTTATATGATTTATATGACATAGCTGTTAAGGCCCTCAGTCTGCATCATTGATGCTGCTGCAAGCATCACTTGGCTTTAACCAACTCTCTAGTAGGCAGATGACAGATCTCTGGCCTTTGTTCATATTTTGGTTCCTTGTTTAGATCTATGTGTGGCCTGTATGGATCTTGCGCTTTAACCTGTGGCTGTTGCAGTATTAGCCCCAGGTTTTTTTTTCCCTAGTCCAAGCCCCACATATGGTGTGCATCTTTGGTCCTTTCCTGCCATTATAGATTCTTTCTCCTTTTCCTTTCTGAAAATGAGGAAAATACACCTCTCCATTTTTGATCTATAAAGATTTCTCTCTTTTTTCTCACCATGACTATGTATTTATTAAGTTTTAAACTTACTTGTTTTAATAGATGATGGGGATAAAAGAGTGGACTTGTGACGGGCACTGAGTGATGTATGGAAGTGTTGAATCACTATATTATACACTGAAACTAATATTACACTGTTATTAACTAAATAGACTGTAAATTAAAAATTTAAAAATATTTGTTTTATAATTTTGTTTGAGAAGATGCAATTTTAACATTTGCTCAACTTATCTTGAAATGTTTTATTTTAATATTAATAATAATAGTTTTATTTTATTTATAATAAATTTTATTTATAATAATAATTTGTAATAATATTAGTTTTGTTCTGCTTTTCACATTTAACTCTAGTCACTACATCGGGATTTTGATTTGTGTGTGTGTCTGTGTGTGTGTGTATGAAGTGAGGCAAATGAAATTGATTTCCCTCAAATCACTACACATTTTATTTCAATTGTTAAGCTTTCTGGAGAATTTAGTTATTAACAAGACTTTTTCTCACATATCTGTTTTCTCTGTTCTTCACTATATCAGTACTTCAAAGACAAGTTAGGATTCAGGAACAAATTTTTTCTTATTTTACAGAAAGGTAATTTAATCAAACAGTAAAAAGGGGGTCACCTAAGGTCAGAAAGTTGGTCAGTGGTAAAACTGAAGATTGATACAAGTCATCTTGGTTCAGTGCCAAGTTCATTAAATTTCAGTGTAGCATAACCTTGCTGCTATATTATCCCATGCTTTATGGCAGAATTATATTTGAAAACAATGGCAGGAAAAGTACTACCCATTAAGATGCTAGTACTTGATCTTGGTAATGTTTATACTTTTTGAGATGGTTAAAGCTTTATTAAATATGTAGTATGAATGCTGTAGGAGAAAGTTGTGCTTTTAGGATGTATTTTAGGTTTTTTTTTTTTTTAAAGATTTTATTTATTTGACAGAGAGAGATCAGAAGTAGGCAGAGAGGCAGCAGAGAGAGGGGGGGAAGCAGGCTCCCCGCTGAGCAGAGAGCCCGATGCAGGGCTCGATCCCAGGACCCGGAGATCATGACCTGAGCCGAAGGCAGAGGCTTAACCCACTGAGCCACCCAGGCACCCCATGTATTTTAAGTTTTTAAAGTTGAATTCTTGTATAATATCAACATTGTCAACTTAATTTACAGGGTAGAGCTTGTATTATTCTTTATTCATCTGTAGTTCTTTATTATAATAGGACTGTAGAGGGGAAATAAGGGATAGCATTTTATAAAATGGAAGATTTGCTTTTTTCCTTTATAATATGAGTACCAAGGTACAGAAAGGAAGAACATTGTTGCAAAATTTTTTTTTAATATTTTATTTATTGATTTGACAGAGAGAGGTCACAAGTAGGCAGAGAGACAGGGGAAAGCAGGCTCCCTGCTGAGCAGAGAGCCGGATGCGGGGCTTGATCCCAGGACCCCAAGATCATGACCTGAGCCGAAGGCAGAGGCTTCAACCCGCTGAGCCACCCAGGCGCCCCATTGATGCAAATTTTGATGATGCAGGACCCCCTGGTGCTTTGTGGAAAGATAGTTCTCCTATCTTATCCTATTCTTCTACATATGTAAATACACCAAGTAGTTAACTTATGAATTAAATTAGCAAGAATTTGCATTTACTTTGTTAAAGACTGCCATAAATCCAGTTTGTTTTTAACAAACATACTTTCATTCATTTTGAATTTATCTTCGTGTGTGGTGTAAGAGAATGGTCGAGCTTCATTCTTCTGTATACAGCTGTCCAATTTTCCCAGCACCATTTATTGAAGAGACTGTCTTTTTTCCACTGGATATTTTTTCCTGCTTTGCTGAAGATTATTTAACCGTAGAGTTGAGCGGGGGTTCATATCTGGTCTCTCTATTTGAGATCAGGATGGCTTTGGAAGTATAGATTGCTCTGGGTGGCATAGACATTTTTTTTTTTTTTTTAAAGATTTTATTTATTTGACAGAGAGAAACACAGCGAGAGAGGGAACACAAGCAGAGGGAATGGTAGCGGGAGAAGCAGGCTTCCTGCAGAGCAGGGAGCCCAATGCGGGGCTTGATCCCAGGACCCTGGGATCTGACCTGGGCCGAAGGCAGACGCTTAACGACTGAGCCACCCAGGCGCCCCTGGCATAGACATTTTAACAAGGTTTATTCTTCGATCCATGAGCATGGAATGTTTTTCATCTTTTTGTGTCTTCTTCAGTTTCTTTCATGAGTGTTCTGTAGTTCCTTGAGTACAGATCCTTTACGTCTTTGGTTAGGTTTATTATAAGGTATCTTATGGTTTTTGGTGCTAGTATAAATGGAATTGATTCTCTAATTTCCCTTTCTACAGTTTCATTGTTAGTATATAGGAAAGCAGCTGATTTCTGTGCATTGATTTTGTGTCCTGCTACATTATGAACTGCTGTATAAGTTCTGGTAATTTGGGGGTGGTCTTTTGGGTTTTCCACATAAAGTATCATGTCATCTGTGAAGAGAGAGAGTTTGACTTCTTCATTGCCAATTTGAATACCTTCTATTTCTTTTTGTTGCCTGATTACTCTCATTAGGACTTCTAGTACTGTGTTGAACAAGAGTGGTAAGAGTGGACATCCTTGTCGTGTTCCTAATCTCAAAGGGAAGGCTGTCAACTTTCCCCATTGAGCTATGGGTTTTTCACAGATGGATTTTATGAAGTTGAGGAATGTTCCTCTATCCCTATACTCTGAAGAGTTTTAATAGGAAAGGATACTGTATTTTGTCAAGCGCTTTCTCTGCATCAAGTTAGAGGACCATGTGGTTCTCTCTTCTCTTATTGGTTTGTTCTATGATATTGATTGATTATTGAATGTTGGACCACCCTTGCATCCCAGGGATAAATCCCACCTGGTCATAGTGGATAATCTTTTTAATGTGCTGTTGGATCCTGTTAGCTAGGATCTTGTTGAGAATCTTGGCATCCGTATTCATCAGGGATATTGGTCTGAAATTCTCCTTTTTGATGGGGTCTTTGCCTTGTTTGGGGATCAAGGTAATGCTGGCTTCATAGGAAGAGTCTAGAAGTTTTCCTTCTGTTTCTATTTTTTGAAACAGCTTCAGGAGAATAGGTATTATTTCTTCTTTGAATGTTTGGTAGAATTCCCCAGGGAATCCAGCAGGTACTGGACTCTTGTTTTTTGGGAAGTTTTTGATCATTGCTTCAATCTCATTACTAGTTATTAGTCTGTTCAGGTTGTCAATTTCTTCCTGTTTCAGTCATGGAAGTTTATAGGTTTCCAGGAATGCATCCATTTCTTCTAGATTGCATAACTTATTGGCATATAGCTGTTGATAATAATTTCTTTTGTTGTTGTTGATAATAATTTCTGATGATTGTTTGTTTCCTTTGTGTTAGTCCTTATCTCTCTCCTTTCATCTATAATTTTATTAATTTGGGTCCTCTCTCTTTTCTTTTGAATTAGTCTGGCCAGTGGTTTATCAATCTTATTAATTCTTTCAAAGAACCAGCTTCTATTTTTGTTGATGTGTTCTATTGTATCTCTGGCTTCTAACTCATTGATCTCTGCTCTAATCTTAATTATTTCCCTTCTTGTGCATGGGGTAGGCTTAAGAAGATGTGGCCCATTCCATATACAATGGAATATTACTCAGCTGTCAGAAAGGATGAATACCCAAATTCTGCAGCAACATGAATGGGATTGGAGGAGATTATGCTGAGTGAAATAAGTCAAGCAGAAAACGTCAATTATATGGTTTCACTTACTTATGGAACATAAAGAAGAACATGGAGGATATTAGGAGAAGAAAAGGAAAAGTGAAGGGGGAAGTCTGAGGGGGAGATGAACCATAAGAGACTGTGGACTCCTGAGAAACAAACTGAGGGTTTTAGAGAGGAGGAGGATGGGAGGATGGGTGAGCCTAGTGATGGGTATTAAGGAGGGCACATATTGCATTGGAGCACTTGGTGTTTTACGTAAACAATGAATCTTGAAACACTACATCAAAAACTAATAATGTATTGTATGATGACTAACATAGGACAATAAAATACTGTTCTAGGTAAATGCTTGAAAGGGTCATTCTTGAATTTTTCTGCTTTTGGTTCTAAATTATCTCCCTTACTAGTTTTGAGTTTATTAAATAATGAGTTAATTTATTTAAAAAGTACAAGAATATAAGCTAGAGGGGTGACTGGGTGGCTCAGTTGTTAAGTGCTTGCCTTTGGCTCAGGTCATGACCCTACGGTCCTGGAAGCCCTGCACTGAGCTTCCTGCTCATTGGGAAGCCTGCTTCTCCTTCTTCTCCCACTCCCCCTCCTCCTGCTTGTGTTCCCTCTCTCGTGTCTCTCTCTCTCTGTCAAATAAATAAATAAAATCTTAAAAAAAAATAAGCTAGAGCTATTAGCTTTGAAGATTTCTGGCTTTGCACATGACCTTGTGGAAATAACTGAAAATACAAATTGACTTAGCAAATGTGAAAAATTGAAAACATGAGATTAAATGTCTTAACCCCATAAAGTAATTCTAAATGTTCAAGCAATTTGCTGATGCATAGCCATTTCCAGTCATATTTTAAATTTTGCAGATAATCTTTTCATCAGGGAAATACCTTCTTGGCTCATCAGTTTAATAAACAATTCCAGAAATTCTGGTACTCATCCAAACTGCTTTTTATTTTTGTTGCCATTTCTTCTCACACAGAAATACAATCTATACTGCCCGGATTCTCTGCAAAACTGAATTGGACTTCAGATGAAGCCAGCTATTCTCAGAACATATCAGGGGTAACACCCTTCCAGATGATTTTTGAGGCAAGTTTTGTTGTGGTTCTATAAATTACTGATGTCTTAATTCTTATTTTTCTACAAATCCAGTAAAGCCTAGGTCCATCACAGTTCCAAGTTGAAATGAAATAAGGTTCCCAAACTTCTCTGTGCAGATGTTGAAACACTTGGTAGTTTCCAAAATACTGGTATGTGTGTCCCAGTCCAAGAGGTTGTGATTTAATTGGTCTAAGGTGCAGAATTAGTTTGTTCAGGTGGCCATTAAAAAAAAAATACTACAAATCGGGTGGTTAAAAAATAGATACTTATTTCCTCATACTTTGAGAGGCTAGAAGTTTAAGATTAAAGTGGCTTGTCATTGTTCCCTCACATGGCCTTTCCTCTGTATGTGAAGAGAGAGTACTCTCGTGTCTTTCTCTTCTTATAAGGATACCTGTCTGATCAGATTAGAGCTCCACGTTTATGACCTAATTTAACCTTAATTATATCTTTAAGGATCTATATCCAAGTACAGTCACGTGAGGGGCTAGGCTTCAATGTGAATTTTGGGAGACACAATTTAGTCCATACTGATGTGGCCTGGGCTTTGGAATATTTTTGAAATCTGAGATAGGAAAAAAATTCCAGATAATTCCTAATGTGCAGATAAATTTGAGAGCCACTGAAACAAGTCATTATTTGAATTTGGATCTCCTGAAAAAGAAAATAAAAATGGATTCTCAGTGCAGATCCTATTTGGATACATTTTTATTAGGTTGGCTTAAAGATCTTTATTGATTTATTTGTAGCTCAGATTTATGAGAGTGACAGTTGAGTTCTCCATTAGCAATTCTCTGATCCCCTATCTTTCTTTCCTTTGAGTTTGTGGAGACATAAAGAATTAGAATTTTATTTATTTATTTATTTATTTATTTATTTATTTATTTATTTGACAGAGAAAGACACAGCGAGAGAGGGAACACAAGCAGGAGAAGAGGGAGAGGGGGAAGCAGGCTCCCCGCCGAGCAGGGACCCCGATGTGGGGCTCGATCCCAGAACCCTGGGATCACGACCCGAGCCGAAGGCAGAGGCTTCAACCCACTGAGCCACCCAGGTGCCCCTAGAATTTTTTTTTTAAGATTTTATTTAGGGGCACCTTGGTGGCTTAGCCAATTAAGCATCTGCCTTCAGCTCAGTAGAGAGCCTGCTTCTCCCTCTCCCTCTCTTGCTCCTCCTGCTTGTGCTCTCTCTCTGTCAAATAAATAAATAAAATCTTTAAAATTAAAGAGAGAGAGGTTTGACAGAGCGTGAGCTGGGGGTGGGGGTTGGGGCTGAGGGAGAGGGAAAAGACTCCCCGCTGAACAGGGAGCCCAATGAAGGGCTTGATCCCAGGACCCTGAGATCATGACCTCAGCCAAAGGCAGTTGCTTAACTGACTGAGCCACTCAGGAGTCCCAGAACTAGAGTACTTTAAACATTCTCCCAAGAAGCATTTGGGAGGTCTTTCTTCGTGTTTGGACAATTATATGCTCCTTCTCAAAGGAAATGGGTGCAGTATTGCGACAATAGATATCCTTGGCTGTGCCTTATCTTCTTTAGGGGAATGATGGGTAAACAATCTGGAGCAATTAATGGTTAGTCAGCTCTGAAACTATTAATTTCAAGTAGCAATAAAAAAAAGCTGATTTCAGTGAACCAAGGAAAGCAGTTCTAGAAAAGGAAATCATGTGTTTTAACCAGTTTAAACAAAGAATAATTTTTATAGCTAACATTTATATAAATTATTAAGTCTCCTTACAACTTTGTGAAGTGAGTAGAGTAGGGATTATCACCCCATTTTAAAATACAAGAACTCTGAGATTCAGAGAGTTCAGTTGATTTACCCAAGGTTATATGAAAGTTAAGTGACAGAATTTGAACCAAAGTCTTACTCATTTTAATCAGGTCTGTTTAAATATTTATTTGCTCATTCAGGAGCCTGTGTTTGCTTAAGTCAGCTTCACTGTGCTAGATGTTGAAAGTCCCAAAACACTTGATAAAGGAAAAGATAAACAAGCAAACACATAATTACAACACAGTGTACTGTGTATCATATGTATGTATTAGCAGATTTTCTGGGTATAAGGGGTTCAGAGACTTGAAAGAATAGGAAGTTGTCTTCAGACTTACGGAGTTTGTCTTATTTTTTTCCTTATTTCAAAAGCAATGTTTCCCTCAGGAAAATCAGAGAGCATTTAGAATGCCGATAATTTGCCTTAATCATGGTAGCCACTGTTAACACCTTGGTGTGCATCTTTTCACGTAAGAGTGAAGCATTTCAGTTTCAGGTTTTTAGAATGGTACAATTCCAAACTATGGCCATGGAAATAGGTAGCTGGAAATGTGTGGATGTCAGGGTATTTGGAGTTGAAGAGGTCAGGAAATTGTGAGACTACGTTGTTCCTTAGACCATCAACTTGGATGTTGCCCAGTTGATGGCAGGTCTTAAAGAGCTCAGTGCCTGCAGTCAGCTGGCAATAGATGAAAAATGGCAAAGAGCAGTATGACCTCAGAGGAACAGGAACAGGAATTCCCTGAAAACATTTGTTCCATTACATCTCATTGTCTCTGGTACTGTGCAGCTATTTAAAAGATATCTGAAAGAAGAAAGTGAGAAGAAGGGTGATATTGTGAACAAATTCATCATATATACCTCACATGGGGAGAAGAATCAAGTAGCAAGGTTTATAGTGGAAGCTAGTGAATAGAGACATCCATGAAAGAGCTATATAAATGATCCACTGCTTTGGGCATGTGAGGAAAGCCAATCCCAGGGAATACTGAAGAAAACTTCATTTAGTAGAGATGCAAGGTCTTATGTTTATGCTGAGTCAGTCCTGCAGCTTGGGATCCATTAGGCTAGGTAACATATCCCTCCAAAAACAATTTGATTTTACAAGATCTTCTTGAAAGCTTTATCCATTTTTATATTATTTTTGCCATAATACTAAGTGATAAAATTGGTAGAGGTACACGTGTATTTCAAACATATCTTCATGTTTATCTATATTTCTCTATATACCTGTTTAACTAGAGACAGGAAGAGACAGAAGCACAGATTTACTTTCTTCTAGACAGTCATATATGGCCCATGACAACCTAAGTTCAGTTTGAAAATATAAAACAGCTCTGATATTATCTGTGATATAATTAAATTTGTATTTAAAAGTGAAGGCTGGAACATAGGATTCAATAATGGTTTCTCCTGCCCAGGGCTGGAAGCATCTATGTTTTCCTAACAACACTTAAGTAAATTCACTGCTTTTATATGTATATCAGGCTGGGGTACTAGGTTTCTGACACCCAACCCTAAAAGCCTTTAAAAGACTTTGTAGACATAGACACACACGTTTTCATCTCCTCTCAATAATTTATGAGTAGATTATAAAAGGAACTATTTGCTTTATGTTAACTGTCCTCTACTGACATGATATTAGGTCACTTTATCTTCTCAGTCTGGATTAGGTACCAGTCCTTCTTGTGTATTTCTTTAGCATTTCTTTCTTTTTTTAAAAAAAAAAAAAAAGATTTTATTTATTCGATAGAGAGAGATCATAAGTAGGCAGAGAGAGGGGGGAAGCAGGCTCCCGGTTGAGCAGAAAGCCCGATGCAGGGCTCGATCCCAGGACCCTGAGATCACGACCTGAGCCGAAGGCAGAGGCTTTAACCCACTGAGCCACACCTAGTATTTCTTAATATATGTAAATCATATGACTTTTCACATTGTCATATACATTATTTATTAGTCTTTCTCTTCTACTTAACTGTGAACTCTTCAGACTCAGATTGTTTTATTTACCTCTGTAGGCCCAGGTTACATAATAAACTCTCTTCAGTGTTTTGAGTGGGTAATTCAATAGTTTGCATAAGCACTGCCTGTCAGACTCCATAAAAGTGATGATAGATTACATAATATTTGATTCTGAAAGTTATATGCACAGATAATGAACTTTCTTGGAGAGACAGTATTGCATAATGGAATGTGGGCTTTGAAGTTAGTCAGATCTAGGTTTGAATCCCAGTTTTGCCACTTAGCTATGTGTGACCTTGGACAAATTAAACAGCTTATTTAGTCTCCTTATTCTCGTAAATAAAATGGGTGATATTTCCTACTTGCATATAAACTGTTTGGCGTGTAGCAGGTGTTCAGTAAGTGGTAGCTCTCATCATTATTAATTGTAGCCCCTCTCTGGTAGCCGCTCAAGGAATTTTCACTTACTTGGTTGCCTTCCTGCTAGATTTAATTAGCCCTTTCTGTGATGTACCCTATAATAACCAAGGCTGCAGAAGTTTGAAACTGTTCCAAGAAGTTGTTTTGTAAGTGCTAAGTACAGAAAATGCTTTGGAGAGATCATTGCTTTTCTTCTATTTGAACATCTTATAATAATAATGTGGGTTTTTTTTGTTTGTTTTTTTTTTAAGTAGGCTCCCCACCCAGCATAGAGCCCAACACAGGGCTTGAACTCACGACTCTGAGATCAAGACCTGAGCTGAGATGAAGAGTCGGACACTTAACCAACTGAGCTACCCAGGCACTCCTGTAGTAAAATTTTTAAAATGAAGGATGTGACTATGATGTGTATGCTGCAGTTACTGTTTAATCTACTGTTTATATGCATGAATAATTCTAGATCTGTTTCCAGAATTTTCTAATAATTCCCATCCACTTTTCTTTTCTTTTTTAAAGATTTTATTTATTTGACAGAGAGATGAAAAGTAGGCAGACAGGCAGGCAGAGAGAGAGGGGGGAAGCAGGATCCTTGCTGAGCAGAGAGCCCAATGCGGAGCTCGATCCCAGGACCCTGGGATTATGACCTGAGCTGAAGGCAGAGGCTTTAACCCACTGAGCCACCCAGGTGCCCCGACCCATCCACTATTCTGATAACTTTTTGTAATGATTCTATAATTTTCTAATTTACCCCACTTACTGCATACTTCTTGATCTCATTTTCTTTCTTTCTTTTTTTTTTTTTAGTTTATATGTCTTCATTTATTCTTTTTTTTAATTAACATATAATGTATTATCTGCCCCAGGGGTACGTGTCTGAATCGTCAGGCTTACACAGTTCACAGCACTTAACATAGTGCATACCCTCCCCAATGTCCATAACCCGGCCACCGTATCCCTACTCCCACTACCTCCAGCAACCCTGTTTTTTTCGTAAGTTTAGGAGTCTCTTTTGGTTTGTCTCCTTCCTGATCCCTTCTTGTTTCACTTCCCCCTCTAACCCCTACAACCCCTGCCCTGCCTCTCAAATTCTTCATTTTGATCTCATTTTCAATGTATTTACAAGGAGTATTGTAGTAATTTGTTCTTTCTGTTTCTTCCTCATTATGTTATGATATGTTGAGGTCTAGGACCATTTTTTTCTTTAATATGTACCTACTACATGGCTCTGTATTCTCTGTTCCACCAATAAGAACTTACTGATTTTTTATTCTATTTCTTCTCATTTTCCTTGACTCTCCATTTTCTTTTCCTTTTTTTTTTTTTTAAATTTTATTTATTTATTTGACAGAGAGAGATCACAAGTAGGCAGACAGGCAGGCAGACAGAGGAAGAAGCAGGCTCCCTGCTGAACAGGGAGCCCAATGTGGGGCTCGATCCCAGGACCCTGAGATCATGACCTGAGCTGAAGGCAGAGGCTTAACCCACTGAGCCACCCAGGTGCCCCGACTCTCCATTTTCTAAAAGACTCCTTCTAACTTTGGTTTTAGGGACACTGTATTAAATATAATGAGTCATTATAGGAAAGTGGTTAATACTAAAGCTTTGGAGGCAGATTGGGTAACTTTGAGAAAATTGACCTCTTTGAGACTCATTTTTTTTTTTCATCCATAAAACGTGGGTTATATGTACCTAATAGGGATTTTTGTGAGGGGTAAATTAAGTAATATAAGTAAGATACTTTAGCTCCATTCCTGGAATAGAGAAAGCCCTCATTAAATTGTAAATTTTATTATATTTGTAGAGAGATATTTGAGTATATTGAAAAGAGTAAAGGGGCGCCTGGGTGGCTCAGTCGTTAAGTGTCTGCCTTTGGCTCAGGTCATGATCCCAGGGTCCTGGGATGGAGCCCCTCATCGGGCTCCCTGCTCAGCAGGAAGCCTGCTTCTCCCGCTACTATTCCCTCTGCTTGTGTTCCCTCTCTCGCTGTGTTTCTCGCTGTCAAATAAATAAAATTTTTTTAAAAATCTAAAAAAAAAAGAAAAGAGTATGGACAGGGGTGCCTGGGTGGCTTAGTGGGTTAAAGCCTCTGCCTTCGGCTCAGGTATTATGATGATCTCATGATACCCATGAGCTCAGGGTCCTGGGATAGAGTCCCGTGTCAGGATCTCTGCTTGGTAAGGTGCCTGCTTCCCCCTCTCTCTCTGTTTCCTTCTTTACCTACTTGTGCTCTCTCTCTGTGTGTCAAATAAATAAGTAAAATCTTAAAAAAAAAAAAAAGATTAAGAGTATGGACAATTGGTATTAGACTTAGGGTCAGATTCTGGCTCTGTCACTGAACAGGTGGGTAACCTTAGGCAAGTTGCTTAACTTCTCTGAGTCTCGTTTAAAAAAAATCTAGGGGTGCATAGGTGGCTCAGTTGTTTGTCTGCCTTCGGCCCAGGTCATGATCCCAGGGTCGTGGGATTGAGCCCTGCATAGGGCTCCCTGCTCAGTGGGAAGCCTGCTTCTCCCTTTCCCATTCCCCCGCTTTGTTCCCTTTCTTGCTGTCTCTCTCTCTCTCTGTCAAATAAATAAAATCTTAAAAAAAAAAAAATCTACTGGGACGCCTGGGTGGCTCAGTAGGTTAAGCCTCTGCTTTTGGCTCAGGTCATGATCCCAGGGTCCTGAGACTGAGCCCTGCATTGGGCTCCCTGCAGGGAGCCTGCTTCTCCCTCTCCTTCTGCCTGCCACTCTGCCTACTTGTGCTCTCTATCTCTCTGTCGAATAAATACATAAAATCTTTTTTAAAAAATCTATAGGGGCGCCTGTGTGGCTCAGTGGGTTAAAGCCTCTGCCTTCAGCTCAGATCATGATCTCAGGGTCCTGGGATTGAGCCCCACATCAGGCTCTCTGCTCAGCGGGGAGCCTGCTTCCCCCTCTCTCTCTGCCTGCCTTTCTGCCTACTTGTGATCTCTTTCTCGCTGTCAAATAAATAAAATCTTTAAAAAAAAATCTATAAAGAAAGGATAGTAGTACCTGCCTCCAGGATTTTTGTCAGGTAATGTAGATATAACACTTGCACAATGCTTGTTATACATGGCAACAACAATAGTTATCACTTGTTTTTTTTTTTTGTTTTTTTTTTTTTTAAAGATTTTATTTATTTCACAGAGAGAAACATAGTGAGAGAGGGAACACAAGCAGAGGGAATGGTAGCGGGAGAAGCAGGCTTCCTGCCGAGCAAGGAGCCCGATGCGGGGCTCGATCCCAGGACCCTGGGATCATGACCTGAGCCAAAGGCAGACGCTTAACGACTGAGCCACCCAGGCTCCCTCGCTTGTTGATAACTACTGTTGTTGCCATGTATAATATATACTTAAAGATTATTACTTGATCCTTAAAACAGCTCTGTGAAGTCGAATTGGGTAATTAAAAAAAAAAGATTATTTGAGAGAGAGAAAGCATAAGCGATGGGCAGACACAGAGGGAGAGGGAGAAGCAGACTCCCTGCTGATCAAGGAGCCCAAAGTGGGGCTCCATCGCAGGACCCTGAGATTATGACCTGAGCTGAAGGCAGATGCTTAACCAACTAAGCCACCCAGGTGCCCTTAGAATGGGTAACTTTTATCCCTGTTTTACAGATTAGTAAATAAAATTCAGAGCAATGAAGTGATTTTTTTTTCATGGTTACTTAAGTAACTTTTATATAGCCAGTCCTAGAACTCAAGTTTTTTGACTTGTGAGCTTTTTGCTTTACAGCTTTTCCTTAAAAAAATATAAATGAGTAGATAATAGATCGATATTGAAAAATAGTTCCTTTTAGTGTCTGCTTTCACACCATTCTTAATACAGATCAACTCACATCAGGATGGTAGAGCTAAGGTAGAGTTACTCTTCTTACTTCGGTCTGAATTACTTTTAACTTTGTTCCAAAAGGTGGTTTTGAAATTGTGTCTCATGAAGTTCCATGAAATAGTTTAGCCCAAGAAATGATAGCTATTAGATTGCTTTTATGTCCAATTCTTAGATCCAAAGGTGTTTCCCCTTGGATGTCTGAAAAGCTTTCTGAGGGATAAGTTATCTTTACACTTGATCTTAGCCAAAAGGCCGAGAAGCGATATGTTATCTTTATAGAAAGAAATACCCTTATTTATTTACTTGAAGATTTATTTATTTGTTTTAGAGAGTCAGGGAAGGGCAGAGGGAGAGGGAAAGAGAATCTTAAGTAGACTCCATGCAGAACCGGATATGGGGCTCAATCTAACCACCCTGAGATCATGACCTGAGCTGAAACCAAGAGTCAGATGCTCAACAAACTGCACCACCCAGGTGCCCCAAGAAATACCATAATTTAATTCATTTGTGCTCCTGGATTCATGTATGTGTGGTGGATGTTTTTGTTGTGTTGTTACAGGTTGATGAAAAGCCCAGAACTCTGATGACAGATAGTCTGGTGATAAAGAATTTTTTACGTAAAATTGTCATGGTACATCCTAAGGTAAGCTGTTCTTTTGCACAGTGATGCTTCTCTTGTCCTATGTTTTTTTGAGACCTCTACTCTGTAGGACATGAAAGGATATGGTTGGTCCTCTTTCTTTGCATAATAATGATTACAACTTTTAATATTGAATTGATTTGATTTCTTTGTCCCTAACACAATGTTGATGTTAGTCATGTGACATAGCTAAGAGCCCTTGGATATAGAGCTTTCTTTGGGTTGTTTTTACTTCCTTACTGTTTTATTGTATCAATTTGGATACATTTTTTTTCCTCCTCTGTGCTTCATTTTTCTGTTAAACCTGGATAATAAACCATACTGACTGTCTTTTTTTCCAAAGTGACTAGAAGAGCAAATCAGGAAATTTTAATAAAGTACTTCAAACTTTGGAGAGCTATACTTTTTATTATTAGCAATAGTTAGGTATGTTTATAGGGATGAATACCATTAAGTATGCTTTTTAACTTCTCCTTTTCTTCTCTTGCTACCTTTCTACTTTCTCTGTCTTCAGCAGGTTTTAGTGCTTATTATGCCAATCACTATTCTGAGTGCTTTCTGCACAGTCACTAACTCACCCCATGCAGCAGTCCTTGTGAAGTAGGTTTTATCACCATCATTCCCATTTTATAGCTGAGGAAACTATGGTACAGAGGTTAAGTAACTTGCAGAGCCAGGATTTGAATTCAGGCAGTCTGGCTCTAGAGTTCTTTATTACCCATTATGTTACATAGAAAGTAAAATGTAGGTCAAAGGTAGGAAATAATTGGAACAGTGAAGTAAATTGGAGGGAGGACAAAAGAGGGTGGCAGGGGAAGAAAAAGTGAAGGGAAAAAGCATGGAATGTTTTATGTACAAAAACAATGGAAAGAATAGAGAAAAATTGATAGTTCCTTTAAGTGGGGGGGAAGAGAGAACATTGGGAGAAGAGCAGAGAACAAATGGTAGGATTTATTGATAATCTGTGGCCACTTGG
>CM053613.1:3704697-3724054 GCA_028646535.1 Procyon lotor
CGGTCGCCCCCGGGAAGGTCAGCGACCCCCGGCCGGGGAGCTGCGCCGAGAACCGAGAGGGGCCGCGGTTGCCATGGCGCCGGGCGGGGAGGGGGTGACTCGGGCCCCGCCCCGAGCCCCGCGGGGCAGCGGGCTCCAGATGGTCCCGGGCCTCCCGCGGGAGCCGGCGGCCTGCGGCAGGGGGGAGGCTATTGTCCTCCTTCCGCGGCGCCGCAGTCCCGCCGCTCGCGCCCGCGCGCCGCCACGCGCCCCGCCGCCGCCGGCCCCGCGCGCCCCCCGCGCCGCTCGCGCCCCGTGACAGCGCCCGCCGCCGCTCGCCGTGCGCCCCGCCGCCGCCCGGCCACCCGCCGCCGCCCGCAACCGCCCCTCGCGGCGGGGCTGCGGGCGCGGCGACGACCGGTGCGCCCCAGCCCGCCGCACTCCCGCCCGCCCGGCCGGCGCTCCGCACCGAGGTAGGTGCCGGCGCCCGGGCCCGCTTTGTCCCGGCGGCGGGGCGGCGCGCTTTGTGCGGCCGCGTGCGGGCGGCCGGGTCGGGGTCGGGGTCGGGGCCGGGGCCGGCCGCGGGAGCCCGGGAGGGAGGACGCGGCGCCCGGCCCTCGCTCCCGCCCGGTCCCGGGGACAGGATGGAGAGTCGTGTGCCGGCCACCCAGGTACCGGGGGTGAGGGTCGAGGCGTGGGGAACGCGGGCCTTTCCGGAGCGGAGCGAAGAGTCCTGCAAGAGTTGGGGCTGACAAACGCGTCGAGGGCTCGGGCCGGCCGGGCTCCGAGCGCGTCTGACAGCGCCGGCTGTTCCGGTGGCCGCGGCGCCTCCGCCGACCGGCCGGCGCGGATCCAGGTGCTGCGGACACGCTCTGCCGTCCGTGCCCGGCGTGTGCGGGCGCCCGGCTCCCTCTCCGGAGCTTGTTGGGGGCTCCCCTGGGGAGCCAGGGGGGCGCCTCCTCGCCTCTTTGGTAGTTGGCTCCATGCTCTCCTTTATGCTTCCTCACGGTGTGTGTGAGAGGGGACCCGGCTGGCTGTGGTGACCAGAACGCCGGCAGAGGGAGAATGAAGCCCCTTCGGGCGGTGGGGAAGGAGCGGCGTAAGGTGCTTCTGCGGCCGGGACATCCCGACCGCTTAGAGTCCGCCCGGCACAGAACTGCCGGCAAGGCCTCCTCGCTGGGGTGTTCCAACTCCAGCCCCACGGTGGGCATTTACTGTCCACTCTGGCGCGGGACGGCTTCACCCCACTGACCCCGTGGGGTTGCATGCTCGGCTGCGCTGCGGGCTTGTCCCTTTCCTAACCTGCTGCGTGTTGTCTCCGTGGGTTGTTTCTCAGCCGCCCTCCCCCGCCCCCCCCCCTCGAGCGTCACAATTCCAGCGCCCGAGAGCCGGTCGGTTCAGACAGGCATGGGCAGGGTATCCACGAACCAGTTTTCCTTGAAGGTGAAAGGGGCAGAGTGAGTTCCAAATATCCGTCTCGGCGTGGAGTGCTGGACCAACCTCTTGGCCAATTCAGAAGAGGAAAGGTTTAAAGAGGAAAAAGTTAATATGGACCTTAGATTTGTCGCTTGGAGAAACGAATGTAACCCAGCCGTTACCGACTTGGGGGAGGGGCATAGCAAGGGAGTGAAAATTAGTCTGAATAATTATGCCCTGAGTGGAGAATTCCAGGGAAGATCAAACAAAAATTCAGTGCCACTCTTCAGCCCGGTCCTTAAGTTCGGTGGAGGAGAGTCCCTGCGTTTCACCAGGAATATAGCCTTGAGGGAAATGGGTTAGGGTTTTTTCCTCCACAAGGGTCTCTGATTGACCTGAGCGCATCTTTCTTTTGCCCTCCTAGGAGCCCTGAGTTTATTTGCAATCCCTTTTTCCTTTTATGTCTCTGCTGGTCCATAGCATCTCCAGCCATATCGTCCTTCTTCCGCACATCTGTGATTCGCCTGTGTCAGGGCATCAGCCCTATTTGTCTCCTTAGATCTAGAGTCCACTCCATCTTCATTTCCTCTCTCATCGCCTGAGGCTTCTGGCTCTTTGTGGGTCTTGGGGTTTCTCAGAGAAGTTATATTCTGAGTTTAGCATTGGATAGAGCCTGAACCCACCCAGAAGCTAACCTCCCGACACCTTCACCCACGAAACTTCGTATCTCTTCAGTCCTCATAGATCTTCTAACCAATTCGATCACTCCTCATCTTTGGACGGCAGTGTCCTCAAAGTGCCGTCCCCAAACCAGGACTTTAGTATCCCTCTGGGAACAAGTTAGAAATGCACATTTCTGGGCCGCACCCCAGATCTACTGGATCAGAAACTCTGCGGGGAGGCGGGGGGAGGGCCCAGTGGTCCGTGTTTTAATAGCCTCCAGGTCATTGTCTTTCATGCAAGTTTGAGAATCCCTGATCCTGAACTGTAGAGTTTAACCCTGACAGTACTCCCACAGAGGGTTTCTTCCAATCCCATTTTTATTCTTTCCTTGTGTTTTTCTCCAACTCTAAGAAAGACATTAATTGGCTGGCCAAAAAAAAAAAAAAGAAAAGAAAAGAAAAAGAAAAAAGAATTATGGTTGAGTCATTCACTGTTTCTTTACTGAATACCTCTTGTATCCGGCTTGGAAAAGACAAACATGAGTAAGACACAGCCCTTGTCCTCAATGGGTTAAAAGTGGAGCAAGCAGAGACACATAAACAACGAAGTGTAATACAATGTGATGGGGGCAATAGTAGCTGCTCTCCCAAGTGCTGCGGGAGCGGCAGAGGAGGGAACCATCAACTGTCTCTGAGGGAGGCAAAGACTTAATCAGGAGCCGTATGTGGCCAGAGGAGGAATTAGGGTACAAGACAGGCTGTAGCCGGGGGATAGAATTTCTAGCCTGCATGCCAGCTAAAACGGGAGGGAAGGGGAAGTGGGACAGCTGCCCTTGAGGATCGGCCAGCACGCGGGTGGAGAATCCAGCAGGGCCCCCAGGCTTGCGGCTGGTGGGAGTTGACTTTATTCTAGCGTGAACAATGTAAGCTACTTGGGCCTGGCCTCGAGGTCAGTGGCTAAGAATAAGGTGCCAGTGAAACCGTAATCTGGATTAGCTGCTGTCCCATCCTATGGCCAGAGTTTGGGAACCTATGGGGAGTATTCCATGGAGGATTCTCCAGCGTATAGAGACACAGGGGTCATTAGTCTGGTGGGCAGGCAGACAAAGTAGATGTGAGTATGGAGACCCAGATCATAGGTGAGGAATGATATACTCAGTGAAAGAACTCAGAGGAGGATCTATGTAAACAAACTCCAGAGAGAACTATAGGAATCTAGAGATGGCAGCAGGGAACAGAGAACACAGAGAATTGCCCCACAAAGGCCAAGGACTACAGAGCCCAATGCTTGTAAACCCAAACTCAGAGGCCACAGCACTGAACACCAGAGAGCACCATTCACATGCAAGTCCATGGGAACAAACTCCTTGGAGTCCCAACATGTGGCCCTAGAGAGATCCATGATCTAAGGACACCAGTGCCATCTTGGTTCCTTATCTATATGACAGCATCCCTGGGAACTCAGGACACAAGGCATGTGTGCCAAAATTTGACTTGGCCAAAGGAGCATTTAAGTGGCTGAATTTTTATTTGGGAGGAGGGGAGATTCCAACTCCATACTTTTTCTCTCCAAAATTATAGGATTCCATGGAGAGGCCCTATGAGCCAGACCTCACTGGGAGGTCTGGATCCCATGTCTGGGTCCCCATAGGGAAAGACAAGGTTGGATCACCAAAAGGAAGCCAGAGTAATGCATGTTTAGGTTTTGTGCAGTTTATGGGGCCCGAAGGACACACAGTGGTTTGGAGACAGAGTCAGGCAGTCTGCCTGTTTAAGTGTCTGCTCTTTGTGGAACACTAAGATATAAAGGAGGATTTGAGGCTCTCGAGGTCTTCAGGGCCCCAGCAGGTAACAAAAATATGTGATGTGGCTGGAAAGGAGACAAAAGGGAGGGGTGGGGTCTATAGAGAACTGGAAAGTGCAGCCCCACCTAAAGGAATCCAAAATCAGTTGTGTTTTTGTTTGTTTTCTTTTAGTTTTATTTGTGTAAGTAATCTCTATACCCAACATGCGCTTGAACTCATGGCCCTGAGATCAAGAGTCACATGCTCTTCCGAATGAGCCAGCCAAGCGCCCCCAAAATCAGTTATTTTAAGATTTTTTTTATTTATTTGACAGAGAGAGAGATCACAGGTAGGCAGAGAGGCAGGCAGAGAGAGAGGAGGAAGCAGGCTCCCCGCTGAGCAGAGAGCCGATGCGGGCTCGACCCTAGGACCCTGAGATCATGACTGAAGGCAGAGGCTTTAACCCACTGAGCCACCCAGGTGCCCCCCAAATCAGTTATTTTAAGACAGCTTATTGGCCATAGGCCTGGGGGCTGGCTTTAGTAGGTTCTGTGACTCCCGATAAAAGGAAAAGGGGTTATGGAAACAGAAGGCTGGAGGGCACTGTGTGTAGGAGTTTTTGTGGGGAGGTCTATGTAGAGAGGCTGTGAGCGCTGGAAATGTCAGTCCCAGAGCTATGGGTGAGCATGCCCACTGGTGAGGAAGCCCCGATCTGAGGGGCTGAGAAAACTGGAACTGCTACTGGTCTGGGGGCTTGGGCTGCTTCCCTGTTCAGTGCCTACCAGTATTAGGCGCCTCTAGTTCAGGTCACACCTTGCCCACAGCACTCTTTGCTCAGGGTGACTCAATTCTGCCCTAGAATTTATTGTGTATATAAATATTTACAGAGCAAATTCAAAGAATCTGTTGGGGATTAAGAAAAATGATGAATTTTAAAGGAGAAAGGTGTCCCCGGCCAGTGGACATCAAGCTCTTTTTCTTATTACAGGAAATGCAAAACCCAGTCTAGGGAGCATTCATTAGCTCCCTCATAGACGCTACTCCCAGGGAAATCCTTGTGCCTGATTCCTCTTTGAGAGGAAGGGGAGGGGCAGACAATCCTGGCTTCCTGTGGGTCAGGGTCAGGTTCGGCTTCATGGAACCAGTTAATGACAGAAGCCAAGTTCTGCTTCTGTGTGCCGAGGGAACACACTCCCTACCCACCCACAACTCACCATCTGTCCCTTCTTCTTTGCCCCAGGCCACACACGAGGTTCTCCTGTCCACCTTTCTAGAACCAGAGACTGCCAATCTCACACAGCCTCCACCCTAAGAAGCAGTGCTCAGGATTAAAATGTCTTTGTGTTTGAAAGGTACTAGGAAAATGAGAAATGCAGACTCGGGGTTCTAATAAAGTTGCAGACCCAGCCCCCTCCATTCCCTTGAATGGCTGCTGAATGTTGAATTACACAAGAAATTGGACAGTAGAGGGGTTTTTTTTTTTTTAAATCTCTAGCGGCTAATCTGAAGCTCATTTGTTAGTTTTGAGAAGGACGGAGTTTGCATACGTAGACTCCTGAGTAGTGCCGGCAAGCATATGTGGCCTTAATTTCCCTAGCCTGGGCCCTAGAAGGGAGCCCCAGGCGCCTATGTTTCCCAGGGAGCTCTGAAGGGCTCCAGGATGTCTGAGGAACATGTAAATGTTGTGACTGAGAGCTTGTTCCCCAAAGTCAGAAAGAACCTCTCTTTAGAACCCATCTCTGCTCTTTCCAGCTGCCTGACCTTGAACCATGACTTAACTTTCATGGTGCAGCTTCCTCCTCTATGAATGGGGATGACAATGAGCCCTTGCCCCACAGGGGTTGTGTTGAGGTGACCCACGTACATATCAGAGCCACATATCACAGATGACATTTATCCAGCACCTATCGGGTATTCCCTGTAGCAAACAAAAGGAAACAAAGGGGGCAAGAACCATACTATGTCTTCCTCTGAACTCCTAGGGACTTTGTCTATAATTACCTGAGAGTGCATCACGGGCTTCCTGGTATATCCTAAACGCATCTCGGCTAGAGAGCAGGATTAGGGTCTTTTCATCTCAGATTACCTACTGGGTATATCTTACGTGGAGTGGGAGCTCAGAGCAGTTTGTGGAACCACAAAATGAAAGAACGCCAGTTTATTCTGGGGTCCCACGTCTGCTTCCCGCAGTACCCTGGTTTGCTCACCGCCCTCCGGAGCCATGCTGCTAGCCATCATCATTTTCAGTCACCAGCTTCACCCACTGTCCCTCCCTGGAGCCCCTCTTCTCTGCCACGGCACTCTGAGACCCTCCTGCCTTCTTGTCTCGCTCCACATTCATCTCTTGGGTTCTCGCCCCTCTGCTTCCCTACCGTGGCTTCCCCTCTGCCACTAGGGGCTGATCACCATTCACAGAGAAACCAACCACAGCCTTTGGCCCTCAGGAGAGTGGAGCAGATCTAGGGCAAGAGGAGAGAAGGACATGGTGAGTAGTGGGCTCAGTGGTCCTGAGATGGCCCTCACCAGCCCCATTCCCCCTTGCAGGAGCAGGAGGCCACCTACCACCATGAGCAGCACCCTGTCACCCACAGACTTCGACAGCTTGGAGATCCAGGGCCAGTACAGCGACATCAACAACCGCTGGGACCTGCCCGACTCGGACTGGGACAATGACAGCAGCTCAGCCCGCCTCTTTGAGCGGTCTCGCATTAAGGCCCTGGCAGGTGAGGTCAGGGGAGGGCCGGGGGGGATGCTAAGGAGGCTCGGGAGAGAAACTGGTCACGGAGAGTCCTCCAATGTCGTAGGAAGACCGACTTTCTTTCTAAGCTGCCAGCTAATCCAGATTACCCCATCAAGCCCCGGGTCCCCAACTGCAGCGCCGAGAACAAACTTCATACCGTCCAGAATGTTCCCCCAGCTTCCCTTCTCCAAGCGCAGGACTCCGCTGTGTTCCCCTCTGTCCCTGAGTCATGGGGCCTTATTAACTCTTTCTCATTTAGTCTGCCATCTCCACCCATCTCTCCCTTACCTTTCCTCCCCTTGTTGGGTCTTCCTTGGTTTTCTCTGTCACCTCTCATACCTGTTCACCCTCCCAGTCCATTATCCTCCCCTCTCCCTCCCCACCTGTTCTTTCCGCCCGCCGCCTGTTCCTCCCATTATTTCATCTACCTGTTCCCTGAAGCAGGTTCCCTCCACCCGCTGCCGGTTTCTGCAGCCGCCCATTCTCCCGGGTTTGCTCTCAGCCCGCCGGGCCTCTGCCCTCCCCTACGGCCTGGGCTCTTCCCTCCGCTCCTCTGAGCACAAACAAACCCGTCGGACGGGCCTCCCTGCGTTCCGGGAGGGGTTGTCATGGCAACAAGAGCGCAGCTGCCACCTGACACCACCAGTGGCTGGCGTGGGGCTGAGTCACCCACACGCCCTAAGGCCACCCACCCCGTCTGGCTTCCCTCCTCCATCCCACCCTCATCTCCTCCACTGACCTGCTGGCCTCCCAGCCCCGTGCCACGGGAGATGCCACAGCCACTCCCGCTGTCGGAGGCAATGCCCGCAGCACGCGTGGGTGGCCTCCTGGAAGAAGGGAGACACTGAGAGGGTGGTTCCCAAACTGGGCAGCACTTTTTACAGGATCACCCAGGGACAGTCCCCAAGCCCCCTCCTATGCACATTGACTTAGGATCTTTGGATCCATATATGGTCCAGAAATGAGGATTTTTCAAAAGCTCTCTGGGTAATTCTTCTCTGGCAGCACAGCATCTGAAGCCCCTTGTATGGGGCCCTAGCTCTGGGAAGCCCTCATCGAGTATTTTGTCCTGGACCTCTCCGCCCTTCGGGTTGAGTGTCAGGCTAGCTTGCAAAATACTCATTTCAGTGTCTCTATAGATGAGAGAGGACAGAACAGTGGGTTGTGGACAATGTCACCTCTTTGAGGACAAGTTTCCCTGGTACCCCGGTTTTGGGGTCATGATGTCTGTGCACATGCCACCCCGGACTGTCCCCATGTTTGTGCCCACGTGACATATGCCACCTTGAGCTGTCATTTCTCCACCACCAACCTGGGCTTTCCTGTGTGGGCTTAACCTAGCACGGCCCCTCAAACCAGCAGGGGCCAGATAAATAATGATGAATGAAGACAAGAGAGAGGCAAGAGTAGCGTGTAAGGGACATGAGCTGAAGCCCAGAGAGAGGTTGGGAGAGAATCTGGCAGATGTCCCTGCGGTGGGATGCACTGGGGGCGGGAGATGGCCTGGCTGAGGAGGGGGCCTGGTGAGCCTCGGGGCAGGAAAGTGGCCGGAACTGGAGGTGGTGACAAACCAGTGAGGGAAGATTCGAACACCAGTTTCACAGATAAGAGAACTTAAGCAACGGCCTAGCAGAGTGCCGGACACCTAGGGAGCTCGTTTCCCCTCTTCAAGCATTTCTTTCTCTGCCCTCGGAGCTGGGGATCAGAGCTCAGGTCCTGAAGGGGGGACCTCCCACCGTCACCCCAAGAGGGGACCATCCTTGCCCCACCTGCAGACCTGGAGGCAGAAGTTCGCTTGGCCGCCCCCCGCCCCGCCCTGCGCTGAGCCGCTGGGGGCCTGGGGGCGGGGGGCCGGTCTGCAAGGCCCGGCCCGCCGCCGGCCGCCCGCCGCGCTCCGCCCCCCGCCCCTCCCCCGGCACCGTCCGACCTGTTTGTCGGGAGCCGCCTCGGCCGCCGCCTCCCGCCGCAGCCAGGTGTGCTCTGCCGACGGGCCCCGGAGCTCGGGCGCTCAGACGGCCGGCGCCCCGTTTCCCGCCGCTCCGCGACACGTTCCCTGCCTTTGGGCGGACTCCGCGCTCGGGACTCCGCGCTCGGGACCCCGGGCTCCGGGGCGGGGGGAGGCGCGGCGCGGGCGGGGCATGGACGGCGGGCCCCGGGCCGCGTGAGAGGCAGCGGGCGGCATGAATGGGAACGGGCTGGGCCGGGCGCACGGGCCCGGCCTCAACGGCGCGGGCGACTTTTACTATGAGGCCGTGGAAGGGGCTCAGAGCCCGGGGGGCCTCCTGCTGTCGCCAGCCGCCTTCATCAACCCGGCTCAGTACGCCAGCGTGCTGGAAGGGCGCTTCAAACAGCTTCAAGGTGAGCGGCCGGGCCAAAGCCCGCGGGTGGGACCGGCCCGGGCTCGGCCCGCTGTGCTGGGAGACCAGTTACGAGAGGCCCGGCAGCACAAGGGCGCTGGCAGAGTCGGGAAAGGCTTGGGCCCCCTGCAAGAAGGGACGTGAGCGTGGTGGCAGCGCCCGCGTCCGCACCCGGACGGTCCGCCGTCCCCTCGGAGGTTTGGAGGGGGAGCACCTGCTGGGGTAGCTGTTAGGAGAGAGGGCTATCGAGCCACCCAGGGCTTGTCCCTGTCGCCCTGGGTTTCTGAGTGGGTGGCTAAGTCTGTGTGAGGAGCAGTGTGCGTGGAAACCAGTGAGTGTGTCAAAGGGAGTTGGTGCAGACGAGCAGGCCTGTGTTCCTCCTGGCACCGATATTTCAGTGTATTTCCGGGACCCGTTGTGTTTTGGGGGAGGTTGTCTGTGGATGTTGTGGACGCCGGTAAAATGATGCTTAATCTCCGGTCCTTAGCTTTGCCCAGTTTTCTCCTAGCTGGTACCATTCTCTCTTCCTCTCTTTTTCTACCTGTGGGCCAAAATGGCCTCACCCCAGTGCATCAGGGCAGTGTGCGCGCATCCAGCGATGGCCAGTGCTCTGGGCAATCCCCTGCCCAGGCAGGGCCTGGAGATCCTGAAAGGAGGCCCACAGAGCAGGGGCCTGCTGGTGTAGCAGTTGGGACCTGGAGGTGGCTTAGCTACAGGGCTTGGAGGTGAGAGAGTCAGGAATAGACGTGGGTGTGTCGTTATGTTTTATGGGTGAGGTGCACAGGAATGTGAAATTCAGGGATGGGTCCTTTCGGTTTCTGAGATGCTGGAGCTGAGAAGGGAAACAGAAGTGACTCTAAAGGCCCCAGCCGCTTGGATTCGGTCCTCAGACTGGGCTTCTCTGGGGAAAACAGGCAGAAATCTGAGTGGCCAGAGCCTCTTCCCTCACTTGGTCATTTATAACGTCTAAAATTTTAATTTTTCTGTGGAACCTAGAAAGCATGCCCTCAGCAGCAGCCTGTGTTGTGGACCAGGCAGCAAGGCATTTCCTCACCTTCTTTGAGATCCGCGCCTACCTCTGTTTTATCGCATCTGGGCTTTCCTGGGCTCAGTGTTTTTCCTATTCCCAACCTTCAAGACTGTTTTCCTTCTTAGCATTGGAATGTTGCTGTCCCAGGACTGGATTCCACTGTAGCCAATTGAATGAACCTGCCCCAGATGTAGAGGAGCCCCGTCTTTTCTTTAAATTATCCCGGGAGAGGGCCACCTGGGTGGCTCAGTGGGTTAAGCCTCTGCCTTCGGCTCAGGTCATGATCTCAGGGCCCTGGGATCGATCTCTGCTCAGCAGGGAGCCTGCTTCCCCCTCTCTCTCTGCCTGCCTCTCTGCCTACTTGTGATCTCTCTCTCTTTCTCTGTGTCAAATAAATAAATAAAATCTTTTTTAAAAAATTTAAAAAGTAAGTTATCCCAGGAGAGCAAGCTGACTCAGGAGGCTTAGAGCCTCTATAATGTCGTGTCCTTCTAATGACCACTTGGAAGAGCTGCTGGTGTAATTTAAGTCCACGCCCCATCCGTCAGCAAAGCAGCGAAGAGAACAGCCACGCCTCCTGCTGCTCCTGAGATCTCTGGGTCTCTCCTTCGGGTTAGATCATGCCTGGATAACTGTAACTCGTTAGGAGCAACTCATCATGTGTGCCAGGCAGCTGACGTACATTGTCTCATCTCATCCACAGTCACGGGTTAAAGTAGAAAGTCAAGGAGTATGCCCATTTTATAGATGAGGACAGCGAGGCCCTGATGAAATAACAGTGTCTCTCCACTGTTACAGGACAGCCCTGATCCCAGATCCCAAACCTTCCCCTCACGCCTCACTGCTTCTAATTTCTTTCATCCTTTCTTCTCAAAGCCTGTTTGCTCATTTTTCTTTTTTACCCTATGAGCTCATTCCAATTTCTTTTATTCCCTGCTTTTTAAGTCAGGGATTTTGTCTCGGGCTTCTTCCTGCCCCTCCTCCTTTCCAGACCTCACTCCTGGGCCCTCAATCACTCCCTCCAGCCCCCCAACCCCATCAACTGGTGTTTAGAAGCAGAGCACTGTACTCGAAGGACAGAAATGACCCCTTGTTGCCACCACAGATGAGCGAGAAGCCGTGCAGAAGAAAACCTTCACCAAGTGGGTGAACTCGCACCTGGCCCGGGTCACATGCAGGGTGGGAGACCTGTACAGCGACCTCCGGGATGGACGTAACCTCCTGAGGCTCCTCGAGGTGCTCTCGGGAGAGACACTGGTGAGCTGTGGTCACAGAGGGAGGAGGGAGCCCAGGAAACAGTGGTTGGGGGGCCAAGCTGGGAGTCGCCCTTAGAGAAGAGTGACGGCGCAGAGCAGGCAGCAGTCAGCTGCCCTCTGCTCAGAGGATGGTTTCATTTTGAGAGGCTTTGCCACCTGGATTAAATAGGAGCATTGCTTCACGGAGACAGGAACAGTGGCCCCATTGAAAACATTTCTTTTCCCACCCACTCTGGGTGCAATTAATTCCCTTGGGAATCTTAATCTGCCCAAACCACCTCTGGAAACTCTGCTTGGGCTCCATGAACTTTGGCCCAGGCTTGAGGGCTGTGCCCGTGTTCCCGACGGGGGGTCACGGGGAAGGTGCGCAGAGCAGGGCCCTGGGAAGGCTGAGGGGGAAGGAGGCGGAGGCCCACGGTCCCACGTCGTTGTGTCCCCTCTCCCTCGACAGCCAAAGCCCACCAAAGGCCGCATGCGGATCCACTGCTTGGAGAACGTGGACAAGGCGCTGCAGTTCCTGAAGGAGCAAAAAGTGCACTTGGAAAACATGGGCTCCCATGACATTGTGGATGGAAACCACCGTCTGACCCTTGGGCTGGTTTGGACCGTCATCCTTCGGTTCCAGGTAGCCCACAGCGTCTCGCGGGGTGGGCTTCACGCATCGGCGCCGGACCGCCATCGGGCACCGGCGGCCCACGGTGTGACGGATAAAACACGCAGGGTCTAGAGCCTCGTAGAACAGTTTGCGGTTGCTGTGATATCCAAGCCCCAGACCCGAGAGCCTCCCCCTCACACGGGGGAGAGACCAGTGTGGGCATTGTCTGTTTCCTGGCCATGTGTGGTAGGACCACACGTTGGTCCACAAGGGACCGGAGATTGTACAAACTGGACCGACCTTCACTCCTGAGAGTTTGAGAACTCTACCTGGTCCACTCGTCTGCTTCCAACTCTGCTTGCCTCCCTAAAACAGTCACCCTACTGCTTCTTATGCCCTGGGTCGAGGCAGCCCGGTGTCCTCATACCATCACAGTTCCCCCGGCTGTCCCCTTGTTCCCCGGGTGTAACCTCTCCCGCTCCTCCCAGCCCAGAGCAGAGCTCCATCAGCACCCCCTTGGAGAGCCAGCTCTCAGGCAGTGCTCACCCGGCCACGCGCCGCTCCCCACTGGGAAGAGCCGGCATCCCTCCCTTTGAGGTCCTTCCATTCTTCTGACTTCCGACCCCATCCTGTTGCCTCAAATCCTTTTGAACCGATGTTTTGTGGTCACTAGCCCAGGAGGAAAAGTCTGCCGGCTCTGTCCCGGCACCCCTCTTCCAGGAGTCTATAAAGAGCATTTTCCTGCTGTGTATCGCTGAGTATCTCCCAATACCTCCGGGAGCCCCTGTTCAGGGACCGAGGCTCTTCCTTCTTTCCTTCTTAGATCCAAGACATCAGCGTGGAAACAGAAGACAACAAGGAGAAGAAGTCGGCCAAGGACGCCCTACTGCTGTGGTGCCAGATGAAGACCGCGGGGTGAGGCTGCCCAGGGACCATGGCCTTTGAGGGTTGGCTGCACCAAGGCTGTGCGGTAAAGGAGGGATGGGCTCCCGGAACCACGAGCTGGGGATTCATCCTCGAGTCACAGACCAGGGCTAGGCCCTACTCACTGCTGTTCCCGGTCTCCATTTATAGGTACCCCAACGTCAACGTGCACAACTTCACCACCAGCTGGAGGGACGGGCTGGCCTTCAATGCCATTGTGCACAAGCACCGGTGAGGAGCCGGGGTTGGCGAGCCTGCCGAGCTGCTGGATGGCTCATGGCCCTCGGGCGCACACACGCCTAGATGGACCACGGGATGGGCTACACGGCAGTTACGAGGGGTGAACGTTCAGACGGAAGTTGGGAGGTGGGGGCACCACGCTGCACAGAGGGCGGTGATCGGAGCCAGGGGGTGGGAGCAGTGGGTGTGGGCTTGGGGTGCCTGGTTCGGGGCCAAATGGGGTCGGTGGCTGGGATAAAGCCAGGGGTGGCTTTACTTTTCCTCTTTAGGGGCTCATGTGCTCTTGATACCTTCTCTACCCCCTCCCCTCGTAGGCCGGATCTGCTGGATTTTGAATCGCTGAAGAGGTGTAATGCACACTACAACCTGCAAAATGCTTTCAATCTGGCTGAGAAGGAGCTGGGGCTCACGAAGTTGCTGGATCCCGAAGGTGGGGCAGAGTGATGGAAAGAAGACGCTGTTGGATAGAGGCAGAAGGCAGACAAGTGGGGGCCAGGGCCTGAGGGTGGCGGGCTGGGGACACGTGACCGCTAATGGGTACGGAGTTTCCTCTAGAGTGATAAAAATGTTCTGGAATAGATCGTGGTGAGGGCTGCACCACTATGTGAAGGTACGAAAAGCCGCTGAATAGTCCCCTCTAAAAGGGTGAATTTTATGGTGTGAAAATTATATCCTCTCTCCCCCTGCCAAAAAAAACAAAAAACAAAAACAACCAAGCAATAGGGAGAGGGGCAGCTCTGTGGCAGAAAGAGCTCTCGAGTGTGGTTCTACACCAGCCCCGCCATGGAACAGCTCTGTGACTACCAGTTGCTTAGCTAGCCTCTCTGTGGCTCATTTTCCTCGTCTCGGAAATGAGAAGATTGGTCTCTGGGGTCTCTAAGGGCCCTTCTTACTCTAAAATTCTAGGGTTCTAAATTAAGCTGCATGACGCCGAGGTCTCAACCAGCTCTGGCCTTACGGTCAGCGGGCCCTGCTGACTGGCCCCTGTGGTTCTGATCTTGATGCTGGTGAGACAGGCAGCGGCCCCTGGGCTCTTATTTCCGACCTGGCTCTGCATTCAACGTGCTTCACTCACCTCAGTCCTCACAACACGCCCTGGAAATCAGGGCCGTTACTGTCCTCACTTTATGGAAGAGAAGATGGGGACCCGCGCACAGGGTTAAGGGACTTTCCCCAGGTCGTACAGCGAGCAGGTGGAGCAGAGATCCAAGCCCAGACCTGTTTCCTCAGGCAATTCTTGGGGAGAGCAGTCTTGGTGCCGCCAGAAAAGGGAGGCAGAGGAGGGCCAAGGGGCTTCCCTGCTGGAAACTTTCCTTCTGAAGCTCACTGGGCAGACTTGGGTCTCGGTAATTTTCTCCCTGTTTTCCATTGCACCGTAGCCCCATCTCAGTCCGGAGTGACACACATCAGCCATCTAGTGATGGAAGTCAGGCCCACATAGGTTCCCGGGAAAGCATTTGAGAGGCACAGTTGGGATAAAGGACATTTAAGCAAAGCTAAGTCTCCTGTAACTTTATGACGTGACCCCAATGAGTCCTTCTTGCCCGGGGGCTTTCAGAGGGGGTCACAGGGGCTTCCAGCCCTATAGTCTTCCCTGTAGGTAGGATGGAATCTGCCGTATGGGGGTGTAGAACCCAGGCATTTCAAGCCCGAGCCTTGGTTTCTGTGGTAGAAGCTGATTTGCCTGAAGGATATTCACCTCCTTGGACTCACAGCTGAACTTTGGGACTGAGGTCAGAAATAGCCATGACCGAGCCCCGAGATGGCGCCGAGAACAGCTGGGGCTCGCTGGGCCCATCCCTCTGAACATCCCGGCTTCGGGAAGCTTAGTTTGTATCTTCCATCTTGCTGCCCCCGAATCCACCGATTTCTTTTTTTTTTTTTTTAAAGGTTTTATTTATTTATTTATTTGACAGAAAGAGAGAGATCACAAGTAGGCAGAGAGACAGGCAGAGAGAGGGGGAAGCAGGCTCCCCACTGAGGAGAGCCCGACGCGGGGCTTGATCCCAGGACCTTGAGATCATGACCTGAGCTGAAGGCAGAGGCTTTAACCCACTGAGCCACCCAGGCGCCCCAATCCACCGATTTCTTAGACAGCTTCCCAGCCCCTAAGTACAAGATCCATCCCCAAATGGGAATACTGTTTCTTTTCTTGCCATTCCTGCCCTCAACAGCTAATTTTGGTCTCCATTGGAAACACTGGGTAAAAGCCTCCTTGGGCTTCTGCGTCTTGTCCTCTGCTTGTTTCTGGAAGGGGGCAAAAAAAAAAAAAAAAAGAAACTTAGCTTTTTCACGTCCTTTTAGTCCAAATGATTTATTTGTCTTTTTGCCCTGAAAGAAGCTAGAAGGATGTCAGTTTCGTAGGGCTGAGGTAGGGGGCCCTGGGATTGGGGTAAGCGATCCAAGCTGCAGGGGTACTTCTGGGAGGCAGGTTTCTAATCTCTAAACGTCAGTGCCCGACCTGAGTGGTCCTTTTTCTCAGATGTGAATGTGGACCAACCAGATGAGAAATCGATCATCACTTACGTGGCTACTTACTATCACTACTTCTCCAAGATGAAGGCCCTGGCTGTGGAAGGCAAAAGGATTGGCAAGGTACCCCTCTGCTGTGGGGCGGTTGGAACAGAGGTCCGGCCTAGGGGTCTTCCTCCCCGAAAGCGGAGACGGGGGGAGCTCCTGTGCTGGGCCAGGGACCCCGTGTAAGGACCCCCCTGTTGCTGTCTCGCAGGTGCTGGACCATGCCATGGAGGCCGAGCGCCTAGTGGAGAAGTATGAGTCCCTGGCCTCAGAGCTGCTGCAGTGGATCGAGCAAACGATTGTGACCCTTAATGACCGGCAGCTGGCCGACTCGCTGAGCGGGCTCCAGAACCAGCTGCAGTCCTTCAATTCTTACCGCACCGTGGAGAAGCCACCCAAGTAGGTGTCCCTGGGCCGCCCCCTGCTGCAGCATTAGGGTGGCCTTTCGGGAGGGAAATTTGGCAGGACAGAAATGCAGCGAAGGCTCATTTCCCCCAGCTCAAAGTGCCGGAAGCCTTTCCAAGATAAATTTTTAAAACAATGATCCATTTAAAAAAAAAAAAATCACGCTGAGGAAATGCTTACTACGGTAGGTAGAGTCGGTGCAGTCCACTCAGATGAGATCACTGGCCAGGGGTGTCCCAGAACCCAGTGCCAGCTTAGGGACAGGCGGGTTGGATCTGGCGGGCGGGTCATCACCAGCAACACAGGAGTGTGGCTGCTGCCGTGCACCCTGCAAAGGTGCCATTGTCCTGCTTTAGAAACGGACTTCTGCCAAGTGTGGGATTGCGGGTGGGCAGCTCTGTGCGGAACATGCTGCGGTTTCTCTGCATTGAGCATTGAGCTCTGTCAGAGTTAATAGGTTTCAGCTCCAAAACTAATACTAATCCAGAAAACATCCGTTCCTACACATTCCAAGAATGATTTGAGGTGCGCCCCATGACCCTGAAAGCCCACTTCTGGGCACCGAGCAAAGACAGAGCTCCCAGGATGTTCCCGCCCCTGACCTTTGTAAAAGAAAAGTAAGTCACGCGGAAAGCACTGGAAATCATGTTGAAGAAACGCACTTCTTGGCGTGAAAAGATGTAGCATGAAACGGAAAGGAGGAAGCAGTTTACACAACTGCTTATTTGTAGACGGCAGGGAGCAAGCACAAGGCTAAGTGTTCAGATTCCAAGTACCTGAGTTCAGACTCTGGCTCTGCCATCAAGCATTCGTGAGCGCTGAGCAGCTTATTCAGCCTCTCCGCGCCTCCGTTTTCTCATCTGGAAAATGAAGGTGATAAGAGAACGGGGGTGACAGAGGCAGACCCGAGCAGGGCCTGGCACCCGCGGTGGGTGAGTCCTGGCGAATGTCAGCCGAGGTTCTGATATAATCCCATCTGCATTAAAAAAAAAAAAAAAAGGGAAGAAGTACACACGTGCCGAAATGCAACTGGTTATTTGTCTGGTTTTCATTTGTTTTCAAACGATCTTCTTTCTGCCTGCCCGTATTTTCTGGCCTTTGCACTGAGATCATGAGAAGACAAGCACCGCAGGACGTTTCGTTTTGAAACGTAGAGTCCCTGTGCCTGTATGGCCTTTGAGTCTGACCCCAACCCGGCCTCCTGCCGCAGGTTCACCGAGAAGGGGAACTTGGAAGTTCTGCTCTTCACCATCCAGAGCAAGCTGCGGGCCAACAATCAGAAGGTCTACACGCCCCGCGAGGGCCGGCTCATCTCTGACATCAACAAGGTGCACGACCCCCCTCCCCGCGCCACAGATGTCCCATCCTTGGCACCAGCCCCCACTGCCCGGACCGGAAGGCTTGTCCCGGCCGCCCGTGGCCCTCCGTGGGGCCGAAGTGACTCACACACGCTGTCTTGTGTCCCGCCCATCCCCCATCCTCCTCCCTCCGTCTCTCCATCCAGGTGCACCTCAGAAACTCAGACCCCAGTCCTTTATCTTGATGCCACGCCCCCAATTCACTCTCTGGACTTTTTTTTTCCACAGGCAACATTGTAAGATTAATATAAGTAATAAGGTTCACCTATAGTCCCACCACCACAAACAAACCCGGTGGTGTTCATTGTTCCCTGTCCCCCTCTGGTCCTCATCCCTAAGCAGAGGTGCTTTCGCGTGGTTCCCTGGGCCTCATGCCGTCCGTTTCTCATGCGTCCATGCACAAGTGTCTAACTGGCCACATTTGGCAGACCCGCTAGACCGGGCTTCTCTGGGACTCATCTTGTGCCCCCCAGTCCCGATGACCCCTCCCCACCCCCACTTCCTGAGCCCAGGTCCTTTCGCACCAACCCTGTCCCCCCCCACCTTGCAGGCTTGGGAGCGGCTGGAGAAAGCGGAGCACGAGCGCGAGCTGGCCCTGCGCACCGAGCTGATCCGCCAGGAGAAGCTGGAGCAGCTGGCCGCCCGCTTTGACCGCAAAGCTGCCATGCGGGAGACCTGGCTGAGCGAGAACCAGCGCCTCGTGTCCCAGGTAGAGCGAGGGGGGCGGGGCACGGGTTAGGAGCCCTGCCTGCCACGTGGGGGAGCTAAAGAAACAAGGAACCCATCACACGGAGGACAACCCAGCGTCCTCAGCACCAGGGGCCGGAGGCTTGGACAGGAGAAAGGGAGACAGGATAGAGGGGAGACAGCCACCTTGTGGAGGTGGTGTCTCGTGGCAGGAGTGCCCTGGAGAGCGGAAGCGGCGGGTGGGCCGAGCCGGGGGGCCTTGCACCCCCACTTCCCCTCGCCCGCCTTCTGCCCCAGGACAACTTTGGGCTGGAGCTGGCAGCCGTCGAGGCGGCCGTGCGCAAGCACGAGGCCATCGAGACGGACATCGTGGCCTACAGCGGCCGGGTGCAGGCCGTGGATGCCGTGGCCGCGGAGCTGGCGGCCGAGCGCTACCACGACATCAGGCGCATCGCCGCGCGGCAGCACAATGTGGCACGGCTCTGGGACTTCCTGCGCCAGATGGTGGCGGCCCGGCGGGAGCGGCTCCTCCTCACCCTGGAGCTGCAGAAGGTGTTCCAGGACCTGCTCTACCTCATGGACTGGATGGAGGAGATGAAGGTAACCGCGGGCCCAGGGGGCGCCAGGCAGCATCTGGGTGGAGTACGTCTCTGCGCTGGGCCCTGCAGGCAGAGCCAAGGGGGCCCTGCCCTCGCGGGGCTCACCTTCTAGTGGGGGAAGGCTGAGGAGGAAACCCCAGGGCCTGATACCAAACAAAAGAGCAGGCGGACGTAGAGCCTACGAGGAAATGAAACAGGGCCGCGCGGTGAGGTGGTCCAGGAAGGCCTCTGAGGAAACGCAGACACGCAAGGAGCCGGCATGGGGAGGTGCGAGCAGGGAGTGCTGGCGGCAGAGGGAACAGCCCCGGGCCTGCACAGGCGTGCTGTGCTCAGCGTGGGAAGGAGGGCCAGGGGCACTGGAAGAACAGGAAGGGCCATGGATGAGGTGAGAGTGGGAGCAGCCAGCCCCCCCCCCCACCTCCCCAGGCCTTCCAGGCTTTTGGGCTTTGGGTCTTGTTCAGAGTAGCATGGAGCACTGAGCGGGATCGGAACATTCTGGAAAGGAGAGACATTGTGCCTTTATGTTTTCAGAGGTCACTGTGACCACGATGTGCAGGAGGGCCGTGGACAGCCCAAGGGGCAGTTAGAGGCTGTGCAGTGATCTAGGCGAGGGACGGAGAGGAGGGTGGGTCTGGAGAGACCCTGGAATTGCTGGGGTGCGAGGCGCTGAGGCGAGACCCGCAGGAGGGGATGAGAATTCTGGGGCCGAGAAGATGAGTCAGAACAGAGACTTCGGGACCAAGACTTAGTAAGAAAGTCAGTCGTTCCATAGGAGGGGGGGTGAGTACAAGGTGGCCGGGGTGCTGGC
>CM053613.1:3724154-3736990 GCA_028646535.1 Procyon lotor
GACATCGCCGTGCAGGCTGAGCGGGTGCGGGCCGTCAGCGCCTCGGCCCTGCGCTTCTGTGACCCCGGCAAAGGTGAACCCCGGGGGAAGGAGAGCAGCAGATGGGGGATGGGGCTGGGGCCGGGAAGGATGGGAGGGGCTGGGAGGTAATGGAGTGATGGAGGTAGGGAGGGAGGCCTAAGTTGGGGGGGGGGTTGTGCATGGAGATTCATAACCAGGATAGGTTGGGGGCAGTGGGCTGGGCTACAGCTCTCAACCCCCCCAACCTTTTCAGAGTACAAACCGTGCGACCCCCAGCTGGTGTCGGAGAGAGTCGCCTCCCTGGAGCAGAGCTACGAGGCGCTGTGCGAGTTGGCCGCCACCCGGAGGGCCCGGCTCGAGGAGTCCCGGCGGCTCTGGCGTTTCCTCTGGGAGGCGGGTGAGGCTGAGGCCTGGGTGCGGGAGCAGCAGCACCTATTGGCCTCCGCAGAAACCGGCCGGGACCTGACCGGCGTCCTCCGCCTGCTCAACAAACACACGGCCCTGCGGGGTGAGATGAGCGGCCGGCTGGGGCCCTTGAAGATGACGCTGGAACAGGGCCGGCAGTTAGTCGCCGAGGGCCACCCCGGGGCCAGCCAGGCCGCCGCCCGCACGGCCGAGCTGCAGGCCCAGTGGGAGCGGCTGGAGGCCCTGGCCGAGGAGCGGGCCCAGCGGCTTGCCCAGGCCGCCAGCCTCTACCAGTTCCAGGCCGACGCAAACGACATGGAGGCCTGGCTGGTGGACGCGCTGCGCCTGGTGTCCAGCCCCGAACTGGGGCACGACGAGTTCTCCACGCAGGCCCTGGCCCGACAGCACCGGGCCCTGGAGGAGGAGATCCGGAGCCACCGGCCGGCCCTGGAGGCCCTGAGGGAACAGGCCGCCGCCCTGCCCCCTGCGCTGAGCCGCACTCCCGAGGTGCAGGGCAGGGTGCCCAGCCTGGAGCGGCACTACGAGGAGCTGCAGGCCCGGGCAGGCGAACGCGCGCGGGCCCTGGAGGCCGGCCTGGCGCTCTACACCATGCTCAGTGAGGCCGGGGCCTGCGGCCTGTGGGTGGAGGAGAAGGAGCAGTGGCTCAATGGGCTGGCCCTGCCTGAGCGCCTGGAGGACCTGGAGGTGGTACAGCAAAGGTAGGCCCCCCACAGACCGCCTACCCCGCTCCCCCACGGAAGGCCTGGTGAGTGGGGCGGCCCGCATGCGGCCAACGGCCCCACGTAAACCCCCTACTCTTGCTACGACCCTTTGAGTCTTTTTTTAATTTTATTTTATTTAAGCATTTGAGAGAGGGAGCAAGAAAGCACAAGCAGGGAGAGCTGCAGAGGGAGAGGGAGAAGCAGGCTTCCTGCTGAGCAGGGAGCCCGATGCAGGCTCAATCCTAGGACTCTGGGATCATGGCCTGAGCCGAAGGCAAAAGCTCAACCAACTGAGCCACCCAGGCGTCCCCGACCCCTAGAATCTTAACGGTTATCTGGGTTTTGTTTTCATGAAAAATGTCAAACATACTCAAGAGGATAAAACATACCACAAACTTCTCCATCCCCATCACCGGATTCAGTAATTGTCAGTATCTTGCCATATTTGACTATTTTTCCTTTTAAAAATTAGCAAACTTCCAGAATATCATTTCACTTCTGTGTTCCCTGTGATGTGTCCGCCAAGAAACAGGAAGAAGTATTCTCAAATATGATAAATTATTTTTTAATTGCATGTGTGGGCTTAAAATAGCAGAGGCTTTGATGTTATAGACCTGTAGACAGGTACACCGACTAACCTCATCAAGTGGCTATATTTACAGAATAACACATCTTAAAATCATTTAGAAAGGAAATTTTTCTTATAGAACTACCTTACCATTAATTATCACATAGAACGGAATTAACAGTTCCTTGAAATCAATTACTCATCCTATAGTCAAATTTCCCAGTGGTTTTAAAATGTATTTAAAGATTTTTTTTTTTTAAGTGTTCAGGATATGCTATGACAGGGATCAGCATACTGTAGTTCTGGGGCCAAATCCAGCCTGTTGCCTTTTTTTTTTTTTTAAATAAAGCTTTATTGGAACAGAGCCAGGCTCATTCATTTCCCAATCATCCTTGGCTGCTTTTGCACTACAACCGCAGAGCTAAATACTCGTGACAGGGACCTTATGGCCCACACAGCCTGAAATATTTGCTATCTGGCCCTTTATAGAAACCGTTTGCAGACTGTGAGAATATCACAGAAGTTGTGCTTCATACCCTTATCACTCAGACAAATATTTTTGGTTATCGATTCATTTTCTTAACACCTGGTAGTAGGATGGGACCCAGGTAGGCAGCTAAGGGGTCAGTCCCGGGAGGAATAGGGAGGTTCTGATAAAGAACAAGGCACTGGGGTAGGCCTTACTTTGGTTTGTGCACCTGTTCCCGATATCTAACTTCCACCATCTTCTTGAGTCACTTGAGAGATGATTGCTTTTCTACTTGTCTGGAGGCTACTTGGGGTTTCCCACTTAATCCCCAGATGCTGCAGACCTCATAGGTTAGGATGTGCAGATGACCTGTAAATCAGCTGCACGATGACGGGCATTTTCCTGGGCATCTAGGGGAGGCGGGCTGGTGCACCACCGCTGCCACAAGTCATGACCACCTCTTGAACCCTCTTCCACCGGCTCAGGTTTGAGACCCTGGAGCCCGAGATGAATGCCCTCGCAGCCCGGATTACTGCCGTGAACGGCATTGCGGAGCAGTTGCTGAAGGCCAAGCCCCCGGGCAAGGACAGCATTGTCACTACCCAGAAGCAGCTCAACCACAGGTAGGCTTGGGGAGAGGAGCCAAGAAAGGGGACAATAGACGGGGATGGCAGCCGCAGGGGAGTCCTAGGGGGCATGGGACAGAGACTAAAAACGAGGAAGGAAGGCCATCTGGAACACGCGGTGGGGCAGAGGTGGGAAAGGAGGAAAGGAATGAAAGGGGGTGATGGTAGTCCAAACGGGCTTATGCCTGGACAGGAGCAATCAGGGAGTCAGGGGAGGAGGAGCCGGGAGCGGCCTCTTGCGCACAGCAGAAGCAGGTGGTGGAATATCCCAAAGGAGAGGGAGACAGAGAAGAAGCTTCCAGGTAGCCCCAGCGGCTCCAGCCACCAGACCCTCCCTCCTCAGGTGGCAGCAGTTCCGGACCCTGGCCGACGGCAAGAAGGCGGCTCTGACGTCCGCCCTGAGCATCCAGAACTACCACTTAGAGTGCACAGAGACCCAGGCCTGGATGAGAGAAAAGACCAAGGTCATCGAGTCCACCCAGGGCCTGGGCAACGACCTGGCCGGGGTGCTGGCCCTGCAACGGAAGCTGGCGGGCACCGAGCGGGACCTGGAGGCCATCGCGGCTCGGGTGGGCGAACTGACTCGAGAAGCGGATGCCCTGGCTGCCAGCCACCCCGCCCAAGCCCCTGCCATCCGCGCCCGGCTTGGAGAAGTGCAAGCGGGCTGGGAAGACCTGAGGGCCACCATGCGACGCCGAGAAGAGTCGCTGGGCGAGGCGCGGCGGCTGCAGGACTTCCTGCGCAGCTTAGATGACTTCCAGGCGTGGCTGGGTCGCACGCAGACCTCCGTGGCCTCCGAAGAAGGGCCGGCCACCCTGCCGGAGGCGGAGGCCCTCCTGGCCCAACACGCAGCCCTGCGGGGAGAGGTGGAGCGGGCCCGCGGCGAGTACAGCCGGCTCCGGGCCCTGGGAGAGGAGGTGACCCGGGACCAGGCTGACCCACAGTGCCTCTTCCTGCGGCAGCGGCTGGAAGCCCTGGGCACCGGCTGGGAGGAGTTGGGCCGCATGTGGGAGAGCCGGCAAGGCCGCCTGGCCCAGGCCCATGGCTTCCAAGGCTTCCTGCGGGACGCGCGCCAGGCGGAGGGTGTGCTCAGCAGCCAGGTGAGAGCCCGGGGGCACAGAGCCCGCTCACAAAGAAGGGACCAGGGACAGGGGAGTGTGGACGAGAGAGGTGGATGGGGAGGACATGGCAGTGGGTGGAGTAATTGAGAAACCAGAACGGACAGGGAGACCGTGCAAGAAAAATATGGGCATAAAAAAAAAAAAAATGATGTAGGTGCCTGACTGGCTCAGTCAGTAGGGCGTGTGACTCTTGATCTCTGGCGTGGGTTCAAAGCCCACGTTGGGTGTAAAGTGTACTTTAAAAAAAATTAAAAGATTTTACAGAATTAAAAAAAAAAAAAAAAGTAAATATAATTTGCCCAAACTGAGTTGAGAAGAAATAGAAAACCTGACTTATCATGTAACTGTGAAATCAAATCGGTGGCCAGAAATAATCTGAGACAGGATTTGGGCTGTGAAGGGCCTCCGGCCCAGCTCCCCTGTTACTTTGCGAGCCCGCGGCGTAACGGGGCGCCCCCCCACACGGCCTTCAGAGCCAGACGTCCAGCCTCCCCTCCCCAGCTGGCCGCCACGTCTGATGCGTCCTCACAGCAGGTCGCTTCCGAAAGGTCCATGAGTACTTTTGAGAAGTGAGCCGCGTACCTCTCCTCCCACACAGGACTACGTTTTGTCCCACACGGAGATGCCAGGGACGCTCCAAGCCGCAGATGCCGCCATTAAAAAACTGGAAGATTTCATGAGCACCATGGATGCCAACGGAGAGCGGATCCGCGGGCTCCTGGAGGCTGGGCGCCAGCTTGTGTCTGGGGGTAACATCCACGCCGAGAAGATCCAGGAGAAGGCCGACTCCATCGAGAGGAGGTATGATGAGGACAGTGGGGGAATGGGAACCCAATGGGGAAGCGAGTGAGAACAGCTCGGCTTATTCCGCTGATGGAGAAGGTGGAAAACGCAGCACGGGCAGACGGATGGCGGTGGGGGTGACGAAGAGCAGAGGGGGAAGAACTTAGTGGTTAGAGAGGGACTAGGCCATGAGCTGGGAAGCTCTGCCTACACCCCCCCAACCCCCACCAGGGGAGGCGACGTCCACTGGCCTAGCTGGATGCCGGACATCAGTAATCCTGGGTTAGTGCTCCCAGAGGGCATCGTGCCCGGAGCAGGAGGACTGCAGGCTTCTAGGTTAGTGAGAGGGTCATAGCCCTTTGACAGCAAGTTCGAGGGCCTCACAAAGGCCTGTCGCTACAGACACAAGAAGAATCAAGAAGCAGTGCAGCAGCTCCTGGGCCGTCTTCGGGACAACCGAGAGCAGCAGCATTTCCTGCAAGACTGTCAGGAGGTGAGGCTCCCTGTTCCCTCGTATCCCCTCCGACAATCCCACCTCTTTGCAAACATGCCCCGGCTTTCTGAGCCTAGAGTAAGACTGTTGCAGTAGCACCTGCGTAAGAGGACCCCTGCCTGGCTTCTCCCCACATCCACCTCTTCTCCCAGCTCACCTCACCCCTTTATGCCTCAGCACATATGAAATGTTCTCTGCCCTTCCCCACCCCGGCTCTGTGCTCGGTGCAGCTGAAGCTCTGGATTGACGAGAAGATGCTGACAGCCCAGGACGTGTCCTATGACGAGGCCCGCAACCTGCACACCAAGTGGCAGAAGCACCAGGCCTTCATGGCCGAGCTGGCCGCCAACAAGGACTGGCTGGACAAGGTGGATAAGGTGAGCGGGGTGATAGCAGCAGCAAGAAGGGAGCCCCGGGGCCTCCTCAGGACAGGATCCTGGCTTCAGGCTGTGGTGCTTTCAGGGTCAGAGGTCACGGGGGTCTCTGGTGCCAAACCTCCAAGATGGAAACTTAAGGTCTGGGGAACAAAAGTCTTAGGTCTCTGAGACAGTGACTCCAGAACTTTGGAAAAGTACAAATTAGTAGGGGGCCAAACTGCAGCTTTGGGTCAACACAGTAACTGTCCCTGGGTCGGAAGCAGGGTGACACTCTTCGGCAGGGGTCAGCAAACTTCTGCCAAGGGCCAGGTGGTAAATATTTTTGGCTTTGCGGGCCACATGGTTTCTGCTATGACTTCTCAACTCTCCACAAAAGCAGCCATAGAGAATACATAATGATTGAGCGTAGCTGTGTTCCAATAAAACTTTATTTATAAAAACAGGTGGGGGGCTGCGTTTGGCCCACAGAGCACAGTTTGCCAACATTTGCTTTTGAGTCTTACTGTTCCTGGTGTCCAGGCTCCAAACCCACCGCTTCCTCTAGAGCTGAGCAGAGGTAAAACTTTATGTCAACTCAGCAAATATTCCCGGGCAGGCGGCATTATGTGGCTCAGCACCCTGCAGGGGATGTGAAAAGACACTCTCCTTCCCTCAAGGGCATAGTTGGGGAGAGGAGACCAGTGTATGTCTAGTGTTTCCATGTGTTCAGCCAATATTTACTCGGTGCTCCTACATGCAAAGCGTTGTACGGGGCGCTGAGAGGGGGCGTGAAGGCAATTCTACTGCTGGCTGCACCATTGAGGACTGACGCCACTGCCGGGATGTGAGACAGATCCACAAACACCCAAGTTCTATCTGAAGCAGAATAGGACAGATGCAGTAAGAGAGGGCCTGACAAGGCCCGGGCCCTCTGTGTGTGCCCGTAAAGCTCTGTGCCAAGAAAACTGTTTACGAGGAGAGAGGAGGTAGAAGAATCCTAGGGGCAGGAGCCTCTAAGGCAGCCCCTGAAAGATGAGTAGAATTTGGACAAGCAGAGATATTGGAGAGACGATATTTTTAGGTAGAGGAAGCAGTGCAAAAGGTAGAAACGTTTAGGTAGAGAAAACAGAAAATAGCAAACCCGAGGTGTAGAAGTAGGGTGCCTGAATGGGAACAACGGGGTAAGTCAGTCTGGCAGGAACACAGAATGGGACAGAAGGGGGGAAAAGCCTGGTCGGCCAGGTCACGAAAGGCCTTGATCACACGGAAGGACTGTGCGTCAACGTGTGGATTGTGCTGAAGGTTCACGAAGTTACCCAAGCAGTACTAGACTCTACCTCATCATCCTGGCAGCCACGCATAAGACAGCCTCAAGGCCGCGCCTTGGTTTGTGTTCTAGAAGCGGACCCCGAAATAAGACTTCTAGTACAGGCCACTTAGATGGGAGATGAGCATAGAAAACACCAGTAGGGCAGTGGGGAGCTGGGATGGAAAGGGAAAGGCATTTGATAAGGGGTCCTCCGCCAAGCCAGTCATCTCAGGGACAGCTGGCACTCGGTCCTAACGAGGCACCTTGGGAGACAGCGTAGAACACTCATCCATGTTATCCCAACCAAGACACAAGGATGCTGAGTATTTGACCACCCGCTCCCCATCTGTCGCTGGTTGAGGGCTGCTTCCTAGGGCAATAGCTCTCGGGCACATCCGGTCTGCCTTGCATACAGGTCAAGAGACAATGCTTCCCCCTCCTCGCCAGCAACCAAAGTCCTCAAGCAGAAAGGCTGGGAGTGGGGAGAGCCGGTGGGACTCGTGTGTACATAACTCAGGTGAGGGGTAACTCACTGAGAAACAGGAGAGGATGGTGACTACACGGGACCGCGTGTGCATAGCCTCGGAAGCCATAAGCACGGGGGAGCCCAACATAGGAAAGGTCTCTGTGGCTTCTTCATTGAAATGAGGGCCTTCATTGAGCTGGGCCTTGAACAAGTAGGGTGGAATCAGCAGCAAGAGAAGGTTTAGAAGGGGTTAAACCTTTGAGACTAGTGTGTTGTCAAGAACACCCGAGAATTTGGACTTACGGCCTACACCTCAGCTCCCTGGTCCGCTACTGACGCATAAAGTTCAGTGGTATCTAATTCTGACACTGACCCCGTCTGTGTCCCACCCCCCAGGAAGGGCGGGAGCTGACCCTCGAGAAGCCAGAGCTGAAAGCCTTGGTGTCGGAGAAGCTAGAGGACTTGCACCGGCGCTGGGACAGGCTGGAGAGCACCACCCAGGCCAAGGCCCGCAGCCTCTTCGATGCTAACCGAGCCGAGCTGTTTGCCCAGAGCTGCTCGGCCCTGGAGAGCTGGCTGGAGAGCCTGCAGGCCCAGCTGCACTCTGACGACTACGGCAAGGACCTCACCAGCGTCAACATCCTGCTCAAAAAGCAACAGGTGCCCTGCAGGCCTGCGGTTGTGATGGGGACGGTGAACCGCGGCAGAAGGGAGGAGGGGGTCTGTAGCTCTGGAGATTTGGGTGGTCGTTCTAAGGCCTCCCCGACAACGTCATGCCTGGTTTTTCTTGAAGCAAGGTCCGTGGGCCACTGGATCAGAATCTCCGGGAATGCGTACCCGTCAGAACAAAGTCAGGAGACAGAACCCACACTCTAACTTGAGCAAGGAAGCTTTAAGAAAAAGAAGTATCGATTAGTAAAAGGTGTCTAACTACCAAAGAGGGTAAAGAGAAATCAAAAGCAGGGATCAGAAAACACTTTTCTATAAAGGGATGGACGGTAACAGTTTGGCCCCTTTAGGTCATCTGATCTGTCAGGAGAACTTTGTTCTTGTAGCATAAGAGCCGCCCTGGGCGATGTGTAAGTTTATGTGTGTGGTGGGCGTGGCTATGTGCCAATAAAACTTTATTACAAAAACAGGCAGGGGGCTGGATTGGCTGATCCCTGCGATAGAGTACAGGAAGAGCAGATGTCGGGAGCCCCTGCTACCTCCAGGGCTGCGGAGGGGTACCCAAGGAGGAACGAGGTGCCCGCCCCCCCGCCACCACCCCAAGGCTGAGTTTCAGACCTCAGTGGAGAGGGCCGAGGCCCACTGAATGTTGTAGAACTTTGCTGGGGTATCATGGGACCAAGCTGGTCTAAAGCTGGCAGGCCAAGACGGGCCACTAGGAAGTTGCCACTGGGATGCCACCAGACTTGCTGGAGGGCAAGATCCCCTGGATTTCCTGTACCCCGTAGGCACTTTTGCAGGAAGAAAGGCGCCCTTGGAACCCTAACTAACAGCTTCCCCTCCTGCGCCTTGTGGTGTCCCTCTAGCGCCCCCTACTCACAAGGCCTAGCATTGCACCCCCTGGCAATGAGAGATGTGGAAGGGTTTCCATTGCGAGGTCTCGAAACAGGGTAAGATGTACCTGGCACGGAGGTGAATTTGGGCCTGAGAGGCAGTAAACAGATAAGTGGCCCAGTTATCACACAGCCCTGGACTCACGTGTACTACAGGTTGAGATCCACCGAGTGAGGCCACGCGGAGATGCTCTCCCTGGGGTGAACCCTGGGGATAAGAAATCTCCGTTGGCTGCATAAGCGCTTCGCACGCTGATGACCGCTCCTTCCTCCCTGGGTCGCAGATGCTGGAACGGGAGATGGCCGTGCGAGAGAAGGAGGTGGAGGCCATCCAGGCCCAGGCGACAGCGCTGGCCCAGGAGGACCAGGGCGCGGGGGAGGTGGAGAGGACGTCGAGGGCTGTGGAGGAGAAGTTCCGGGCCCTGTGCCAGCCCATGAAGGAGCGCTGCCAGCGCCTGCAGGCCTCTCGCGAGCAGCACCAGTTCCACCGGGACGTGGAGGATGAGATCGTGAGTCACTGGGGTCGGCGATGGGGTCGCGCTGTCGTCGTGGCGAGTTGAGCCCTGCCAGTCACTTTCTGGTCTCCTTCCTGGATGCTGGGGAGATGCCAGGGGCGCTGTTCTCTCTTTCCTCTGGCGTCGAACGGAGACCCTCGAGGGACTCGGGGATGCTCTCTAGGTCCCTCCACCCCAGACTCCGAGATGCACACCAGGAACCCTGGAAAACCTCCCCGCAGGTCTCCCCGCGGTCCAGCCCCTACTCCTGCTCTGCCCTCTGGCCCTCCACTGACCCCCTGTTTCTCATGCAGTTGTGGGTGACGGAGCGACTCCCCACGGCTAGCTCCATGGAGCACGGCAAGGACCTGCCCAGTGTCCAGCTCCTCATGAAGAAAAACCAGGTGAGGCCAAGCCTAAGGGCAAAAGCAAAGGTCCCGAGAGCCTCCCAGACCCGGAAGTGTGTTTCTTCTTAAAAAACTTGGGGTTTCTCTGGCTCCCCTCGAGGCTGTGTGGGATCCCACACTTCAGGGTGGACCTTCCCTCACTGCGGGAGGGTGGGTGCTACCATCATAACCTTAGGCCAGAGAAGGGAGCAAGTGGGGGGCTGGACGTGGAGTGGGTGTAAGGGGGGGAACACGAGGATGAGGGGACCCGTGTCAGACTGTCCTCTTCTGCCGCTGGGGACAGACCCTGCAGAAGGAGATACAGGGCCACGAGCCACGGATCGCAGACCTCACGGAGCGACAGCGGGCTCTGGGCGCGGCGGCCGCGGGCCCGGAGCTGGCCCAGCTGCAGGAAATGTGGAAACGCCTAGGCCGCGAGCTGGAGCTTCGAGGGAAGCGACTGGAGGACGCCCTGCGGGCCCAGCAGTTCTACCGCGACGCGGCCGAGGCCGAGGCCTGGATGGGTGAGCAGGAGTTGCACATGATGGGCCAGGAGAAGGCCAAGGTGAGAGGCAGGGCAGAGCCAGCTGCGGGGTGCCGCTCTCTCCCCGCAGAGCCCGCTCCCTGATGCCCGCTCTGGTCCCCAGGACGAGCTCAGCGCCCAGGCAGAGGTGAAGAAGCATCAGGGGCTGGAGCAAGCCCTGGCTGACTACGCTCAGACCATCCACCAGCTGGCCGCCGGCAGCCAAGACATGATTGACCACAACCACCCAGAGAGGTGAGCACAGCGGGCAGCAAAGGGAGAACCGCCCCTGGGGCTTGGGGGGGGTGGGCAGGAGGGGAGCTGGTTCTGGGGCGGTGAGGAGATTGCGGAGCCTCAGGGACTGCATGTGTGCAGAACTGTCTAGAGAGCTGGACAAGCAGAGACCTGGCAGGTAGTTTGGGGGGCGGGGGGCGCCCGAGGGGACAGGCCCCGGGATCAGAGCCCGGCCCGGCATCCTAAGCCCCGCGGTGCCTGCCCCGCCCCTGCAGCACACGGCTGTCGATCCGCCAAGCCCAGGTGGACAAGCTGTACGCCAGCCTCAAGGAGCTGGCCGGCGAGCGGCGGGAGCGCCTGCAGGAGCACCTGCGGCTTTGCCAGCTCCGCCGCGAGCTGGATGACCTGGAGCAGTGGGTCCAGGAGCGCGAGGTGGTGGCGGCCTCCCATGAGCTGGGCCAGGACTACGAGCACGTGACTGTGAGTGCGGGGCAGACACCGGCCACAGAGCTGCCCCCAGGAGGGCCCGGGAGCAGGGGGCACGAGAGTGGGCCGAAAGGAGCCGTCCTTGGGCATCTGAAAAACCGTGCAGAATGGAGGTTGTGGGGCCACCCGTAGATGTGGGCATAAAGGAAATTTCCAATCCTTCTTTGCCAACAGAACTCACCAGTACGGGGGCCTTGGGGTTCCTCTGCACAGTTTAGGGGCTTGGACCCTCATGAGTGCAGATATATGGACCATAGTTGGGGTATCCTTGTCTGAAGGCTCACGGTCCCGAGCACCCCCAGGGCTTTTGCCGGGGTGTAGGAGCATCAGTCGTATCTGGAGTAAATGGAAACCAGTTGCCCTGTGGAAGAAACCTGTTTTAGCCTGTGGGGCCCAGGGAGAGAAGTGGGCTCTTGGTTTGGGGCGGGGGCCTTATCAGGCGGGGACCGCGTCCGCCGGCGTCACAGCTTTGTCCGTGTCCCCTCCAGATGCTCCGGGACAAATTCCGAGAGTTTTCCCGGGATACAAGCACCATCGGTCAGGAGCGCGTGGACAGCGCCAACGCACTGGCCAATGGGCTCATCGCCGGAGGTCACGCCGCCCGGGCCACTGTGGCCGAGTGGAAGGACAGTCTCAATGAGGCCTGGGCTGATCTGCTCGAGCTGCTGGACACGCGGGGTCAGGTGCTGGCCGCGGCCCACGAGCTGCAGCGCTTCCTACACGGGGCCCGCCAGGCCCTGGTGCGGGTGCAGCACAAGCAGCAGCAGCTTCCCGACGGCACCGGCCGTGACCTCAATGCGGCTGAGGCCCTGCAGCGCCGACACTGCGCCTTCGAGCATGACATCCAGGCCCTCAGCGCCCAGGTCTGCGCCCCACACGGTGACTTGGTGGGAAACGGGGGGCGGGGGGGAATCGTAGAAACGCAGGGAGGGTGGCATCCCTTGGAGGGACACTTAGGGACGAGGTTAGACTAGTTCCAAGAAAACCTGTCTGGCAGGGCATGTTGAGCTACCACGTCCACAGCCCTCTTGAGGGCCCGTGACATTTTCAGATGGTCCCAATGACTAGATTCTTCCTCTGCCTGTGGGTCCCACCCAGCGTAGAGCTCTAGACTTCTTCCTAATAAGCATGGATTCTCCCTCCAACTGTTTAAACCCCATCGGCCACTCCCCACATCCCTTCTTGGATGACAGTCTCATTCTAGCCATCTTTGAGGTCCCGCATGTGCTGGACAGGCCTCTGAAAGCTCAGCCGGCCGGTGGTCCCGTGAAAGCCCTGCTCCCCCACACCCGCAGGCCCCGTGCGGAGGCCCCTCAGGGCGGGGTCCGCCAAGGCTTAGCTGGGCGCCGGCCTCGGTTATTCCCAGCCCCCCACCCTCTGCGCCGCCTCCTGCTTCTCTGGCTGGTAAAGAGGTCGGGAGGGAGAGAACGGACACCAGGAGCGGGGAGACCCCAGCTTCTCGGAGTCCTCCCCCCGCCCCCCCTCCCCCGGCTCTGCCTCACTCTGAGCTGGGGCCTCACAGGTCCAGCAGGTGCACGACGACGGCCACCGGCTCCAGAAGGCCTACGCTGGAGACAAGGCCGAGGAGATCGGCCGTCACATGCAGGCCGTGGCCGAGGCCTGGACCCAGCTTCAGGGGAGCTCTGCCGCCCGCCGCCAGCTGCTGCTGGACACGACCAACAAGTTCCGCTTCCTCAAGGCTGTCCGGGAACTGATGCTGTGGATGGACGGGGTCAACCTGCAGATGGACGCCCAGGAGCGGCCCCGGTGAGGCCCCCGGTGTCCCGCGGCCTCTGAGGGGTGTGGACGGGT
>CM053613.1:3737090-3751023 GCA_028646535.1 Procyon lotor
CCGTGGCCGAGGCCTGGACCCAGCTTCAGGGGAGCTCTGCCGCCCGCCGCCAGCTGCTGCTGGACACGACCAACAAGTTCCGCTTCCTCAAGGCTGTCCGGGAACTGATGCTGTGGATGGACGGGGTCAACCTGCAGATGGACGCCCAGGAGCGGCCCCGGTGAGGCCCCCGGTGTCCCGCGGCCTCTGAGGGGTGTGGGCGGGCGGGCGGGAGAGGGTCGTGGGCCCAGCAGTAACGTGGCCCCTGCGCCCCCAGGGATGTGTCCTCCGCAGACCTGGTCATCAAGAACCATCAGGGCATCAAGGCGGAGATAGAGGCCAGGGCCGACCGCTTCTCCTCGTGCATCGACACGGGCCAGGGGCTGCTCGCCAGGGGCCACTATGCAGCCGAGGAGGTGGGTGACGCGAGTGCCGCCAGGTCATCCTCACGGAGGGAGGCCTGAGTGCTGATGTCTCTTCTGAGTCTGCCTCCTTGCTCTCATTCTTCCTTCGTAGAAACCCCTCTGTCCCCTCAGCGCTGTCCAGGGATTTCCTCCTTCCAACGTTCTCCCCCAGAACCGTCTGCCTCCTGACATCAAAAGTCACTAGTTCCTTATGTGAGCCTTCCAGGAACCCTGGAAAGGTCCCACTGGGTGTTGACTCATGTCTCTGCCCCCCCCCCCCCAGATCTCAGAGAAGCTGTCCCAGCTGCAGGCACGGCGCCAGGAGACAGCAGACAAGTGGCAGGAGAAGATGGACTGGCTCCAGCTCGGTGAGCTGCTGTGGGGGCTGGGCGGTGGGGGCCAGGCCTCGGGAGAAGGGGCTGGGGGTCTTGTGCCAGAGTAGGTAAGACCAAGAGGCCTGGGCATGGAACTCAAGGTGCCCACCCTTGGCACTGCCTGGCTCTGCGCCGAGCTCTGCTCTGGGGCGCTGGCTTCCTCTGGGCCACTGTTCTCAAAGGGCTGTGGCTACCGTGCCCTGCTGGTGCTCTGACCTGCCCTCTCCCTGTGACCCACCCCCCGACCCCTGCAGTTTTGGAGGTGCTCGTGTTTGGGAGAGACGCGGGTATGGCGGAGGCCTGGCTGTGCAGCCAAGAGCCACTGGTGCGGAGCGCTGAGCTGGGCTGCACGGTCGACGAAGTCGAGAGCCTCATCAAGCGGCACGAGGCCTTCCAGAAGTCAGCGGTGGCCTGGGAGGAGCGTTTCAGCGCGCTGGAGAAGCTCACCGCGGTGAGGGCTGCGGGACCCCAGGACCGTGCTCGGCCCCCTGCGCTAGCCTCTCCCGGATGTGAGCCAAGGGTGCCACGTGTCACCACAGCTGCAGGAGCCGTCAGTCCCCCCGCCCCCGGCCCAGGGGACACTGAGAGACACCGTCTCCCCCGTTGCTTCCAATGCCCACCTTCTTTTGGAGTTCTATTTTCCATCCTTTCTGTTTCATCAGGCTAGAGCTGAGGCCTTTCGGCTTTCCCCCGTGCCCTGGTCCTCTTAAGTGAGACCTTCTGTGCTCTGATCCCAGAATGTTTTGACAGCTGGAGGAGCAGGAGAAGGAGCAGAAAAGAAAGAGGGAGGAGGAGGAACGGAGGAAACAGCCGCCTGCTCCAGAGCCCACAGCCAGTCGGCCTGACGGGGACCAGGCGGACAGCCAGACGGCTCCCGGCGCCGCCTGGGACGGGTGAGAGCTGGAACGCTCGGGGACGCTCAGGGAAAGAGGAGGTGGAGCCTGAGCAGCCCTCGGGCTTCACGTTCTGTGTCACCTCCTGCTGTTCCAGATCCCACCCCCGGCTGCCGGCGTCCGCACCCAGCATCAACGGAGTCTGCGCAGATGCAGAGTCCCCACAGGTGAGCCCCGCTGCCCGGTGCACCCCCATCAGGATCTCAGCGCCCCCCCACCCCCCCACCCGGCACATCTTCTTACAGCTTCTTGTCCTTGTAGCCCCTGTCGGAACAGCAGAGACTCGAGCAGGGCACCTTCGCAGAAGGACCTGTGAGTTTCTCCCAGAGGTCTGGGTGTGAGCAGCCAGGAGATGTCGGGGTGCAGGGGGGCGTGAGCCAGGCCGTGGCAATGCTGGGCACGGGAGAGGGCGGGGGCCCAACAGACGCTTGGGGGCCGGGCCGACCAGCTCTTGGACGGCAAGCGTCATAACCTTCAGGCGAGGTATTTCCCCTCTCCTCCTTCGAGGCCGACCCTGTTTTCCATTTTCCCCACAGGGGTCCGGCCCCGGGGACGAGGCCAATGGGCCCCGGGGAGAGAAGCAGAGCCGGTCGCGGGGCCCAGCCCCTCCTGCCATGCCCCAGAGCAGGTCCTCCGAGTCAGCCCGGGTTGCCACTCTGCCCCCTCGAGGCCCCGAGCTCTCTGCCCAGGAACAGATGGAGGGGATGCTGTGTCGCAAACAGGAGATGGAGGCCTTCGGCAAGAAGGCCGCCAACAGGTACCGGGCCTGGCCACCCAGCACTGGCGGCCTCCCGTTCCTGCCTTCTGAAGAGGCGTCCCTGCAAACCCCTCCTCCACAGGGGGGTGGGGGCTGTCGGAGGAGGGTCCTCGGGGACAGGGGGAGGACCCGGGAGGACGGCGGGGCCTCAGGTGAGGGTCCGGGCCTCAGGTGAGGGTCCAGAGCCGAGAAAGACGAGGAGCCCACAGCCGGGGGAGGCGCTGGCAGTCCTCGGACACCCGAGCTAGTCCCAGGGCTCTAGGCGCCGCAGAGCCCGGCCGCCCGCCTCACCCGCACCGCGGTCCCTCCCAGGTCGTGGCAGAACGTGTACTGCGTGCTGCGGCGCGGGAGCCTCGGCTTTTATAAGGACGCAAAGGCAGCCGGCACGGGGGTGCCCTACCACGGGGAGGTGCCCGTCAGCCTGGCCAGGGCCCAGGGCAGCGTCGCCTTTGATTATCGGAAGCGCAAACACGTCTTCAAGCTGGGGTAGGAGTGCGAGGTGCCCTCGGGGTGGGAGGGCGGTGGGGGCCACGCAAAGTAAAAGGAAGCCGCAAGCTAGGAGCAGAGGGAATGGAGTGGTAGGACCGGGTGTTGAAGATGAGGGAAAGATGGGGGGTCCTGATGGTACCATGCTAAGGGGCAGCAAGGGCCCCAAGATGCATGCAGGCCTGACGACTGATGCTGGCAAGCAGGGATCCCGGGTGGGAAATCTGAAGGCAGGGGGCTGGCGCTGCCCGGCTGCGGGGGACCTCTCAGGGCCCGCTCCTGCCTGCCAGCAAGCCGGCCGGGGCGGGAGGCATGGTCTGGGGTGCAGGGGAGCTCACCATGATCGCCGGCAGCCAAACGGGAAGGGTTTGCTTCTGAGCCGTCCCAGGAATCTGAAGAATCTGGCCCGGCGCGGCCGCACGTTCCCCGGGCCTGTTCTCGGCCTGATCCCTGAGCTCGCCCCCGCTCGCAGGCAGCCCTCCCACATTGCCAGCTTTGCCCTGACGTTTCTCTTTCTCCCAACAGCTTACAGGACGGAAAAGAATATTTATTCCAGGCCAAGGATGAGGTGAGCTGGCCTTTTCTCCTCCCGCGCTCCCGTCTCTCCGCGCCCTTCTCAGAACATTCCGGTTGCAGATTCCCCTTTCTTCCCTCTCCTCCCTTTTTCCTTGAGCGAGGGTCTCGTTCTTGGTGATCAGAGAGCTCACCACGGGCCACCTGGAGGTCGGTGGAAGCCACACGAAAACCTCTTCCCCGTCCTTAAGGGGTGTTTCCCTGCAGTGAGATGAACCAGTCCTGGGGCTTCTCTGCCTGCTCCCCGGAGGCCCGCAGCTGAGCCCCTGCCCCTCTGTGCCCCCTGCAGGCGGAGATGAGCTCGTGGCTGCGGGTGGTGAATGCCGCCATCGCCGCCGCGTCCTCGGCCTCCGGGGAGCCTGAAGAGCCAGCGCTGCCCAGCGCCGCCCGGGGCATGACCCGGGCCATGACCATGCCCCCAGTGTCACCGGTCGGGGCGGAGGGGCCTGTCGTACTTCGCAGCAAGGACGGCAGAGAACGAGAGCGAGAAAAACGCTTCAGCTTTTTCAAGAAGAGCAAGTAGTGGGGGGCAAGACTCCCAGGCCAGCTTCTTCCCTCGATTCAGGAAACTGCCAGGGACTGCCATCAGGGACCACCCTCTTGTCAGGACAACTGCCTGCTGCTAGGGTCTGTTGCCAAAGTCAGCCCATCACCAGGAACTGTCTCGGAGGACAAGTCAGTGTTCCCCAGGGCAACGCTCCTCTCCTGCTATTTAATTCCAGACTGGTGGTGGGACCCAGGCGACCCCCAATTCCACTCCCACCTCCCGACTTCTGCCCTCTCCCCCCTGCCCTACCCCTCAACCCTGACCTGGGCGAGGACCGCGCCGCACCCGCCCCAGAGGCCATGTGGGAAAGGCTGGCCCTGCCGCAGGTCATTCTCCTGCCGCAGCTAGGGCACGCCCCTTGGTCCCTTGCCCCTGGGGACCAGCCAGGAACCTCTCAGAGCTGAAGCAGGACCTGGGGGCAAGACTGCCAGATGACCGAGTCCGAGACACCGAAGCTCCCCCTTCCCACCCTGACTCATCCTCCGACTCGAGCGGCCACTCCGTCTCCAGCGACGCTCAGTGGCTTCCCGGTGTGAGTCGCTCAGGGGCAGCCACAGCCTGGAGTCTGGCCAGGGGGTGATTAAACAGCTCAGCTTCTCTCACTGCTTCCGGGTGTCTCTGCTTTCCTGACCACAAGCCTCCCTGCCTGTGCCCACGTTCTTGCCTTTGGCTCTGGTCTCCTATGTGTCAGGTCTCCACTCTGCCCCCAGCCTCCTAGCCCTCGACGAGCCACATTATTTTGAGAGCCCCCAACCCTGGTCTCATTTTCCCATAAGGACCTCCAGTTTGCTGGACTGACCAACGACAAGCCTCTTTTTAGACCAGAGAAGTTCACCGTGGGTCAGGGTGCTGGTAACAAGCACTATTAATGTTAAAAGCAGTTAACAACTCCTTCTTGGCACACAACTTTCTTTACTCATGACTCTCTCAACTGTTCTCAAAAATGAAAGACTGGTTTGTCCAAGCAAGTCTCAGCCACTGCTCAGCCTGACAGTGGAAGAGCGGAGCGCATGGGGGGGGTGATGATTGACCCCATCTTCTGTCTCGTCCCCGATAGAGAGGATCAAAGCAGTTCGGACAGGGATCAGAAAAGTGGCAAGTTCCCAATCCACTGACCGATAGGACGACATCACTTTGGGAAGCCACAAGGTACATCCAAAGTGTGTAAACACAGAAAAACACAATATATTCTAGATCTGGCGAAGTATTAAAAAAAGGAGTAGGTAGCTTTCTTCCTTGTCTCTGGCTGAGCAATTGGAAGTCTCAGGGCAAGAGTATTGCCTTGGTGGTCTCCTACAGGAAGAGCTTTGTTCTTCCGTCATTTCCCAGAAACACACAAACAACCAATAGCCCCCTCTTTGGGGGACTCAGAGGAGATCTTTCCAGAGAAGCAGCCCTATCTATAATTTTTTTTATTTTAAATCCCAGTATAGTTAACATACAGTATTATATTAGTATTGGGCGTACAATATGGTGATTCAACACTTCTCGATGCTCTTCTCAACAGATGCACCCCTTAATCCCCATCACCTATTTCACCCATCCCCCCCAACTCCTCCCCTAAGCAGCCCTATCTTTTAGCACAAGTGGCCAAAGACCCTGGCTGAGTAGACCCCTGACCATCATCAGCCATGACTAAGACACGGTCAGGTGTGTGCAGGCCCGGGACTTGCACAACACAGCCCCAGAATGGTCTCCAAACATGAGATCTGGTAGACCAGACAGCCCACAGAATAATTCTCCCTTTCTCTTAAGAAAACCAGATTCAGAAGTACTCCACAGTCAACATGTTGGATAAACGTAACTAGAACAATCTGTTGTGGGACTAAATGGAGTAATAGGTCAGCACTACAACCTTCTCTTGTTTTTCAGGTACAATTGTGCAAAGGAAGAGAGAGACATACATTGTAGAGCACTCAGGGAAGCAGGGTTTTTCCACTGCAACGGGAGTTAGGAGGGGAAGCAATATTGGGAAATTTTAGAAGGAAATGTATATGGGAGTGAGAAATTAGTGAAGAAAGGCTCATTTTAGTTCATAAAATGTGAATGGAAATAGGGCAGCCAAGCACAATAATCTTGCAGGATGGAGTTAGTCACTGTGAACGGAGATGTCATGAAGATGGGCTTTGAGCATCATCTAGGTGGCAGGACATAGACAAGGATAAACATAAGGCCAGGAAGTAAGTCTTGAGAGACACCTTCAGACCTGAGTTGAAGAAAAGGAAAGTTCCAGAAAGAGACCGCCTGAAATGGGCTATGAGATAGATTAGAAGAGAAAAATACAGTACGTGCAGGCATCACAAGTCATCAGAAACACGGAGAGCTAAACGTGGATTATTTGGAGAAAAAACGAATTTGCCTTCTCACCAAACACGGCCTCCGAAGGCAAACTCTAGAGCTGCTCTGTCCAAGACAGTAGCCATGAGCCACATGTGGCTGGCTGCTCAGCACTTGAAATGGGGCAAGTCCAGAAGCACCTGGGTGGCTCAGTGGGTTAAAGCCTCTGCCTTTGGCTCAGGTCTTGATCTCAGGGTCCTGGGATCGAGCCCCGCATCAGGCTCTCTACTCAGTGGGGAGCCTGCTTCCCCTTCTCTCTCTCTGCCTGTCTCTGCCTACTTGTGATCTCTGTCAAATAAATAAATAAAAATCTTTAAAAAGAAAAAAAGAAAAGAAATGGGGCAAGTCCAAAGTGAAATGTGCTGTAAGTGTAAAACGCTTGCCAACTTCAAAAAGCGAAGGGGAAAAGACGAATTTAAAATATTTCATTAATACTTTTTATACTGATTATATGTTGCAATATTTAGCTTTATTGGGTTTCCAAAGTATTAAAATGAACTTCAGCTGTTTCGTTTTATTTTTTAAATGTCTTTACTGGAAAATTTTATTTTAAAGATTTTATTTATTTATTTATTTGTTTGTTTATTTATTTATTTATTTGACAGAGAGATCACAAGTAGGCAGAGAGGCAGGCAGAGAGCCTGATGCGGGGCTTGATCCCAGGACCCTGAGATCATGACCTGAGGTGAAGGCAGAGGCTTTAATCCACTGAGCCACCCAGGCACCCCTTTACTAGAAAATTTTAAATTACATAGATGGCTGACCTTATATTTATTTATATTTATTTTGTCTAGAAAGCCCTGCTTTTGTTTTTCTTTTTAACATTTTACTTTTAAGTCATCTCTATACCCAACGTGGGGCTCAAACTCATGACCCTGAGATCAAGAGCCACAAGTTCCACCTATTGAGTCAGCCAGGCACCCCAGGATGGCACTGCTTTGAATTGACTACAGATCTAAATGTGAATAGTAAAAAAAACATTACTGTTAATAGAGGAAAATGTTGGAAAATATATTGTGACTCAGGGGGGTAGAAAAGGACAGCTTACACAAAACTGCAAAAGCACACACTTTAAGGCAAAAAGTAATTAGATTCCATAAAAATTTAAGAATTTCTGTTCAATGAAGGGCACCATGAACAAAGTTAATTTAGTGGAATGATGGAGAATATTTAAAAGAGATCGTTGTCTAGAATATACGAGAAAATCCTGCAAATCAACAACAGAGAAGAAATTGCAACCACTAAGAAAGTTGGGCAAAAGATATGAACAGGAAATTTACAGAAAAGGAACCCAAAAAAAACTAATAAGAGGAGATTCTTAAAATCATCAGTAATCAGAGAAATGCAAGTTAAAACAAGTACTATATCACTTCATATCCATTAGACTAGCAGAAATTAGAAAACTGGACAATATCCAACATTGGCAAAGTCATTGATACACAGGCCCCCTCACGTGCTGCAGGTGGGAGGGTAGACAGGTACAGTTTCTCCAGAGAACCACCTGGCACTACTTAGACAAGTTAGTTCCACTGGTTAGATAGCGCATAGCAACCCAGGTGCTTAGTGAAAAAACTAAAACAATGAGCCATGCAACACAATCTACATAAATATTTACATAATTTACCCAAATGCACAATCGAAGGACCTTGTTAAGATCCACATTGGAAGAAACTAACTGCAGGGGCACCTGGGTGGCTCAGTGGGTTAAGCCTCTGCCTTCGGCTCAGGTCATGCTCCCAGGGTCCTGGGATCGGGCCCCACATCAGGCTCTCTACTCAGCAGGGAGCCTGCTTCCCCTGTCTCTCTCTGCCTACTTGTGATCTCTTTCTCTCTGTAAAACAAAATCTTTAAAAAAGAAGAAGAAACCAATTGCAAAAAGGCATTTGCCACAATGTAAGGGAAATTTTTTTTTTTAAGATTATTTATTTATTTGACAGAGAGAGGGACCACAAGTAGGCAGAGAGGCAGGCAGAGAGAGAGGGGGAAGCAGGCTCTCCGCTGAGCAGAAAGCCCAATGCGGGGCTCCATCCCAGGACCCTGAGATCATGACCTGAGCCGAAGGCAGAGGCTTTAACCCACTGAGCCACCCAGGTGCCCCCCCAAGGGAAATTTTATTATAAAGATTAGATGATATTAGTGTAGTCCTGATATTTTATTTTTTCTTTTAGATTTTATTAATTTGACAGACACAGCAAGAGAGGGAACCCAAGCAGGGGGGGAGTGGGAAAGGGTGAAGCAGACTCCCCACTGTCCAGGGAGCCCGATGTGGGACTCGATCCCAGGACCCGGGATCATCAACTGAGCCGAAGGCAGACGCTTAATGACTGAGCCACCTGGGTGTCCCAGTCCCGGTGCTTTAATTTGAGGTAGACAGTGAAGTCCTTATAGGCAAAATGACATTACGTCGGGTATTTGCTTTTTAAAACTCTAGTCCAAAAAAAAAAGTACAGGGATACCTGGATGGCTCAATCAGTTAAGCATCTGCTTTTGGCTCAGGTCATGATCTCAGGGTCCTGGGATAGAGTCCTGCACTGGGCTCCTTGCTCAGCAGGGAGCCTGCTTCTCCCTCTGCCTGCTGCTCCCCCTGTTCGTGCATGCTCTCTCTCCCTCTCTGACAAATAAATTAAATCTTAAAAAAAAAAAAAAAGTACAGGGGATAGATAAGGTCAGCAGAATGCTGATAACTGTCAAAGCTGGGTCAAGAAAGGGTCCATAAGAGTTCATCATAATATCCTCTATGCCTTTTTGAAAATTTCCACAATAAAATATATTTTTTAAGATTTTATTTATTTGACAGAGACACAGTGAGAGAAGAAGGACAAGCAGGGGGAGTGGGAGAGGGGGAAGCAGGCTCCTCCTGAGCAAGGAGCCCAATGTGGGGCTCGATCTCGGGACCCTGGGATCATGACCTGAGCCGAAGGCAGATGCTTAACACTGAGTCTCCCAGACGCCCCCACAAAAAAACATTTTTTCAAATGGATAAAATAAATGCGAACTGAAAAGGTATGTCTGGCAAGAACACAAACAAAATAATACATATTAAACTCATTAGAATGGTTGCCTATGAGGGAAGGGGAAGTGAGATAAAAGGGAATAAATAAGAGTAGAGAAATAGAAGGGGGGAGGGAGAAGGAATGGTATAGTCAGAGCTATGAGAAGGAACAGTATAAAAACACAAGGGAGAAAAAAATGGTGAACGAAATGAAAACTTAAGAAGGGTGAAAACTTAAAAGGACATTGGTTTTGGTGACCTCAAAAAATTTGGGGCATTGAAAAAAAATGGGGGGCATTGGAAGAGGTGGACAGAACCTGAAACACAGTGTATGAAGGTGGGCAATAGCAGGTTCAGACTCTCCATTTGCAAAGCATCTGGCCTGGAACACAGGGAAGGGACCCAAGATAGGAAACATTAATAGTGAAGATGAACGGAAGCTATTTCAGAAATGGGGGAGGAGGTCCCTATATGTGTTTTAGGAGTCTGAGTGTAGAGGGAAACTGGAAATGACAAAGAGGAGGAGAAAGCGGAGAGGTAGATTGAATCAGGTGGGAGAAATCATGAGCTGTAATAAAATTGGAAGGACAGTGCCTCTTCTAAAATGGCTGGGAAACAAAAAGAATTCAGTGAAAGAAACCTATCAGAGTAGCTGGGGAGGAGGAGGGAAGCCTGGGGAATTTGTGCCTGATGGTATCAGAAAAGCTGCTATGGAGCCACCACGGTGAAGAATGGTGACTGACAACCACCCGGGCTTGCTCCACTCAAAGATAAGCTGGATCCATCAATCTCTATAAAAGTCTATTCTTTGTTCAAGGGTGACAGTGAGTAATCCACCTAATAGCTTCTCTTTTGCCACCAGGAGGCGACCTTGGATCACAGCTGAATTTTGAATGCTAGAAAGTGCCCGGAGTCCCCGTTGCCTAGACCACCAGCAGCTTGGTGTGGACTTGGAGACCCTTTCTCACCCCAGTCCCTCCGCCCCGCCCCAAACAAAAAACTCTGGGCCTCTGCACCTAGTATTCCTTTGGTGTATTCACCGCGGACCAGGAACTGTGAAGGACACACAATTAGAGCTGATACTGTAACTAGAGAAAAACAGCCCACACATATGCGTGAGCAAACAAAATGTGACCCATAAATGTTGCCCGGATACAGTGCCTCTTAGAGCTATCCCAGCTCTGCCATCTTTGGTTCTGCTTCCTCACCAGTAAGAGGCTTGCGATGAAATATTAAGTTATATTTACAGCTCTACAGAAATGGACCACGTTTGCTTAAAATGTGGCTCTTCTGTGTCCTCAAAATGTTGACCCAAGTTACCGAAGTGGCTGGCCAGCCTGCCCAGAAAGCCCCCGTTTAGAGGACCCAGTGAGATAACCCTTTGTCATCAGCTACCTCCGCCCCCCCCACCGCCCCAGCAGGCCCAGTAGCACGATCCATTGTGATGGGTAGCGACTCCCCGGCCTTCTGATTACACCAATGTAGTGGTTGCGTCCGGAGCCCTTCTGACGCTCGAGCGCCAGCCCCCCACCCCCCAACCCCGCTTCCAGAGTGCTGATTGGCTCGCCGGGACTGGGGGCGGCCTGACCTCCGCTCCGCAGCGGCGTCACCAGCTGGCCCCGCCCCCGTGTCGGGGCGACTGGGAGCCTAGCCTGGGGCAGCCATTTGTATGCGGCCGCGGGATTGGTCGCCCGGCTCCCGCGAGGGGGAGGGGAAGGAGGCAGCGCGCACTCGCGCGTGCGTGAGCTGGCGCGCGAGAAAGGGCCCGGTCGCGCCGAGGCTCGAGCGGCCGTCGCCATTTTGTAGGGTTCTCTCTGACGCGGGAGCCGCCGCCACCGCCGCCGCCACCCGGAGGTGCGAGGGGGTCTTCTGGGTGTGTGGGGAGCCTGAGGGTGGGTCGGGCTGGGCCTCTGGCGACGGGACCTGCCCACGATGTGGGTTTCTTTCGCTGCGGGAGGTCCGGGGAAGACAACGGGAGGAGGCGGGGCCGGGTCTCCGGAGGGGGCGGGGCAGGGGTCGAGTCGAGTCTTTGTTGGGGCAAAAGAGCTGGAGGTTGGGTCGCTGGGGGGGTCCCGTATTGGGGCCCAGGAAGCCTCTTTATTCTTCGAGTGTCTTGAAAGGTAATACCGCACGGAAGAGAGGTACACCGATTTCCCTCCAAAACCTCGTTACGGGGACACGCGAGATACATGCCTCTTGCCCCCTCCTTGAGCTCTTCTCTTTCCTGCCCCCCAAAAAGAGTATTTTAAGACATAAAACAGCCAACCCTGTTATTTAAATGTTCGTTTCACGGAGATGATAGACGGTGCAATGCACGCTGACCCTGACCTCCCGTTGGGGAGTCACACACATCTCACACTACCTCTTGTGTACAGACCTTTCCTCTCTATTAAGAAAAAAATAATGAACGTTTATGTGAGGGTCTTGAATCTTGAAGGTGCCGAGAACATCTCTGGAGAATTAAACCAAAATGCAATGCACTGAAATTTCCCACTCCACCCCTAACTTTTGGACGTCTTATCTCTTCCCTCCCAGGCTCTTGTCAGGATGGTGAAGCTGTTCATCGGAAACCTGCCCCGGGAGGCCACAGAGCAGGAGATCCGCTCACTCTTCGAGCAGTATGGGAAGGTGCTGGAATGTGACATCATTAAGAACTACGGCTTTGTGCACATAGAGGACAAGACGGCGGCCGAGGATGCCATACGCAACCTGCACCACTACAAGCTGCACGGGGTGAACATCAACGTGGAAGCCAGCAAGAATAAGAGCAAAGCCTCAACCAAGTTACACGTGGGCAACATCAGTCCTACTTGTACCAACCAGGAGCTTCGGGCCAAGTTTGAGGAGTATGGTCCAGTCATCGAATGTGACATCGTGAAAGATTATGCCTTCGTACACATGGAGCGGGCAGAGGATGCAGTGGAGGCCATCAGGGGCCTTGACAACACCGAGTTTCAAGGTGAACTGCTCTGGGGTCTGGGTGGCAGAACTGAGTAGTGGGGTCTAGGTCAAGACAGAGAGACAAGAACAGAGGACCAGGCAGCTGGCAGGGTGGTGTCTTCCATTCTGCTTTAGCTGGATATAGTAGAAAGATTGCACGTTTACCACTGTTAAGTACAGTTACTCTTGGAGTAACTTTTCCCCGCTTTTCCAGATTTATTTGCCAAGATGTTTCTCAACAACTGTGTAGAATCACAAACTGGGTTACTTTATCCCGCAGTCTTCATTCTAGTGCTGTTGGAAGTTTAATCTGCCTAGGCAAATGAGTACCTCATGGGAGAAGAGAGGATAAAAGTCTGTGGATTACCTGCTTTTTTTATGATCAGAAAGCCTTCTATTTGAGAGTTGAAATGCTTAGGATTTATACTCTTTACAGCCTGGGGTGATAGATTGTTTTGGGAAAGAGGAACAGAGACATCTAGAGGGATCCCTATATTATAAATCTGGATGATGAATCTGGATTTGAGGAAGTATCTGTTGAGGGCTCAAATTTGTTCAGTCTGTCAACTATACAAGCAGGGCCCAAACCCATGCCCTTGGACTGTTTTCTTCTACCTACTATTATTTAACTCTAATGAGGGGAAAAAAATTTTTTTTTTATTTTTTTTTATTTTTTTTAATACTAGGTTGAATGAGATGATGGTCTTGCTTCTGAAAGGTTTCATTAAGGGTGTTATGGAGCGTATTGTATAATTTTACCAATTATAAAGCCACATAGGTTATCATTAATACCTCAGAGTTGTCTGAAGACTGCAGCTGAGCTGTCTGATACAGTAGCTCCTAGGCACATGTGGCTATTAAATAAATTTTAAATTTCAGTTTTTCAGTTGTACACATATTTGAAACACTCAGAAGTCACATGAGTGTTGTGACCATATTAACGCAAATAGAGAACATTTCCATCATTACAGAAAGTTCTGTTGGACAGCGCTGTTCTACAGGTTTTTTGTTGACCGTGTCATCTTGAGCCACACATTTACAGCCACTTCTCAGGTTCATAAGTTAATAACATTTTTTCCGAGTGCCACTAAAAGGTTTTTGAGAAGTACTTAACCTCTGCTAAACCTAGAAAACAGTCAAAAAAGAAAAGGCAGAAGAGGAAAAGTTGACTAGAAAAGGGTAAGAAAGTTTGCAAATAGTGTAGTTTGCAAGTAGTCCATCAAATCTCTTTGGGCTCAGCCAGTGTTGTCCTAGCCTTTAGCTCTTCTCTAAAGTATAGGGCATAAGTCATGGATGACTTGCTACCATTAACGAGTTGTGTGACTTTGGACAGGTGTTTTAATTTCTCTGTGCTTCATTTTCCCCACTTATAAAATAAAATTAATGATCCCTGCAGTACCTCCCTCACAGGATGGTAGTTAGGCTAGAATGAGGTAATAGATGTGAAAGTATATTGACAGTAAGCACTATATGATGAAAGGTGAGTGGTGTTTGCAACAATTAGTGTTTCCATTACGGTCAGAAGCTTATTTAAAATGTGATAGTTGCTTTCCTCACTTACCTATCTTATTTATATTTGTTTTTCTTTTATAATTTTGGAAAGCTGTTGCACTTCGACAGCTTTAAGAATATTCTTTTTTTTTTTTTTTTT
>CM053613.1:3751523-3808998 GCA_028646535.1 Procyon lotor
ATTGACAGTAAGCACTATATGATGAAAGGTGAGTGGTGTTTGCAACAATTAGTGTTTCCATTACGGTCAGAAGCTTATTTAAAATGTGATAGTTGCTTTCCTCACTTACCTATCTTATTTATATTTGTTTTTCTTTTATAATTTTGGAAAGCTGTTGCACTTCGACAGCTTTAAGAATATTCTTTTTTTTTTTTTTTTTAAAGATTTTATTTATTTGACAGAGAGAAACACAGCGAGAGAGGGAACACAAGCAGAGGGAACGGTAGCGGGAGAAGCAGGCTTCCTGCAGAGCAGAGAGCCCGATGCGGGGCTCGATCCCAGGACCCTGGGATCTGACCTGGGCCGAAGGCATACGCTTAACGACTGAGCCACCCAGGCGCCCCAAGAATATTCTTAATTTATTTTTCACTTGACGGAGATGGGATCATGAATGGATAGTGCTGGGGGAAAATAGAGGTTTTCTCTTGACAGGTAACAAAATGTAAAAAGAATGCAATTAAAGTCAGGTCCAGACTCTGCAAAGATGTCATAGTAATGTAATTCTACATGTCCTTACCTTTTTAACAACAACTGAATAAAAGGATAAGGGCAAAAGTATGCATACAGAAGTTAATTGGGGCGAGTTGGCTTGGGAAGAGTGTATGTTTTAATAAAGCAAGTTTAATTACTCTAGGAAGTGGGTGTTGGAGTAACAGCAGGCAGTGAAATTCTTTAAAATGTCATCAATGGAAAAGAAGAATCCTTTCTTTGGTTTTCATGTTCTTAGCCTGTCCACTCTGGAGAAAGCATTCTACTGTGAGTTATACAAATAGACATTTTTATAACTAGCTGTGTTTTTTTCCAGCTGACTAGAGAAAGTTTAGCATGGGATAATACATTGCAGTTTTACAGAAAATATAATCTAGATACCAGTTTGTCACATTTGTCTCTAAAGCCTTTTTAGTCAGCTCCTAATGAAGGTGGCCTCTTAAGAGTGCCACATTGAACATCTTTTGAACCTTTATTAAACAGTTGCCATTTAGGCTTCTGCATTTATGACTTATAAAAGGAAGCAGCAGAACCTGAGTTAACCTGGGTCTTTCTTTTTTTTTAAGATTTTATTTATTTATTTATTTATTTATTTATTTATTTATTTATTTATTTGTTTGTTTATTTATTTATTTATTTATTTATTTATTTATTTATTTATTTATTTATTTGACAGAGGGAGATCACAAGTAGGCAGAGAGGCAGGCGAGGAGGGGGGGAGGAAGCAGGCTCTCAGTGGAGCAGAAAGCCCGATGCATCCCAATCCCAGGACCCTGAGATCATGACCTGAGCCGAAGGCAGAGGCTTTAACCCACTGAGCCACCCAGGCGCCCCAACCTGGGTCTTTCAAGACCTGTTTCCTATCCACAAGCAGCAGTGAACTGAACCACTGTTGAGTTGGCAGACAGTTTGCATTGGAAGACCCTAACGAAAAAGCTGTTCCGAAGTTAACAGTTCAAGCAACTGAATTGGGAATGATGTATATATAAGAGGTCAGGTGTCCTGTTTTTCCCCATGTGTAAACAAGCACCAAATTGGAGTACTGTTGTGAATCAGCTACTGCCCCCCAGCCTTCTCTGGGTGCTGGCACATGATAGGAGCCCAGCACTTACAGAACCCCAGGTTGCCCATCTCTTAGCATTTTAATAATCTTCTGTTCCAGCTTTCAAAAGAAAACAGGCTAATTTCAACAGAAAATTAGGCTGGTTTTCTGAGAAATGTTAGTGTATTTCAGTAACTTTTGAGGTCTCAGAAAATCTTTAAACTTTTGGTCTCTCCAAGTGTAGCAGAGTGGCAGAATTTCGTCTTTCAATTTTCTTTGCCCTGGTTCCTTAAGATAATAGAGTATAAGAAGCACAGTATTTTTCAGTTATAAGAACTTAAGGGGATTTAAATTAAAAACCTAGTTACAATCTTTAGAAAGATTAGGGGAACTATCACTTCTATTACAGATTTTTTTAGTTCTAGTTAAAAATTTTTTTTATCTGAATCCTTTTCACAGCTGCTACAGAGGTAGGTTATAAACATAGATGTTTATAAACTTAGGAGTTCTCAGTAAAACTGGAATGAAGATTGGATGTAATAACAAATATCAAAGAAAAATCACTGGGTTTTGTTTCTAAAAAAAAAAAAAACAAAAAAAAAACCAGGGCCAGAATCTATAAAAATAAAAAGCAAATTAAATTGAATTTTTTTTTTTAAATGTACTTCTAGGTCTCTGAATTGGCTGCTTTTTAGATTGGCATAGTTACTCTGACTTCAGAAAGGGAACATTTTGTGTCTATCACAGAGGTTTATATCACCATGCATGTTTGAAAACCAAGTAATTTTTGGTCTTCCAGTCTAAATCATAGGGAACTCTACATTTGAGATATAAATTGGGGCAAAAAATCTGTGTTTCTGTTCTAAGCATAGTTGGCATGTGGCCCTTAATAACTTCTAAGAATTAGGATGGGAGTATTTAAATCTCTGAAAACAATGGGTGGCTAAATGCTGCAATCCGAGATTTACTGCCATTTGTTATCTGTTGACTATCAGTGTGATGGTGGATGCTGCCTCTGCCAGCAGCTAGAAGTAAAAACCTGAGCACTTTTGTTTTCTGCTAAAGAAGGGGTTTTAAGTTGGAGGTAGCAACTGCTAGACGCTGGGGTGGTAGGAATCTTAGACATGGGGCAGAACTGCGTTTGACTAAAGTGATATTACTGCACTAACCCGCTCCCCTCTCAGGGTCAGTGCAGGGCGCTGTTTTGGCTGCCGTCCTGAGTCGGGCGTTTCCAACAGGATGGTGGAGCACGAGGCCTCCTATCGCATAGCTGCATCCAGAACAAGGTCTGTTAAAGAGAGAGCAACTTGCTGATCGCGGAGGGGGGATTTGTTCTGAGCAGCCCTTAAGAGTGATGTGAAGCCCCTGTTCTCTGCATCTGTAGTGGCTGCCTTTTGGCTACAGTTTGAGAGCTACTGACTTGACCTCCAAAGTCTTAGGCAGTTTGGGACTAAACACTGCCGAGAATATTCCTTTCCTCAAACTGCTTTTAAAGACCTTGGATGCCTTTTCATCAGTAAGGGTCCCTGGGCACAAGCCCAAGGCAAAGATTGTTTCTTCTCTTAGCTGTTCGTAGTGCCTTTTCATCAGTAAGGGTCCCTGGGCAGAAGCCCAGGGCAAAGATTGTTTCTTCTCTTAGCTGTTAGTAGTGCTGGCCATTTCCTGGAAGAATGGATGTTGCCTATTTGTATGGGTGCCCAGAGGCTTTTAGGCAAATGCTGCATTTTTCTATCAAGGGGATTCCCTGTGAAGATTTGTGAGTTACATGGCAGGGTGAAATGCTGAATTATGTGGGTACGTACCATCCCTAAGAAACCCAGTACTGCTTCAGTATCTTCCTAATTCTTGCTGTTGAGAGACCTTGGTCAAGTTTTCTTTTCCACATAGGCATGGATTTGCCCTTGCTGAAACACATGGGGGTGGGGTTGAAATCCGGAGGGTCGCATGACTCCTAGAGGGACTGAGGTAAAGCAGATGACGAGCCAGGTATGATCTGTGTATTCAACATAGCCTTCTGGTGACAGCTGTAAAAATGGCTGGAGGAAACAAGGTGGACGGAAGATTGCTGTGGTTTTTAAGCTATAGTAAATGCTGAGGCCTTATATTGTCCTGCGTAAGTCAGTGAGAGGTTGGTAAGATGCTTTTCAAATCTGGCATGACTGAGGTTTTGTTGACTATTTGATTTGGAAGAATTGGCAGGTCTTGAATCTTTAGTTATAATCAGTCTTAGCAGCGGTAAGTGGAAAAATTTTCAGGTTGTGTTGGTGGCCAGAGGAAAGGAAGGGAAAGCCATGGACACAGAAGTAGGGAATCCGGCTACCTGATGTAAGTGGAAAGTGTGGACTGGTCTCTGAGGACTTACATTTTCTAGCTGTCATCTGTATTAAAACTTCCAGCTTCTTTTGGAGAGGATTGCTGACATAGGGTTGCAGGAGCGTGTGTATGTATGTGTGTCTCACGCCAACTAGCTTTCATTTGGGGGAGGATTAAAGAATGTCCGTGAATTATAACAAGTCTTCTTACGTCTATTTCCTCAAGGCAAAAGAATGCACGTGCAGTTGTCCACCAGCCGGCTTCGGACTGCCCCTGGGATGGGAGACCAGAGCGGCTGCTATCGGTGCGGGAAAGAGGGGCACTGGTCCAAAGAGTGTCCAGTAGATCGTACAGGTCGTGTGGCGGACTTTACCGAGCAGTATAATGAACAGTACGGAGCAGTGCGCACGCCTTACACCATGGGCTACGGGGAATCCATGTATTACAACGATGCATACGGAGCGCTCGACTACTATAAGCGCTACCGGGTCCGCTCTTACGAGGCAGTGGCGGCGGCGGCGGCGGCTTCAGCGTACAACTACGCGGAGCAGTCCATGTCCCATCTGCCTCAAGTCCAGAGCACGGCCGTGACCAGTCACCTCAACTCCACTTCTGTTGATCCCTACGACAGACACCTGTTGCCGAACTCAGGTGCTGCTGCCACCTCGGCTGCTATGGCCGCTGCCAACACTTCCTCCTATTACGGAAGGGACAGGAGCCCCCTGCGTCGTGCTGCAGCTGTGCTCCCCACAGTTGGAGAGGGCTACGGTTATGGGCCAGAGAGTGAGCTGTCTCAGGCTTCAGCAGCTGCACGGAATTCTCTGTATGACATGGCCCGGTATGAGCGGGAGCAGTATGTGGACCGAGCGCGGTACTCAGCCTTTTAAAAACTGGAGGTGAGAGTGGGGTCGGGTTAGTTTCCTTGAAAGAGATCTGTGCTGCATAGAGGAGGCTAAAGCCACCTGTCTGTCTGCTGTCAGGACAGTACCTAAGAAGTAGAAATTCACATATTAGTCTTAAATATTTCTCTAGCTTAGGCCAGAGGTTCATTTGGCCTGTTGAGGTTTTTCAGTGTATGACTCTAGCCAGCTTACTCCTTTGGAGGGAACAAACTCAGTTAGTGAGAATATTAATTTAATCAAATGTAAGCAATCTGGGTTACAGAAACATAGTTAAGAGAACATTTGTTGAGTGCCCTCTTTGTACGTTATATCATTTAACCTACACAAAAAGCCTTAAAGATATTTTTTATAGAGAAGGAAACTAAGGCTCAGAGAGGTTAATTACTTTGCCTGAAGTCATCTCATAATTGAGAGGTAGTAAGAATTCAAACTCAGGCATGGTGGACTCCAAAACCATTCTCTTCCCACTAGAAAAGTCATTGTGGTGTAAGCGAAGAGTGCGCGCACGGGAGTTAGTAATGAATGTCACAGTGAGAATTTTAACTACAACTTTAGAGTTTTCACTTGCTAATAATTACAACTACTACTTAGGTCATTAGTTTTTATCAGAGGAAATTCTTCTAATATCCTAGATCTATAAGCCAGATAAAGTCTTATAATCTTTAGGTGTTTAGTTCTAAGACCCTTGAAAGCAAAATGTTTTGGTGCCACTGTCCCATGGAGTCCTTTGCTTATTAGTAACCCAGAGCACCTTATTCTGCGTGAACACTGGAAGCCGTATTTCTGCATAGCCTGTTACTGTCATTTAGAGCCCCAACACTTCTTTTTTTCCAGTGATTTTTGTTTTGGTTTTTGTTCAGGAGGAACACATAAGGAACTAGATAAAAAGGTAATTTCGGAATGTGTATAAAATCCGACTGGTGGTGACCCCAGAAATTTAATTTTTCCTACTTCAGAAAATGTATACCAAAGATGTTGGAATGGCATGGATAATTAGGATTATCTGGATAAACTTCCTCTGAGTGGAAATGGTGTCGTGACAACTTTCTGTTTTCATGGTTTTCCCTGTACCTTGAAATTGAACATCACTCAAATAGGCGTACTCAAGAAGTTTGAAACAGTTTCCAGGATTCTTAACTTATCCCATTGGTATATATGTATAGAAGAAAATAAAGCAATAGGAATTTGCCCTTTTATGTAGTGAGAAGCAAATAATGGTTTGAACCTATGATAAATTATATCCTAGATGACCATGACAAAACTGGGATCTCCTGAGACCATTGTGTAGCAGTCTTCATGTGTATAAAGTACATAATCTCACAGCTTGTGTAGTTTGCCTTAATTTTTACTTTTAATGCAGCCGGATCTGCCACGAAGTGGGATATTTCTCTAAAGGTGGTATCATCTACCAATAACTTCTGTTTTCCTTGAATGTGTTTTATAGTTAAGTGTATTGTAGTCTTAGAAGGGTATCGCTAAGGTATTTTAAAGTGAATTTTGACTGCAAGCAGTGGTTGTTCAACTAACCTCTTTTTAGTGATGACTTTTAAAGAAACTTACCTTCCAGGTGTGAACCTCAAATGGACTGAATAACCCTGAGTTGGTTGCAGTCCCAGGAGCCTGATGTTAATGAGGCTGCCAGGATGAAATACTCCAGACTGTTGGGGATCTGAATTTGGGTCTCACCCTAGCAGAACTGATTCAAGAACGTCACAGCTTTTGAAGTCGGTTGGTACAGATCAAGACCAAGATTTGGCCCTTTGTAATAAGTAGAGGAACTTGGTGTGAGTTAACTTCTTCCCCCCCAGCCGTTGGTGTCTGGAGCTCCCATCATCAAAGGAAGAATTAGAGAATTTTAGGATTTCTTCTTTTGATTTGGTAAGGGAGATTGGACCAAGTAGGGGAACTGCTGGCGTTATGGCTCTAGATCTGTGACAGTATGACGTGTAGGTATGTTGGAGGGTAAATGATACCCTTTGTGATTGTCATTTCTGAAAACTTGTTTACTATGAAACAATAAAATGAAACAAACTTAGAGTAGTGCAATTGGCAATATTTGAGATCTTGGCATCATCTGTTTTTTCTGGACACAGAAACTAAATTCATGGTTTTTGATAGTATCTTTGTATGCCCTTTGTTGCAGTGACAGTAGCCTTGTATCACAGAGGTTGTCTTGCCTAAAAGATGGATTAGAAAATGAGAAAGATATATTTTATCACCAACACAGCAGTCTTCCAGAGAGATTGCTTCATATTCTATGTATAGCTATAAATAGATTCCTTGGTAATTACACGGGATGTAAGTTTGATCCAGTCTGACTTGGTTTTGTTTTGTTCTTTGTTCTTTTCCCCCTGGAATACAGGACGGGACCAGGGCCCTTGTACTCGGAGCCAAGCTGCTCTCCAGGCATTGTGTAAGCCTCTTGTGTTGTGCTCTCTTTCAGGTAGGATAATTGCGGACTGAACCCTCGGGCTGCGGTCATATATGAGAACTTGCTCCGCGCGGTCCCCTTTGCCGGGATGTTTCCATTGCTTCATGTTTCAGTAAACAAAGGAGTTTGTGACCAACTATGTTTTCTTTCTTAATTTAATTCTTCTAAGTTGACTTTTCTTTCCTCCTGATACTAGTTTCTGTAGCCTTTCACTCTATTCCTTATATTCTCAGCCTCTGAGCAGCCCTAGGTAAGGATTATGCTGGCATCCCCTTTTTCCTGTACAGTGGAACCCCTCTTATCTTGCTTTCCTTAGGAGTTGAACCCTTCTCCCCTTCTACCTGCAACATTTCCTTTCCCTTTAAAATGACCATGTAGTGGCAAGCGACCTTTTACTCTTCTCTGTTAGCTCTGGACTCTAACATTGAAGCTAATCTTCTGAAACTGCTAGGACCATTGGGGTTTTGGGGGTGGGGGTTGTTGTTGTTTTGTTTGTTTGTTTTGTTTTTTTATGTCTGACCTGTGATCGTGGTACAGCATTAGCTGAAATTTAGCCTTGTTTTACTCCACTCCTCCCACATTTTTTTTTTTAATATTTTGACAAATAAACGTTTCTAACACTTAAGTACCTTTATGTGTTTGTGTTGACTGTTATTTACCACCAGTATCTTCTGGTTCGTTCTTAGTGTGTTGAAACTCTAAAATTTGAATGACTGGATACTGGAAATTTAGATGTACAAGGAAGGATTTAGTGAGATCTAAGTAAGAGGCCTCAACAACAGGTAGAGAAAAATTATCCAGCATCTTGAGACATTGATAAGTATGCTACTGCTCATGGTTAGGTTCCTTCTTTCTAAATAACCAGAGCTACCCTTCCCACTTTACAGGTTAGCAAACCCAGGTTAGAACCCCTGTATCAGGAAAAAGTTAAGCCAGAATATTGCCAAGGACCTATCAGCTTGACTCAGTTTGACTTCATAGTACATAGTCAATTAAATTCACTTACGAACTACTTAAAGAGGTCTCCTGTGGTGTTAATATTCTGCTAGGTATAGACTATGGCCAAAATGAATAATCATGAGAGATCAAAGAGGGAGAACAGGTGATATTTTTAGCAGAAAAGTAGGGTATTAATGATTAGCAGTGACAAATTCTGCAATTAAATGTACATAATGTACATGTACATAAATTAAAATGTAGAATTTTTTTTTAAAGATTTATGGACATTTTATCATTGCTTAGGTCCCCATAAAGACAAGTTTAGTGATGGACTCAATCCTGCTTTTTATTTATTGAAACCTATATGGAAACGCTAATGTGTAAATTCTGACTACCTGTGAATTTTAATCTAATTTTATGGCACTTTCCCCACATATTTTATACTTAAAATAATCCTGACATAAGGGTACCTTGATGGCTCAGTCAGTTAAGCATCCAACTCGATCTCAGGGTCATGAGTTCAAGCCCAGTATTGGACTCCATGCTGGGCATGGAGCCTACTTAAAAAAAATTTTTGACATAGGTGAAGCAAAATTTTCCCTGGGATTTTTAGGGGTAGGATATAACAGTCTGAGAGGTTAACCTGTCCGTGCACCATTGCAACAAGTGGTAAAAGTACACAAGGCCCATGTTAGCTTCAACATTCCCTAAAGGGGCAGGGCTGTCTGTTTGACAAAGGAAAAAAAGGCAGAGGTACTGGGATTTCCTTGTAATTGATGTACAAGGCATCAGGCAAAACAAGGAGAAATATGTACAGGTTTTATTGGCCTCCTCAAAATCTCAGGTACCTCTTCTGTGGTTTGTGTGTGGGTGTGTGTGCATGAGACTAACTTTTCAAGTAACAGTTTAACAGTCCTTGATTTCGGTCTTGCTGGCAGGACAAAAAAATGGGGAGTCTGCAAAACAGTTCTACATCACCTCTGTCCAATAAAACTTAGCGGTGTTGGAAGTGTTCTAGATTTGTGCTGTCCTCAACTTCTATCCATTAGCTACATGTGGCTGTTAAGTACTTGAATGTGGCTAGTGAAGCTGAGAAACTCAGTTTTTATTTTAGTTAAAATTAACCACAAGTGGCCAGTGGCTACTATACCGTACAGCACAGTTTAGATAGTAAAATAAGTTCCTTGTATGAGGAGGAGGAGGAAAAAAACCTTTGCAGGATCCTACAAAAAAATATTTTTCCCTTAAAAAAAAAAGCCTTTCATGGGATGCCTGGGTGGCTCAGTCAATTAACCACCTGCCTTCAGCTCAAGTCATGGTCAAATCCCATATTGGGCTCCTTGCTCAGAGGGGAGCCTGCTTCTCCCTCTCTCTCCTCTTGCTTGTGCTCTCTCTGACAAATAAATTTTTAGGAAAAAAAAAAAACCTTTCACTGGGTGCTTGGGTGGCTCAGCTAGTTAAGCATCTGTCTTTGACTCAGGTCATGATTCCAGAGTCCTGGGATTGAGGCCCACATATGGCTCCCTGCTCAGCAGGGAGTCTGCTTCTCCTGCTCCCTTCGCTGCTCCCCCTTGCTCATTCTCTCTAAAGCAAAGATAAAATCATTTTTTTTTTTTAAATCCTTTCATTTCCCCCCCAAATAGGCATACTGGGAAAGGGGTTAGTTTCCAGCCAGTGTAAAAGAATCGTTGAGTAGGAACAAATGTTTATTTCTAAATCTCCATTATTACCATGAGAAATTGCATGTTGTGGACATAAATCCCTTTTATTCACTAAGACCAGGTTTCTCATTATAGACCACTTCAGAGTCCCATGAGGCCTCTCACACTAAAAGCTCCTGTGAATTCATCTATCAGTGATTGAATTCCTACTATGAGTCAGGATTTAGGTGATGAAGGCAGCCTATGTGGTTCCTAACAGAGAAGCAAACCTTAATTATACCTCAAGTCCTGTAGAGGGTCAAGTACAGGATGCTATGAAAACAATAGCGACTGATTTTGATGGTTGGGGGAGTGGGGCAGTTGCTAGTCCCCAAGTGAGGAAGCAGCGCGTGTGAAGGCCCCTAATCAGGCAGAACATGGCAGCCATTAGGACCCAGAAAGGGAGCTCTGTGGCAGAAGAAACTGCAGTAGAGATCTGAAGAGGTAAGTTACAGGCACAGTTCATTGGAGCCTTACAGGCTGTTAGGAATTTCATCTTCACTTCAAGATTAACTGGAAGATATTAAAGGGTTTTAAATTGGGGGTTAATAGAACCAGATTGATTTTTCTTAAAAGATCACTCTGGAAAGGAAAGGAAAAAGTGAACATCATTAGAAATGTGAAATTTATGTGATATATAACAGGGGTCTCTCCCCTAATCATGAAGCCAAAAAAGGTGACATTTTAAAAGGAGAAAAAATATAGAAGAGGCTCATTCTTAAGGACATGTGATTTGGGGAGCACTCAGAGGGGTAGGTTTAAATCCCCGAGGTTAATCAATCCATAAATAATAGAATGAGCTGTGACTCTCCCACCCTAACATTTGCCGAGCACCTGTTGTTGGCCAGGCCCTAAGGGCTTTGCACAAGATACCACTGAAGGGCCAAGATGAATGAGATAAGGTCTCAGCTGAGAGGATGATATGACGAAAATGTTTAATTGCTAGGAGAAAGGTAAAAGCACTGGGTGTTCAGAAAAGGGCAATTATTTCTGCAATCCTACCAAAACTCTATTGCTTATTCTTTGTGCCTTAAGACCTCTCCTTTGAAACAAACTTAGTGAAAATGGAGGGATAATGAAGTCCAAGAGGACATCCCTGGCCCAACTTGAGGATGGGGAATTGGGAATGAAGAATATCCCAGGTCTTCCATCTCCATGAATTTCTTCCTGAGGAGTCCACTATTTGAAGTAGGATTCTGGGCATCCACCCACACAAGGCCCAGCCATACCAGCAGCACTGTAAGGCACTTCAACTACAAAGCAAAATCAATCCTAGGCGGATTTAAATATTGCTGCTCAGGGGTGCCTGGGTGGTTCAGTGGGTTAAAATCTCTGCCTTCGGCTCAGGTCATGATCTCAGGGTCCTGGGATCGAGCCCCCGCATCTGCTGAGCAGAGAGCCCGCTTCCCCCTCCCTGCCTGCCTCTCTGCGGACTTGTGATCTCTGTCAAATATTTTTTAAATAAATAAATATATATATATTGCTGCCCAGAAGAAAGGCATCCAGGTTCCCCCAGGTGGTGATTGAGAACTCCCTGAGTTCTGCAACACCTTTCCTGGGGTGGTAGGGGAGACAAACCCACCACAGCTCCTCCCTGGCAAAAGGCATACCGTATGGCCCAAGGCTTGCTGCACCTTTTAGGCCAGCAGCATTGTAGAGCTACACGATGTGGCACAAAAGCATACCAGGCCCTCGGCACTCAGTGCACTGCACAGAGCTTGTCTGAAAGGCAAAAAAGGGTTGGCAGGCTGCAAGATAGCTCAGAAAAGGGAAGCAACTTGCCCAAGGTTGGCTTCAAGGCTTGTCAGGATTTGGCTCACAAATCTGGTCCTTGACCTAGAAGATCTGGAAGGAGGAAAGCAGAGCTCAAAATGCTTTCCTAGGAAAAACTGTCAACTTGTCAGAATAACCCATCTCAGGGCTTCAAGATCTGGTTTATGTTCTATTGCTGAGGAGAACTGAAGTACCAGAAATGACAGATTAGCCCAAGGAACCCACAAGGGAAGAGGTTAAGGTCTGGTGAGATGATTTTAATCACTAGTGGCTTAGTTTTGCAGGCCCTTTGAAGATCCCACCCAAATTCAAACTGCACAGTGGCCCTACAGATTTGATGACTTATCCATCATCTCTGCTAGTCCATGAGAACCCAGTGAGGTAGCATCTTTGGCTGCCCCGGTAACTAAAGCAGTTAAAACCAACAGAGGTTTAAAAGGTTAAATGATTTGGCTGCCCTCCCCCAACACAGTGCTGAGGGAAAGACTTCTGATTCCTAGTGCTTGCTCTCTACAGCAGAAAGCCAGAGTGAGAAGCTACTAGAGAGGGGCAGCTTCAAATGGACCCAGCAGTCTTAGGGGTAGACCCTATCCACATGGAGGAGATACAATGGGAGGTTTTTAAGCCTCTTCATTTGGCAAGGTGAACTAGACTGCCAGAGACGGTGGCCCTAGATTGCCCTTGGCTCTGGTATCTCAGAAGCAGGGCAGTGGCCATGAGAATTAGAAAAATGAATGGTTAGGGAAAGGGTTCTCCCTGCTGAAGGTATCGTTATATTCCCTCCATCTTGGGGTGTGGTGTGCTCCAGCGGCTGTGTGAACCGTATTCCACTCCACCAGAGACACAATGAAGAATTTTAGACAAGATCGTTTAAGTTGGGCAACTGGCCAACACTCAGGGACCACACTGGTGCTGGTATGCATCCCTACCTGGAATCACACGCACTGGAGTGGGCTGGGCGAACCAGGCTTGCATGAGACAGGCAGAGAACCCTGGGCTCCACAAGGAAGCCAAAATCCTGGATGCAACTCACAAGAGAGCTCACACCCAAGAGTAGAGCTGTGTGCACTGCCACGAACCTCAGCACACTCACTAAAGCCTGAAATTCGGATTCTAGAACTGGAATGCCAGAACTGAAATATTACCCCTTTCTGTGCCTTACACGTTACTTAACCTCTCTGAGCCTTTTTTTTTTTTTTTAAGATTTTTATATATTTATTTGAGAGAGAGAAATAGCAAGAGAGAGCACATGAGTGAGGAGGAAAAGGGAGAAGCAGGCTCCCCAGGGAGCATGGAGCCTGATGCGGGGCTCCATCCCAAGACCCTGGGATCATGACCTGAGCCGAAGGCAGACGCTCAACTGACTGAGCCACCCAGGTGTCGCTCTGAGGCTGTTTCATCATAAATGGGAATAATAACCTTCCTGTTAAGAGCTGTTTGGAGGGGGCCTAGGTGGCTCAGTTGGGTAAGCATCTGCCTTCAGCTCAGGTCATGATCCTGGGGTCCTGAGATCAAGCCCTGAGCCAGCTCTCTGCTCCCCGGGGAGCCTGCTTCTCCCTCTCCCTGCCGCTCCCCCTACTTGTGTGCTCTGTCAAATAAATAAAATCTTAAAAAAAGGAAAGAAAGAAAAAAAAAAAGCTGTTTGGCGTAAAAATGTAAAGCACTCAGCTGGCCATTCCTACCACATTAAACTGTGATGTGGGCGAGCAAAAGAGAAGGTTCCACCCCTTCTGGAGTAGGTGTACTCTCAAAGACACAAATCTGTAATGACAAACTACCAAGAGGGCTATGTATGCAGAAAGGTAGAGGAAGGAGAGCTGACCTCATGCTCTCTAGTCCTTCAAGAATTCGAACTCCCCCTCCTTCCATTTCTTACCCCGCTTGCTCAGCCCTTAGGGGATCATCAAATCTCAAAGCTCAAGGGCCCACCTAGGTTATCAAAGAGAGCTTTTTATTGAGCCCTAAAAGTGGGTACCCACTAATCCTCTGGTCCTACTCCAAGGCCAAGTTCTATGCGGGCACTCGTTTCTTGAATGACTATGACTGCTAAGGCAATGAATGGATGGGGACAAGGGCAGAAGGTATTATGTTCTCAAGAAGAGTACATAATTCAAATGATAGCTTACATATAAACATTAAATGTCTCTTATGTATCAGGCACTGTTGCCTGGCACAGGGGCAATTCCCTGTTCCCTAGCTTATAATTTTGTGAGGAAAATGTTCAATAAGCAAAGAAAGTGGGTTAAGTACAAAATACATAAACTGGGCACAATGGTAAGGAAAAATAGAAGAGGGCATCTACTTAAAGGTTGACAGGGTGGGGGCGCCTGGGTGGCTCAGTGGGTTAGAGCCTCTGCCTTCGGCTCAGGTCTTGATCTCAGGTTCCTGGGATTGAGCCTCACATGGGCCTCTCTGCTCAGCGGGGAGCCTGCTTCCCCCTCTCTCTCTCTGCTCTGCCTCCCTGCCTGCTTGTAATCTCTCTCTCTCTCTGTGTCAAATAAATAAATAAAATCTTTAAAAAAAAAAAAAAAGGTTGACAGGGTGGACTCTCTGATGCTTGATCCTGAAGATCTTAAGGATAAGAAATTAGCCCTAGGGTGGTCAAAGGGAAAGTAACTTCCAGATAGAAAGAAGGTCCTGAGGAAGGAAAAGTGTTTAGTGAACTAGGACCTGAAAGGAAGGCCAAGGCGGTTAGAAAGGGTTGGGTGAGGGGGCGCCTGGGCAGCTCAGGCAGTTGAGCAGTTAGGTCTTGGTATCGGCTCAGGTCATGCTCTTGTCCTGGGATCAAGCTGTCCTCCTCTTTGGGCTCCACACTCAGTGAGGAGTCTGCTTGAGCAGGCTTTTCTCCCCCTCTGCCCCTCCCCCTACTTGCGCACTCTCTAAAAATAAATCTTAAAAAAAAAAGAAAGAAAGAAAAAAGATGGGTGAGGGGGAAAGGTCCTGAGATTGGAGTGAGGTTGAGGCCAGACATTTCAAAGCAGTTTAGGCTAAAGTAGAGGATTGGCATTGTTCCAAAAAAAAAAGGAAAACTGCTGAAAGGTTCTAAGTTATGGAGTAACAATCAGATTTATATTGAACAAGATCATCCCAGCTACTGAATGGAGATTAAATTGAAGAGGAGTAGGGAGCACCTGGGTGGCTTAGTCATTAAGTGTCTACCTTCAGCTCAGGTCATGATCCTGGGGTCCTGGGATGAGCCCCATGTCCAGCTCCCTGCTTGGTGGGAAGCCTGCTTCTCCCCTCTCCCACTCCCCCTGCTTGTGTTCTTTCTCTCACTACCTCTCTGTTAAATAATTTTTTAAAAATCTTTTAAATTAATTAATTAATCAATTAATTGAAGAGAAAAAACAGGAAGACAGAAGACAGACCAGGCGAAGGTTACTACTGTATGTAGTGGTGGTGGGTAGGAGATGAGCATATGGTCTTGACTATCGCTGTGGCACAGACATGGACAGAAGTGTAAATATTTGATACAAAATGTGCTAAAGAACTAACTGGTAAGAAATGAGAAACAAGGGAAGAATCAAGGATGACTACCAGAAATCTCCTTGGAGCAATTCAGTGAATGGAAACACTATTTAAAGATATGGGAGGGAGGGGTGCCTGGGTGGCTCAGTAGGTTAAAGCCTCTGCCTTGGGCTCAGGTCATGATCTCAGGGTCCTGGAATCAAGCTCAGCAGGGAGCCTGCTTCCCCCACTCTCTTGGCCTGCCTCTCTGCCTACTTGTGATCTTTCTCTCTCTGTCAAATAAATAAATAAAATATTTATAAATAAATATAAAAATAAAGATATGGGAGACACCTGGGTGGCTCAGCTGGTTAAGCGTCTTTGGCTCAGGTCATGATCCCGAGGGTCCCAGGATTGAGCCCCACATTGGGCTTCCTACTTCACAGGGAGCCTGCTCCTCAATCTCCCACTGCCTACTGGCTTCCCCTGACTGTGCTGTCAAATAAATAAAAATCTTTTTTAAAATTTAAAAAGTAAGGGGCGCTTGGGTGGCTCAGTGGGTTAAAGCCTCTGCCTTCAGCTCAGGTCATGATCTCAGGGTCCTGGGATAGAGCCCCGCATCGGGCTCTCTGCTCAGCAGGGAGCCTGCTTCCCCCTCTCTCTCTGCCTGCCTCTCTGCCTACTCGTGGTCTCTCTCCTCTCTGCCATCCATCCATTCATTCATTCATAAATAAATAAATAAATACATACATACATACATAAATAAATCTTTTTTTAAAAAATTTTAAAAAGTAAGAAATAAAGATACGGGGAACACTGGAGGAAAAATCATTTCGAAGTGGGGAGACTCAGGAATTCTATTTTAGACATATCAAATCTGAGCGTATTAAGACAACCACGGGGGGCGCCTGGGTGGCTCAGCTAGTTAAGCATCCAACTCTTGGTTTTGGCTCAGGTCATCTCAGGTTGAGGATAGAGTCCTGGGTCAGGCTCCACAATCAGCACAGAGTCTGCCTGAGATGCTCTTTCTCCCTATGCCCCCACCCCCACTCACATGCCCTCACTCAAATAAATCAATCAATCTCTGGGGGTGCCTGGATGGCACAGTGGGTTAAGCATCTGACTTTGGCTCACGCCATGATTCCAGCAGTCCTGGGATGGAGCCCCATGTCAGGCTCCAAACAATCAGCAGAGAGTCTGCTTCTCCCTCTCCCTCTGCCCCTCCCCATTCGTTCTCTCTCTCAATAAATAATACCTTAAAAAATAAATCTTAATAAAAAAAAAAAAAAAAAGACAACCAAGGAGAACTCTGTAGCTCTCTGGATCCCTGAACTCCGAGCACAGAGGTTTTGGACAAGAGAAGTAAATTTCATTCTTTAGCATCCAGATCAGTGTAATCCAACAGAAATAACATGAACCACAAATGCAATCTACATATGTAGTTGACCCTCTAACAAGATGGGGGTTGGGGACTGAGCCCCTGTATAGCCAAAAATCCACATACAACTTTTGATTCCCAAAAAGCTTAACTACCAATAAGCCTACTGTTGACTGGAGGCCTTACTGATAACATAAAACAGTTGATTAACATGTATTCTGTATGCTTTACATGATATTTATTGTATCCTTATAATAAAGTAAGCTAGGAAAATACTTAAGAAAATCTATAAGGATGAGAAAACACACTTACAGTATTATACCATAATGTACTGGAAAAAACCCCACATATAAGTGAATCCACACAGTTCAAATGTGTATTGTTCAAAGGTCAACTGTAATTTGAACACTTCTAACAGCCACATTATTTCTTTAAAGATTTTATTTATTTGAGAGAGAAAGAGCAAGAGAGAGCATGAGAAGGGGGAGGGTCAGAGGGAGAAGCAGACTTCTGCTGAGGAGGGAGCCTGATATGAAACTCAATCCTGGGACTCCAGGATCATGACCTGAGCTGAAGGCAGTAGCTTAACCAACTGAGCTGTCCAGGCGCCCTAACAGCCACATTTAGAAAAGTAAAAAGAAACAGGTGAAATTAACTATTTAATAATTTTATTTAACCCAATATATTCAATATATTATTTCATATAATTTGATATGAGCACTTAAACATGAATGTCTTACATTATTTTTCATACTAAGCTTTTTTTTTTTCATTTTCATCATACTAAGCTTCTGAAACCTCCTCGGTATTTTACACTCACAGCACCCTATAGGTATATGGCTATTCTACTGGTCAGCACTTCAGCTGGTATACAAAACCAAAGGAATGAATAAAATTGCCTAGAACAGAGTTTCAACCCTGGCACTACTGAGATCTGGGGCTAGGTAGTTCTTTAGGGGGAGGAATCCTTTCCTATGCATTGTAGGACGCTTGGCAGTACCCCTGGACTCTGCCTGCTAGATGCCAGGAACATCCCCCCAGGTTTGACCATTAAAAACTTCACACTACTAACTGTCCCAGCAGAAGGTGGGGAGCAGAAGGGAGGAAATCACCAGTGATGGAGAACTACTGGCCCAGAGAGAGACTGTAGACAGAAGAGGGTCCAAGAGAACTCTGGAAACATCCAGATTTAGCATCCACCTTAAGTAGTTTACATAGGGGAATTAAAAAGGAACAAAAAGGAAGGGGTATTGGTGATTTCACCTGAAGACCGAAGAGATCCAGTTTCTAGCACATAAAAAAACCCAATGTCTCTAACAGCTACATCAAGAAGTCTTTCCCCACCATCACTTGCAAGAATTAAGTTTTTCTCCTCTTTTCTGACCCTTTCCCTCTAGACCAAGAATACCCATGGAGTTTCAAAAGCATATACCGAGGACCACTGACTGTCCTCAAAGAAAAATTCCATACACCCTTTTGAAGAGAGTGGCAGTTATCCAAATTAGAGGAAACCATAGGAACAAATTCAAATCACACTTCCATTGCCTTTTGGACAGACAGCCTGCTTGAGCATAGAGAAGTCAGGGGCTGGAGATGCACATTTGGGAATCTTCAGAACACAGATGATAGGTAAAAAGCCAAAGGAATTGGTGATACCACTAAAATGAAGAGCATGGAGAAAAGAGAGAATAGAGCCTCAGCTTCATTTTCACTGCCTTAAAAACTTACCAGCTTCCTTTTCACCTTGAAAACCCAATTCTGCTATTTTTAAAAAAGGGGGTGGACTTTAAGGAACATCTAGAGAATAGCCAGTATAAATGCTAAGGGAGAAGGGGCCTGACTTAGATGAGGTAGGGAGCTTAAGGGGTGGGGTGTTTGACATTATCTGATTTCCACTTTAAAAACATCACTCTGGGGCGCCTGGGTGGCTCAGTGGGTTAAAGCCTCTGCCTTCGGCTCAGGTCATGATCTCAGGGTCCTGGGATTGAGCCCCACATCGGGCTCTCTGCTCAGCAGGGAGCCTGCTTCCCCCTCTCTCTCTGCCTGCCTCTCTGCCTACTTGTGACCTCTTTCTGTGTCAAATAAATAAAATCTTTAAAAAACAAAAACAAAAAACATCACTCTGAGGGCACCTGGATAGCTCAGTCAGTAGAGCATGGAACTCTTGATCTCTAGGTCCTGAGTTCAATCCCCGTGTTAGGCGTGGGGCCTACTTAAGTAAATAACAATGATAATAATAAAATTTTAAAAAAGACCACTCTGGTCGCTATGCTGTGAACAGATGTAGATAAGGATCACTCTGGTTGCTATATTGTGAACAGACAGTAGATAATGTAGAAGCAGGGACATCAACTGGGAAAGAACTTAGGAAATCCAGGTGAGAGAAGATAGTGGCTCTTACTAGAGGACCAACAGTCTGGAAGATTGTGAGAAGTAAAACCAGCAGGATTCCTAATGGATTGAATGTGGGTGTAACCAAGTTCTTGGCCAGAATAACTGAAGGATGGAGTCTCCATCAACAGAGACAAGGGAAGGGAACAAGAGGAGTGATGGTAGGAGGGGATACTTATCAGAAGATCAAATTTACATGAGTTTTGAAATAACAAACGCTCAAGTAAAAATATCAAATGGGCAATAGGATATGAATCTGAAATTTGGAAGATCTAGACCAGAGATTTAACTTGGGAATGTTGATATATAGATGGCATTTGAAGCCACAGGATCACCAAAGACCCAGAGCTGAACTATGGAGCCTCTAACATCAAGACAGAGGGTGCCTGGGTGGCTCAGCTGTTAGGATCTGCCTTTGGCTCAGGTCATGTTCCCAGGGTCCAGGGATCAAGTCCCCCATCAGGCTCTCCACAAAGTGGGGAGCCTACTTCTCCCACTCCTACTCCCCGTTTGTGTTCCCATCCCCCACCCCTCTAAGCCTGGGTGGCTCAGTAGGTTAAAGCCTCTGCCTTCGGCTCAGGTCATGATCTCGGGGTCCTGGGATCGAGCCCCGAATCAGGCTCTCTGCTCAACAGGGAGCCTGCTTCCCCCCTCTCTCTCTGCCTGCCTCTCTGCCTACTTGTGAGCTCTCTCTGCGTTGTTTTTTGTTTTTTTTTAGTGCATCACTCTTAAAAACAATACAAGACTATTTCACTCAAGAGTAAAGGCCAGGGCACCTAGGTGGCTCAGTTGGTTAAGATCTCTCCTGGAATTGAATCCTGCACCACGTTCCTTGCTCTGCAGGGAGCCTGCTTCTCCCTCTCCCTGTCGCTCCCCCTGCTTGTTCTCTCTCTCTCTCTGACAAATAAATAAAATTGTTTAAAAACAAAAGAAAAAAAACATAAAAACAAAAGAGTAAAGGCCAAACAGGTCTTAGATGATCTGCCCAATCACTCCAACATTTAAGGATCTGATCTCCTCTACAACTCTCTCCGCCATTCAACTCTTGCTCTGACCAGCCTTACTGTTAAAACAGGCCAGCAACAATCCCTTGGGGCCCTATTCTCTCCACTTAGAATACTAGAAGTCTGTTTGGCTCTTACCTCATTCAAATCTGCTCAAATCTCAGTCTCTCAGTGAAGCTTGTCCCCCATTTATCATAGTAATCTGCACACACATACACTGCTCTCGCTCTAACACTCCATTCTCAACTCTTTTCTTTTTAATATAAAGCTATTTCCTGGGGCATCTGGGGGGCTCAGTTGTTAAACACCTGCCTTTGGCTCAGGTCATGGCAATTCCAGGGTCCTGGAATTGAGCCCCGAATCATGCTCCCTGCTCAGCTGGAAGCCTGCTTCTCCCTCTCCCACTTCCCCCACCCTTGTGTTCTCTCTCGCTCGCTGTCAAATAAATATTTTTAAAATTTTAATACAAAGCTATTTCCTAACACAGAATTTCCTATGTTCACTGTTAATCCTTGAGTCTTGTGGACTAACACAGGAGGAACCACCACACCACAATGGGCATATGACATGAGCAAGAAATAAGCCTTGATCTTTTCAGTTAAAAAATAAGTGACCACATGACTTAGCAACATAAAATCATAAGCAATGTTTCTGTGGAATGGTGGGGTAAAAGTCTGATTAAAGAGGTTTTAAGGGGATGCCTGGGTGACTTGGTTAAGGATCTGCCTTCGGATCGGGTCATGATCCCAGGGTCTGCTTCTCCCTCTACCTGCCGCTCCCCCTGCTTGTGCTTGTTCTCTCTGACAAATAAAATCTTTAAAAAAATAAAATAATAAATAATAAATAAATAAAATAATAAATAAAATCTTTAAAAAAATAAAATAAAATAAAAAATAAAAAATGGGGCACCTGGGTGGCTCAATTGGTTAAGCAACTGCCTTTAGCTTGGGTCATGATTGAGCCCTGCAGTGGGCTCCCTGCTCCGTGGGGAGCCTGCTTCTCCCTCTCCCTTGGTCTGTCCCCCGCTCATTCTATCTCGCTCTCTCAAATAAATAAAACCTTAAAAAATAAAACAAATAAAGAGGGTTTAAGAGCAGGTGCCTTGGTGGTTCAGTCAGTGGCGCATCTGCCTTTGGCTCAGGTCATGATTCTGGGGGGAGCTTGCTTCTCCCTCTCCCCCCTGTTCGCTCTCTCTCCCCATCTCAAATAAAATCTTTAAAAAATAAAGAGGGTTTAAGAGAAAATGGAAGGCAATAGTTAGAAACAGAAACCACAGAAAATGCTTTTGAAGAGTTTTGCTACAAAAAGGAATGAAGAAACAAAGTGGTGGTAACAAGCAAGAGAAATAGTCAAGAAATGTTTTTAGTGGGAATAACAATATTTTAATGCTTGTTAAGACTAATCCAGTAAAAAGGAAACTGGATGATAGCTGGGGCAAAGAACTGCAGCAGCGAGCTGGGCCCTAAGGTATTAAGTGGGGCACTGGTTCTAGGTATAAGCAAGCTAACCAGAGGGAATGTGATGTGGCTGCAGATGCTGGAGGGGACCAAGGTGTGATGAGAAGGCTAAAATTCCCTTCTGGTTGCTTGCTTTCTCAGTTAAGTATAAGTAAAATAGGCCAGTAGCTGAGTAGGCCTAAGACAGGAAGTGAAGAGAGAACGGACTAGGAATCTGTACTCCTGATTGCCTGGCAAAACCACAGGTCTACTACACAAGACAAGGTTTGTGAACACTTGTGAGACCAGTCACTGAGACTGTTTTTCTCCATCACCTTCAGCCTCATCAATCAAATGATTGTGAATAGATGAACTGGATTTAATCTGGGTCGTTGTTCTGCCAAGTGTCTATGATGAAGCTGGGGGATTGGGTAGCCCCAAGGCTTGCAAGGAAAAGGATGTAAGCAAAGAAATGTTAATGACTGGCATATATCTCATGTTGAGTAAGGACGTGAGAATATAAGAGGGTGACAATGAAAAGTTGCATCAATGAATTAGTTCCAATGGGATGGAAGGGTTGGAATATTGAAGAAAGCAATCTGGAAAGACATAAGATTGTGGACATAAGAACAGGAAGTAAGTTTTAAGAAATTAAGAGGCTGACTTGTTGTGTTTGTTTTTTTTTAAGAGGCTGACATTTTGGAAGGACTGTCTCCAAACCGAAAAAAACCAAGACACCCATCAGTTTGTGCACCACTGATGTAATTTACCCATTGGTGAATGGGTAAAATACTGCCAGATCTCTTATCCACTTCCTATCTTAAAAGATGTCCAACATTAGGGGCACCTGAGTGGTTCAGTGGGTTCAAGCCTCTGCCTTCAGCTCAGGTCATGGTATCAGGACCCTGGGATCAAGCCCCGCATCGGGCCCTCTGCTCAACCGGACACCGCTTCCCCCTCTCTGCCTGTCTGCCTGCTTGTGATCTGTCGAATAAATAAAATCTAAAAAAAAAAAAAAAAAAGATGTCCAACACTAAAACCTAAAAGGAATTTGAAAAAACTTTATGACTTAATTGATTTTTTATGATGTCCAGCTACCATTTCCATTATTCACTTTGATAAAAGCGTATCATTATGGTTCTAAAATAACTTTTTAAATCCAGTTATATGAGCTACATAAGAAATTACTTTCTGATGAAAAACCACCCACCAGTAGGAATGCTAGTCTACATAATACATCATGCCATGTAAAGTCTGTCAAATAGTTTAGTGAAATTGGGAAAGGTTGGGGGGGGGTGTGTACTATTCTTACTGCAGCATAAAAATGTACAACTAAGATGCCAAGAAGGGAAAATAAAAACAAAACAAAAAACCCATGGCTCTGGACACCCAAGAAATTAAGACATCTGCTAATATACCACTAGAACCTATAACTTGACCTACAACCACTACGGAAAAGCCACTTGGGTAAAAGTTCATCAAGTCTACCACTCAGCTGAAAACCTGGGGGATTAAGATCTCTACTCAAACCAACCTCATGGCCCATAATTTGGGCCAAATCTAAGATATATCTTGCAGTCAAGATAACTTACATATTGTACAAGGCCTATTTCAAGGAAAAGGCCTTAAGATCTGAATAAAGAATAACTCCTAATAAAGCAAATATAAGAACAGGCCACACAGACCAATGTAGAGATGAAGCTGGAGCAGCCAAATCAAGTAAAATGAGCCATTTCACCAAATATGAGCAAATAAGTTTTGTCTTAAACTGCCAATTGGTATAATTTGTCAAAGAAAATTTCAAAAGTTAAGGAGTTAAAACTTGCATGTCTGCCCCCAAGTTGGTATGCATGCTTTCCACCAGAGTTAGAAAGTGTTATAACATAGAAAAGAAACGGGTGAGGAGAGAAAAATCAGTCCCATCCATCTTGACCAAGAGCCAAGGTGGGTACCCGTCCTGAGAGAAGTCCTGGGTATTGCCACAAATGGACTGGGGAGCACCACCGGTTCTTCATAAAGCTCTGTTTAGGTTAAATCTTACAGAATGAATCCTGAAGGACAGGCATGCCAACCTCAACAAATCTGATTAACACTCCATAAAGTAGGGGTGCCTGGGTGGCTCAGTTGTTAAGTGTCTGCCTTCGGCTCAGGTCATGGTCCCAGAGTCCTGAGATAGAGTCCTGAGATCGAGCCCCGCATCAGGCTCCTTGCTCGGCAGGAGGCCTGCTTCTCCTGCTACCATTCCCTCTGCTTGTGTTCCCTCTCTCGCTGTGTTTCTGTCAAATAAATAAAAAATCTTAAAAAAAAAAAAAAAAAACACTCCATAAAGTAAAGCCTAAGTACTTTAAGGACTCTAGGCACAGATTCTAAAGGTTGATTTTGCTGCCAGGCCAACCCCTAGAAACTATGATTTAATAATTAGTCTAAGGCAGTGGTTCCTCCCTGGATGAGCAGGGTTTGTTAGACTAGGTAGAAGCCATCCATGTCCTGTTCATTCCAGTCTCCATCAAAAAAGGGTGCTAAAATTTCTTCTTTCTTATAATCAGAAAAAGAGAAATGTTCTAAATAGCATTATTTTCATCCCTTCATTCCACTGCAATTAAATTGAGATTTCTTTCAATTTGTTCCCCGAGCGGCCATCTAGGAAAAAAAAGGTTAGAGATCTACATCACACCTTATTTATACAAATAAATTCCAAATGGATTAAAATTCTAAACTTAAAAAATGAAACCAAAAAGTACCAGAAAAAAAAGTTAAGAATTTTTTTTTAAGATTTTATTTATTTATTTGAGACACATCAAGAGAGGGAACACAAGCAGGGGAAGTGGGAAAGGGAGAAGCAGGCCACCTGCTGAGCAGGGAGCCCCACGCAGGGCTTGATCCCAGGACTCTGGGATCATAACCCAAGCTGAAGGCAGACACCTAAAGACTGAGCCACCCAACGACTGAGCCACCCAGGTGCCCCAATTCTTATCTTTTTCAAGTGCAGAAATCCCCAGTATGATGCAAAATCCTCAAGTCCTAAGAAGAAAAGGCTAGATAGAAATTCAACTACCACACATTTAATTTTTTTTTTTTTTTAAGATTTTATTTATTTATTTGACAGAGAGAAATCACAAGTAGGCAGAGAGGCAGGCAGAGAGAGAGGGGAAACAGGCTCTCCGCTGAGCAGAGAGCCCAATGCGGGGCTCGATCCCAGGACCCCGAGACCATGACCCGAGCCGAAGGCAGAGGCTTTAACCCACTGAGCCACCCAGGCGCCCCCACATTTAATTTTTCTACATGACAAAAACATCATGAAGTGACAAACTGGAAAAAACACTGGCAACTCAGATCACAAATTTTCCTTAATTTATATATTGCTTTCACAAACTAATAAAACCAATATCCTGTTTTAAAAAAAGGTTAAGAACTAAGAATATGAAGACAAAAAGGAAATACAAATGGCTGTTAAAAATACAGATGATGGGGCGCCTGGGTGACTCAGTGGGTTAAGGGTCCTAGGATCCAGTCCCCCATTGGGCTCTCTGCTCAGCAAGGAGCCTGCTTCCCCCACTCTCTCCGCCTATTTGTGATCTCTGTGTCAAAGAGATAAATGAAACCTTTAAAAAAAAAAAATACAGGGGCGCCTCGGTGGCTCAGTAGTTAGGCGTCTGCCTTCGGCTCGGGTCAAGATCCCAGGGTCCTGGGATCGAGCCCTACATCGGGCTCTTTGCTCAGCAGGGAGCCTGTTTCTCCCGCTACCACTCCCTCTGCTTGTGTTCCCTCTCTAGCTGTGTTTCTGTCAAATAAATAAAAATAAAGTCTTTAAAAAAAAATACAGATGATCTAGGGGTGCCTGGGTGGCTCAGTTGGTTAGGAGACTGCCTTTGGCTGAGGTCATGATCCTGGGATCCTGGGATCCTGGAATCAAGTCCCACATTGGGCTCCCTGCTCTGCGGGGTGCCTGCTTCTCCCCCTGCCTGCCGCTCCCCCTGCTTGTGCTCTGTCAAATAAATAAAATCTTTAAAAAAAGAAAAAAAATACAGATGATCTACTGCACTCATAAAAATAGATGCTAAGCTTAACGGTATCATTTTAAACTGTTGGAAAAGATCAACAATGCACTGGATCAGAGTTTAAGGAAACATTTTCATACCTTGCTGGAGGGAATATAAACCATAATAACTTTATTTTATTTTATATTTATTTGACAGAGAGGAGAGGGATCACAAGTAGGCAGAGAGGCAGGCAGAGACAGCGGCTTCCTGCTGAGCAGAGAACCTGATGTGGAGGTTGATCCCAGGACCCTGATATCATGACCTGAGCCAAAGGCAGAGGCTTTAGCCCACAGAGCCACCCAGGCGCTCCAACTTTCTTTGGTAAAGATTTTATTTATTTTAGAGAGAGGGAGGGGGAGAGAGAATTTCGTGCAGATGTGCTAAGGATGGAGTCCCAACATGGGGCTCGATTCCATGACCTTGAGATCATAACCTGAGTCAGATGCCTAATGGATTGAGCCACCCAGGCTCGCCTAAACTGTACAGCTTTGGAAAACAATGTGACATGTACCAACATGTAGAGTGCCATCCCACCTCTATGAAAATAGCTTACAGATACATCTGCATTCATCAACATAACCATATTTCATTTAATACAAAATGTCATGGATTTTAAGGTGCATCAGTTTCACATACCACTAAAACCAAGCCACTGTTAACTATGGATATCAAAATACATTCAAATTTCAGAGATACTAAAAAATGTGAGGAAAATGTAAGGGCTAAATATATAATCCTATAACCTCATATTAATTTCATTCCATAAAACTTTTTTTAAATTGAAGTCTTTATTCAAAATCTGGTTCCCTATCTTTGCCAGGTCTTCTGCATTTTCATAGATGGTACCATGGTGAAACTCTATAGGAAACGTTTTTTGGCATCTTAGCTCCCAAGCTTTCCAGGAAAAACTTCTTTGTTCACTACTCAAGTCTGTTACCAAACCATTTCAAGTCTATAAATAAATCAGAAAGTCCTACTCCAGCTCCTCCCCTTGCAACAGCCTGGATGATACAGATAAGACTGGAAGTTCTATACTACGGAAGCTCCAGACCCTCACATCTGGTTTTAACATTTCTTACAAAGTGAAACTGAGAGAGTCCCATCTTGTTACATAATGGGAGTAGGAACAACTCAGCATGTTGGATAGAGGTGCCCAATGAAACCAGCAGGCTCAGCACTGGTTCTTCACCAGGAAGAACTAGCCCTGGTGGAAAAAGAAAAGAGAACTGTTTCCCTCTGTTGGCCTTGACAAGACAAAACAGGAGCAATAATAAAATGCTCAATTCAGTTTTTAACATTTAACCACTAGCTAAGCACTTCCTTTCTTTGGTGTCTCATCTCCATGCTGGACTGCTAGGACCATCCCTGCCCTGTTAATCTCAGAAATGCTATTTATCTGTCAATAAAGCAACACAAGTCCCTGCTCCTTTGGTGAAAAGGTTCACTGAGTGTTTAGCCATCATCTCAGGCTTAACAGAACTGTTAGCATGATAAAATTTTATTTTTATCAAAATAATCCATGAGGGGTGCCTGGGTGGCTCAGTTGGTTAGGCTAAAACCCAGACACTGTCCGGCTCAGGTCATGATCCCGGGGTCCTGGGATTGAGCCCGTCAGGCTTTCTTCTCAGAGGAGAGCCTGCTTCTCCCTCTCTCTGCCTGCCACTCTGCCTACTTGTGCTGTCAAATAAAATCTTAAAAAAAAATCCATGAACATGGTTTAATAAACAGTACAAGGTTTTCAAGTCTTTTGCATCTCCTTTGTATAGCTTTTATATAACTTTTATAGCTGTTCTTACCTTTATGGGACTCAGTAAGATAGTCATTATTTTCCATTTACCACTTCTTAAAATTATCTGTTAATTTCTATTATGGAATGAGTTTTGCTCTTACACATCTCATAACTCACCCATCCACACTTCCCCATTCTCCCAATTTAGTTAGCTGACAATTATTTTACTAACAGTGCTGCCATGATCATAACTAGGCTGAGCCTCATAATTCTATTTTCATAATTCTATTTTACAAGTTTGTTTTTTGTTTTTATATTTTACAAGTTTTGGTAAAACATTTTTTTATTTTTCTATGTACTTATCAGTAATTTAAGCTCCACACTCTTCAAATGAAGGAAAAATTTCCTCAAAATATTCAAATACAGTAATTTTTAAATTATGTCTTGGAATTCTTCTGTAATTCTACTTTGCTCTGCATCAACCAAGACTATACTGTTCTCCAAGCCTAAACCAAAATACTCGTGGGACTTCCCATTGTCATTATTCAGGGAATTATTTTTTACTTCAGCTTGAGAGCTCATGGAAAACACCAGTACTGAGCAAACATTACTCCAGCAGTTTGCAACAGCACTTAATACCACAATGCTAGAGAGGGAAGGGGAGAGATAATTTTGTGCAGTTGTGCTGAAGATGGAGTCCCAACGCGATGACTCAGTCAGTTAAGGGTCTGCCTTCAGCTCATACGATGATCCCAGAGTCCTGGGATCAAGCCCTGCATCAGGCTTCCTGCTTAGTGGGGAGCCTGCTTCTCCCTCTGCTTGTACTCTGTCAAATAAATAAATAAAATCTAAAACAAAACAAAACCACAACGCTAATGCTCTACCTCCCAGGACTCTCTACCCCCAGAGTCTAGTTTAGTGTGAGGTAGCTCTGGGATAAGGAGCCTGATTTGATTTGGCATTCACCCAAGTCAACCCCAATTTTGAGGCCTTGAAGACTCTTCTACGTCAAAGTTAATTAAGGTCTAACACCAAATCAAACCCCAGTATCACCCTAAGGACAGCTCTCTCAAGTCCTCTGACCCATCCAGGATCAGATAGGTTAGATCTGGGCTAGATGCCAACGCTAGAGTAGTGCGACCATTCTCATCCCCACCGGACTTCCAGTGATAAAACAATTACCTGCACACCCAAGGCCGAAGACGGAAAGCTGCTTGCAGACAAGGTGAGCACAGGTATCTTTGTATTCTCCACAAGTGTACTTAAAACATACTAGGTGACCAACCAGCTAAGTACTTCATGAACTACAAAGCCAGATCTCAGGTGGAGGCTAAGCACTGTACTCAACAGAAGGAATGGTAGAAGGCTACAGAAAATCCATGTATGAATGCATTACTCTTAAACTATCGTAGGACTCCTGAGCTAAGTGATAGTATAATTCTATTACACAGAGAAGACTATGTAGTCTCAACTCAGAGGTACATCTGCCTGGAAGCTTAAACACTAATTTCAAAAAACTTGATGTTGAAATATAAGCCAAGTCCAGTTTAAAGTTTTAGAATTCATTTCCACTGTTTTTAACAGTGTTTTGCCTTTTAACAATAATCACAGAGCACAGTAGGAATGAAGCATTAAATCAGCCTAGATTTTGAGTCATGAAAAAAAGCTTAGGTTGTTACAGGGAAACTACGCTCTGAAAGAACTCCCTTTAAAATTTTAACGTTTTGTAAAGTAAAAATATATTACCTCCATAGCTACTCTGACATGCCAGCACCTCAAAAAAACCTCCCACTACTCACGTCTAGATAAAATTCCCTACTTGACAATATTTTGCCCCCCACCAACTTACACCATAAGCTCCAGAACGATATCCAGCTCCTACAATACCTTGCAGAATATCAAATTACTTCTTGAAGCAATGAATACTGTTAAGTCTCCATCTTTTGAAATTTGCCAATTCCATCTATCAGACCAAGGGGATGTACCAATCAAAGTGCCAAAGAGAGATGGGTCCGTCTGTTCAGATAAAAGGGGATCAGAGTAGGCACCACCCTCCAAGAAGTGGGACTGGCAGACCCAGCCAAGGAAGAGAAGAGATAAATGCAAGGAAAGTAACTCTAGACTTTACTCATAATCTTGGTTATTGACCACTTCTTACCTGTAGAAGCTGGTAACTTGAAAATTTTCAACTTTAATCCCCTTAACTCCATCAAAAGTTTTCCTGGAACTGTTTAATCTTACTCACTAGACCTCCCAATCATAGATAGCTTCTGTGTTCAGCAATTAATTTGTATTTTGAGGGTAAGAGGAAAAAAACACTGTAATTTACAGAAAAATGGCTGCTGGGAATATTAAATGAGAGGACACATAAATGACCAATCATGGGGTTTCATACAGAACAAACGTTCAGTAAGTTACAAGTCATATACATAGTTATTTCCATCTTGGCTATCTATAAATTAGAACCAGTCACAGGTAGAAGCCTGAAGTAGAAAAATTGAGAATTCACTTAACTAAAGACCAGATCTTTTATCTCCCATCACAATCTACCTTTCCTACAAGTATACAGTAGATGCTCAATATTAATTGAATGGTTCTAGAAAATATCCTACATAAAGCCTTACTATTTATAATGTTGAAACTGGCACCAAGGTACAGAGAAGAAAAAAAAAAAACCCGGAAAACCATCTGTGTCATAGGAGCATGGAACAACTAAAAGGCAGTGGCTCTTTCTTGCACTCATCCCATGCACCTTATTATTAAATACTCTAAAGCTCACTGCTGGGTCCTTTTTTTGTACCTATCATTCTAAAAGCTCTAAGCACAAGTTAATGAGGTGCTAGTGGTACCATTCAGGTATTCTTTGGATTTTGGCAAAGCTATAAAAACATGGTGAAAGGTATCAAAAAATATTAACTTACTGGCTTAAAGTAGCACGAGAATGCTGAGAGCCACAACTTTATTTTTCCATACGGCATGAAAAATGAAAGCTGACCTATTCCTTCAAACACTTCCTTTTCCTAGAACTCTATCTTGGCAATAAATCAGGTTAGATGTACTGACTGGGTGGTTAGAACGGTATTAAGAGGTGTGTGATGACTGCTTTGCAGACAGGGAAAGACCTATATACCTCAAAACTACTAGTAAGTAGTTGGGTTTTATTACAAATGTGGACTAGTGGGATGAAGTCTTTACTGGAATAAGGCTACCTGCCTGGGTTCTTCTGCACATGACCTCTTTTTCTTTTTGTACCTGTAAGTTCTATCTACAATAAAGTAACTGCAATGATGTTCACCCTGAGCTCAATGTTAAACTTTATACCCTCCCCTTCTCTTACAGGGACAAATAAAGAATCCAGACACAAGCCAAAGCAAAAACTCTCTCAAAGCACACATACCCTAAGTTGAAAAACCATTTATTTCACCGGGGAAAAAAAAAAAAAAAGTTATCCAACTCTATGTGTCTACCCGCCACAAGCCCTTGGGCCAAAAGACTCAGGAGTAGTGACACTCTCATCAAGGTCATTCCCAAGTCCAACACCCACTGGAAGCAGGAGGCTGGGAGACAGCACAACCCCCACCACAGTTTCTGCACACAATGAGGCCTGCTGGGAGAACAGAACATAAATGGGATACTACAGAAGTATTAAAGAACAGGAAGAACGGGAAAATGGGCAGGAAGGAGGAAAGGAAGAGGTGGTCTGAACTTAGCAAGGTAAATTAAGGTCCACGGTTCCTGAGGGACTGAACGTACAGAGCCGAGAACGTCCCGGAGATGGGGTACCACGAAGGGTGTATTCTCATGCACAACCGCAGCTCGGAATTTCAGCCCACACACATCCCACCTGAAAGAGAGCACAATACAGGGGCTTTACAGCAAAGCTCAAAAGGGCTTTCCTACTTAAAACTTCAAAGAACATCTTTATGAAGTCTGTTAACTTGACAATCCTTTTAAGTTTACTTGCACCCATCCCCAGTATCACGATAACCCCTAAAAGTAAAAAGAGCTTGAAGGCCAGAGAGTACCTGGGAAGGTCAAGCAATCCCAGGCTGGGCCTTTCTCTAAATTAAATAGCAAATACTTTTTCATGAAATTAAGCAAAGACAAGGCATGTCTCTTAAAGTTAACGTTCCTCAGAAAAGGTTATTTCCACATCACAAATTATCACTAGAGAGCAGAAAAAAAAAGAAAAAAGAAAAAAAAAAAGAAAGGTTCCAATTAGCTCTCTGGGGTTAAGAGTCAAAAGTATGTTTGAATCTGGGTTTACTACCAAGGTTCAAGTTAAAAATCATTCAAGGTCTAGGCAAAAGTAGCATCAACTGAACAAACTTGAAGACCTGAGGGCTTCCAACTCTGCCTAGTGAAGAAACTGAAAGAATGTAGTGGAGAGGGCATGTGTAAGCTACCTATCAAGTCATTCTTTCTTTTCCAGCCCTGTCAGTGATTTCCTATCCAATAATCCTGGGCAAATCACATACCTTCTGCCTTAACTCAAAGATGACAGAATATCACTCACCCTGTCGTTACAAAATTATGGATTGAAGGTACTGTCTGGGATATAGTGGGGGCTACCCCAAACAAAATGTGTTGAGAACCACCCTTTAATACAACAGCAATCTCAAACACCTAGAGCCCAAAGCTGGCAAACATCAGAAAGAATATACTCAAGTAGAGCCAAATGGATCATGAGGCTCAAAATGTATGGCAGAGGAAAAAGCCAGAGGACTCAAGGTAGAGCTGGTGGTTCAAGAGTATTAAATGCCCATAACTAGTGGAAAGATGAAGGGAGTGATCTGCTTAAGGCAAAGCTCCCAACCCGGGTGTTCATGCAGATTTGTATTACTAAATACCTTGAAGAAGTGGTGAGGATGTCCACTATAGCACTGTGGGACAGTTTAAAAAAAAAAACAACAAAACTGAACAAAGTAAATAGGCTCTTATACGACAGATTCAAAGACAGAGCAATGGAGTGGGCAATATATTCAGGGAATGAATCTGAGCTGAGTGGAGAAGTTGGATTTGAGTCTACGCCCCAGACTCCTTGTTGAAATCTTTATAAATTAAGATATCTTTTCTTCTCTTTGCCCCAACTTACCATCAAAGAAGTTCTATAAAGTTCATAGGGAGTGAACTATTCAGGAATGTCAGAAAAATGCTGCTTCAAGATTAAGATGATGCCACCTGGACAGTCTTCATAGTAACTGGGACCAGAGCAGTGACGACTAGTTAACTAGTTATCAATTTTTATATTACTATAGGTCATATCCGACCTTTCACATAGCACGAAGCAGAACAGGAAACTTGCAAACCTTAATGATGTCGCACACCTAGGAATTTCAACAAAGGCTCTGAGAAACAGCACACCTCAGTCTGAATATATGGGTCCCAGGTTCAGTTCAATTACAGCACATAGGTGTGACCCAAGATTCATCACACCACTGTTTTTCCAGGCACGAATAGCATCAGATTAACTCCCACTACTAGGAGCCCTGGAAAAATAGCCAGGAGGGCTAAGGATGTTTATGCATTTCAAAAAGTTAAGTAGTTAAGGACTTCTCCCTAGCCTCTGAATCATGCTAGTAACCTTACCCTAACCCAGCAAAAGCAAGCAAGCAGGACAGCCTAAGTGGAGTCTTTAGGCTGCAGGAGGGATGACAAAACCAGAACAGGGGACACCCCACCGCTCTCACCTCAAGCCTTAAAAGGCTGAATACCGCGCCCGATCCGCATACTGCTCCCGCTCATACCGGGCCATGTCGTACAGGGAATTCCGCGCGGCCGCCGAAGCTTGGGACAACTCACTCTCATGCCCGTAACCGTAGCCCTCTCCAACAGTGGGGACTGGGCCTGTAGCGCGACGCAGGGGGCTCCGATCCCGCCCGTAATATGAAGTGGAAGCTGCAGTAACAGCAGCAGCGGCTGCTGCAGCAGCAGCAGCTGTAGCAGCAGCAGCTCCTGAGGTCGGCAACAGGTGTCTATCGTAGGGATCGAGAGAGGTGGAGGTGAGGTGACTGGCCATGGCTGTGTTCTGGACTTGTGGCAGCTGGGACAGGGTCTGCTCTGCGTAATTATACGCAGAGGCAGCTGCAGCCGCCACTGCCTCATAGGACCGGGCAGCACGGCAGCGCTTGTAGTAGGCATCGAGCGCTCCGTACGCGTTGTTGTAATACAACGAATCCCCATAGCTCATGGTGTAAGGTGTACGCACTGCTCCATATTGCTCATTATATTGCTCGGTAAAGTCTGCCACTCGGCCCGAACGATCTATCGGACACTCTTTGGACCAGTGCCCCTCTTTCCCGCACCGATAGCAGCCGCTCTGGTCTCCCATCCCGGGCGCAGTCCTAAGCCGGCTGGTGGACAACTGCACGTGCATTCGTTTGCCTTGAAGAAACAGACGCAAGAAGGGTTGCTATCACTCTTAGTCATAGCCCGAGCCCCTACCCCAGACACTGGTCATAGCAATGGCTTTACCTAGACAACTCTAATGCAGGATTCATTGCCAAAAGAGTTTATAAAAAAAAAAAAATACACTATATAAATTCAATATAATGACTTGATTTCAGGCAGATTAGATGAAGAAGTGTTTCAGCTCTAACACTAGTTTAATGCTTGTGCCCCAAAACAAGCACTTCATCCTTTGCCAAGTAACTGCAGACAAAAACTACCCTAACAATGGCCCACTGTAAAAAGAAACTACAGTAAGACTCCTCCAAGATTCTGATATTTCCCATCTTTACTACCAAGACTGATTTTATTAAGTGGGACAATGCAAAGGCCAGTCCCCTAGCTCCCCACCTCAAAATCAAAGAGATTAAGACTCTAGAGTTACCACTGATAAAGAATATGACCCAAACATGATCTGCAGCTGAATGTGATGGGCAAGTTTCAAGATTTCTGGGAACACCACTCACGAACTGGGGGAAAGGGGACAATAAATACACATTGAAGGACTGCCTTCTCCCTTAGCGGAGTCCTTTAAATTGCTGGTCCTGATAGTCATTCCACCAAAGATTCTTTACAATCTGATAGCTAACTTCAGAGACCTCCTAAGGAAACAGGACAGGCAATTTACAAGATGCTTGAATTTTTAGAAAGATTTTTAAAAACATGGAAGAAAAAGGGGAAGGAAGGTGAGAAAAACGAAGACTAACCAGTGTAGTATTAGTGGATCAAAGAGTTCATTTTAACAAGATTAAAGTGCTTTTTCTCCTTAAACTAGGCATCTGACAGATTTTAAGAATACACAAATACTATCTTTTGCTGAAAATTACAATTTATATCTGGAAATAAAAAAATTCCACTTGTGGAAAATTTTACAAAAGAAGAAACTTTTCAATAAGTTTAAGGTTTAAATCTTTTCACAGTTTCCAGCTAACATGATCCACCAATTTATTGGTAAGCGAAATTCCAGCAAAAACTTCCAATGCAAGTGGCTATGATGTACCCAAACATGCAGATGTCAAAGTGAAGGTTAGAAGCAGGAGAGTCAAGAGATAGGTCTTCTATTCAGATCTAACAATACAGAAATTGGTAAATAGACAATTTCATGTGCAAACTTCAAGTCCTGGGAAGCAAGAAAGGAGGTGAAGGATCAAACTACCACAAAAAATCCCGCTGTAAACATTACATCTGATAAGTGTAGATAGACTGCAAGTTAGGAGCTAAGATACGCAATTAAATACTTAACTGTTTTAAAGTGCTCACCTATGTCCCTCTGGCATTTGCCCATGGGGCCATTTTGGCACCTAACAAAACCAGAGAAAACAAGTGCAACCAAGGAACTAACCTTGCACCTTCACGACATAAAAGTCATTAACTAACGCCCTGATGAAAGGATGTGCCAATTCCAAAGCCAGAAAAAAAGTAAGTCTTTAAAAATATCTACAACTGATGTCTTTTAAATGAGCAAACAATAGAGACTACAACTAACACTGAAAAACTAAAAGCATTAAAAGACCACCTTAATAAACACTGCTGCTCCTTGTACACAAAGAACTCTATTGAACAGTACGAAGGAGAATGACTAACAGCAAGAAAAGCAGTGAAAATACAAATAAGCATAAGTAGCACCAGAAAGCCTACAGTTCATATGCCAAGAGTTACCCGTTAAGGACAAGCTGTCCTGAATTGGTACACACTGGCCTCCCTGTAACATATAACTACTAGAAGACACAAGCCACCCATTCTATGACTGGATTAAAATGGAGAAGTGTCCAAAAACTAGGTATCATATCACAAACCCTTCACAAAAGCAGTCTTGAGCCCAATTAAGTTGTTGACCGCAAATAATTCTCAACTTACCAATTAAAAAAGAAAAACAAACTAGACCTGAGAGACTAGTGACACTTTTCTTTAATAATGCACAGCAATACCCACGACACAGTGCATCCATTACTTGGGGGAATGATGATGGGACCTCCAGCTCTAAGATTGGTACAATTTAAGGGAAATAAAGACCCAAAATATAGCAGCAACCACTCTTAACAAGAGGAGTACTCAGGAAAGGAAGCAGTAACTACCTTGCCTGGGCTAAAAAGGTTGGAATATTTAAAAATGTAGCAAGAAGGTGTGGGAGTATCCCATAACTTGGAAGTAGTCACAACCAAAGGGAACTGGCTCTTTTTTGATACGAGGGACACAAAAGGGAGGGGTGAGGGGTGGAAGAAGAGTTAGCAACTCACCATGGTTACCACACTCACCCTTCCCAGATTGCCACTCTAGCCAAAGGAGCTCAGATCTTAAACCAAGAAAAGATAAAAACCTTCCACATAAAGGGACAATCCAAACCATTACTCTGCTGCCCTCCAGGCACACTAACAATCTAGCCAAGGCTCTAAGGTTAACACCCATCTAAATGCTCTATTCACCAAGGATGTTAAGAGTCTACCCTCCAAAAGAGTGAAAAAACATTGCATTACCCTCCTAACCCCAATATCTCCTCCTCAGAAACTGCTAAAATCAGACTTTTATTCTGGAGTAGACTCACCCTCCAAACAGAACCTCTTGGTATAAGCAAAATAGAAAATCAACAAGAGCAATAAGCCTTTAAAGACACCAGTTATCTAAAAACTAGTTATTTAATGACCACTTATCTTTACTGGGAAGTTATGAGTTGGGATGGAGGGGGCCTTAACAGGGATTCTGCTCCCAAAAAGTGCTGCTTAGGACACTCTTGCCAGGTTCTTTACATGTAAAGTAAGATATAATGCTGATACTGGGCTGAAGTAATTAATTCAAATGAACCAATGGAATGTGCTCTACCAAGAAAAGGGGAAAAAATTAAAAAGACAAGATAACTGGGGAAATCAAAGGAAAGGAATTTCTGTGCTACTAAGCATAAAAGGCTTAGGAGTTCCAAACTAAAGCCATGTGGTAGACACTGACCTAAGGTAAAGCCTCTAAATCCCATGTGTTCTCCATTTTAAGTCCATCACCCACAGTGCTTCACCATCAACACCAACAGCTGTATCTCTACCCCAAACCCCTCCCTTTACTTATCCAACCTATTTTCTGCACATAGCCTGTGTTCAGCCCTCTTCGCAAAGAGGGTGGTTCACCTTGAAACTCTGTGTTGTCAAGGCCCCTGATGGCCTCCACTGCATCCTCTGCCCGCTCCATGTGTACGAAGGCATAATCTTTCACGATGTCACATTCGATGACTGGACCATACTCCTCAAACTTGGCCCGAAGCTCTTTGTTGGTACAGGTGGGACTGATGTTACCCACATGCAACTTTGTCGAGGTTTTGCTCTTATTCTTGCTGGCTTCCACGTTGATGTTCACCCCGTGCAGCTTGTAGTGGTGCAGGTTGCGTATGGCATCCTCGGCCGCCGTCTTGTCCTCTATGTGCACAAAGCCGTAGTTCTTAATGATGTCACATTCCAGCACCTTCCCATACTGCTCGAAGAGTGAGCGGATCTCCTGCTCTGTGGCCTCCCGGGGCAGGTTTCCAATGAACAGCTTCACCATCTTGACACAGCCTGCACGGGAAGAAACAAAATTTCTAACAAAAGACCTAAGGCTCACGTCAATTAAAAAAACAAATTCTGGCAAATATTTCCAATTTTCCCTTTCTTTTACGCGCCCACCTCCACAGAACAATCAAAGGAAAGTGGGAATAAGGAAGCCTGCTACAGTACAAACTGTAGAACCCCTTAAGAATGGGATGTCTGTAATAGAAAAGACCTTAACAGACAAAGGGCTTGAGAAGAGTTGGAAAGCTTCTAACGAAAATGGAAATGAAAACGAGGGCATACAGGCAGGGCTAGAGGTACTGGGCTTTTCTAGCCACTATGAGGTCAGAAAACGAAGGTCTAACTACTGGCCAGCTGAACTGACTACTGAAATTATGAATTAGCTCTTCCTCTCGCAATCGAGCGAGCGGCCACCATTTCCGGAAAAGTGGGCCTCGTAATGGCTACGTTTTCGGGTTTCTTTTGGAAGCAGTGAACCGACGACCCCGGCCGGAGAGCAAGGCAAGAGGAGATAACATTAGTGCAGGAGTGGAGAACGCCTCTCCCGAGGTGCCATCCTACGAGCTCCTGCAGAACGGGGAAATGCGTGGCCAGAGAAGGGGGCTTCAGCCAGACAACAATGTCTCAGGGCTCAAGAAATTCTCGAAAAAGGTTTCAATTTTCCTGAGTCTAAGGAAAACGCAGTTATCTCTATGGAAACCTCCAGGCAGGAAACCGAGCCAAGTCGGGTAGAAGGCAAGGTGGGGAGAAAGCAGGGTATTCTCGGGGGAAGTCGTGGGGGAAGGGCTGCTTCAGGCTTACCGCGCAATGCCCAGCACCGAGGTCTGCTCTCAGAAACGGGTGCGAAGGCCGCGACCCCAGTATGATACCCCTGAAGCCCAAAAGAGTGAAGTAAGATTTAACAGGACCAAAAAAAGAAAGACAGTAGAGGGGCTTGGAGTCTCTCACCCGCACGGAAATCAGCAGGGGATCTTCCTCGCGGCGCAGACGCTTCTGACAAAACGCTAAAATGGCGGCGGCCGCAGCAGTGACTCTGGGTAGAAGGGGAGGTGAGTGTACCACCGGATTGGCTGCTCAGTTAAGTTAAAGGCAGGCGTTCCCACAGATCCTCTTCCTGATTGGTTACCACCAACGCCAATTACCTGAGAGGCCGGGAAGAGGTGGAAACGTCAGTAACCCCGGAGCTTTGAAGCGAATGCCAATGAGCGCCTATCTGGCGAAGCCGAAGTCACTGATTGGGCAAGAGGTCGGCGTGAGGGAGGAACTACAAACGTGGGCTTTACCCGCGGGGTGCGGCCCGCCATTAGGGGGAGCGAGCTGGGGCCCCGGTGTGGCGGCCTTTGGCTTCGTGGCGCCAATTTTGGGAAGCTTCCACGTTTTGCCACCGATACGTGCACATTCTGACACTGTCCCCCACTCCATTTTGCCTTCTCCAAATTTCTCCTACACTCCCAACCACCAACCTCTCGCAGCCAGGATGCTACGAACGATAGCTTAGCGGACCCAAACGCCAGGTAAGAAAAATAACGAAGCGTCCCCACCTGGAGAACCAACCTCCTCCTTTGCCCAAGAATCCACACCGTAGCCTTAGGAATCCCGGAGCTCCCCCGGATCAAAACCCCCCGGATCAAAACCGCTGATGCGATGGTGAAAGGAATTCTGGAAACGGTTAATGGGCGCGGCTTCAATTAGGTTGTAACGGCCCCGAAGTTGGCCCGGTTGGAGGCTGCGTTACTCATGAGGTGCTGAGACCAGCTCCTGCGAGGAACCAGCCTCCCAGGGTGGGTCCAAGATGAAGAAACGGCTTCTCTGTGTGACCTTGAAGATTGAAAACGCCCCCACCCCACCCTGAGAAAAAAACTGGAGCAGCGAAGTTTTTTGTTTTACTTTATTGGGCGCCATCAGCCAGAGCTGCAGGTTTAAACTCCTAGAACCGACCTTAGGGGAGCCTAATCACATCCAGCTATAAAGAAAATACAATCAAAAGAGCATTCTCCAGAGCGTCCGGCTCCCTCATCACATCTTTCTTTCTCATCCTTTGGCTTCTTCACATAATCCCATATTCATCGAGCAAGCAATGACCCTTTGCGAGGCAGCTTTTGAGAGAGTTAAAAGCAGGAGTGCGGAAAGGTGCTGGATGAAAGAACTCAAAACAAAAGCAGTGAGTTATCTATGAGAAAAGGGATGAGATGACATGAGTAATACATAACAATCGTCCAACGCAGCCCCCAGAGAGGAGGGTGGGGCCATAAAAAGAAAGGAATCAAAGTTATGGAAATGAGTTTTTAAACCAGACATGACTCAGGAATCAAATGGTGGAAAACTGGTCAAGACTTATTCTAGGGTGGGAAGAGCAAAGGACCTAAAAACATCAAAATATAACATTTACAGATGTAGTGGTCATTAATGGTGGTCCGTTTTCATTGTGGATTTTGATACTGAAACTCTGAGACTGAGTAAAGGCCATATAATCAGTGATGAAGAAAACCAATTCCATGTTAGTCAGCTGTGTGTGTGCCCTTTTTAGGAGGCCAGCCATCAGATGAGGGTCACCACTCAATCTACAGGGAAACACATCTGGTACAGAAATCCTCTCAGCTCCTTTCAGTTTGATCTTCCAATTTTTGTATGTCCCAACAGCCCTGGAGATAAACTTTCTTTCAAAATACCAAAGCAGATGAGATCCACTCACTCTATAAACTAAGAATCTCTCCAGGCCCAAAGGGGAGAGAACTGGGAATAGAAATCTCAGGATCACAATCCATGCCAGTTTGCAGACCGCAGCCCCCGCCCCCCAACCCGGTCCCCAACACCTTCAATCTAATTACTTCATTTACCTTCTGAAAGCCTTTAAGGTGAAGTAATCACAGGTTTCATTTTGCAAGCTCATCCAAACTGAATATAAGCACATTAAATCATCACTTGATTCTTAAAACCCACTGCAATTGGAAAATTTTCAAACTCACCCTACCTGATCCAGTTCTTGCCAGAATCTCCCAATCTCCTTAACAACCCCCCCCCACCCACACACACACAATGCTCCACCCCACACACCTCAAACCTCAACTATGCTCCAGTACACTGGCCTTGTTCCAAGTTCATTCAGGCTGGAATGTTTTCTCCAGGTCCTTTGGTGGCTACCTCATCTAAAGACATCCCCCTACCCCAACCCTACCTTAGAACTTCATGCCATGACTTCATGTTATTTTTCCAAATACTTACCACCACCTGAAATTCTTTTGTTCATTCCACTTCTTTCTACCTTTCCCCCCTCCCCCATCAAATACTTGTTCAAGGGCAGGGACCTTTTCTTCTTCCCTACTCTATCCTCAGTGTTAAATGCACCTGAAACATGGCAGGCACTCAATTATTTGTTGACTAAGTTAACACAGAGGTGAATGAATCCAAGACTTAACTTCTTGGAAACCAAAAGGAGAAATACTTTGGATTTTCAGTCAATATCAGCTTAAGACCATGGACCCGTAGTTCTAAAAACAAGCACTTTTACCCCTATTACCTAGTATGCTTTCCAGTCTCCCTCAAATAGAAAAAGCAGGTGCCCAAAAGCCAGGGGGTAACCTATGCTACAGCTTTTGATCATCAGGAATACCAGCTTGACACATGCTAAAAATGAAGCTTTAGGTAGAAAGATCCATTTGTTGTTCAAGCATCTCCATACTCATACTCCCCTAAGCAGCTCTACTTTACTGAGCATTAAAGAAGCTTAATATTCATCCCTTAAAAACCATTAAGGTTTATAAATTAAAAACATCTGGCTCAAATTCTCTACCTTACCAACCCAACTATGCAAAATAGGATTGAATGCAGAGTTTTAAAAGCACCTTGTCCAGAACACTTTAGTTGCTATTTGGGTGATTCTTAATTTCCTGATCAAGTTGCCAAGTACCTAAAAGGTAAAGCGACTTGTCCAAAGTCATCTAGACAATTGGTATCTGTCACAGCCAAGCATTTATATACTTCTCACTGCAGATCTTAAAAAGACAAAAGTGCCTGGAGCCTGGGCTCTTGAAAGAGGAATAAAGGAAAAATCCAAACTTAAGGGTGAAACACTGATGTCAGCGAAAACCATTCAAATGTGAATAAACAAATCTACTCCTTTCACACCCTTAGGGGTGAATATATATAATTTATACACGTTAATAACTCTAGCTCCTATCCAGAAACGAGTTACTGGTTTAACAAGAGCTCAAATTAAAAATCAGTACTCTCCAGGGATATCCAGATTAGCCTTCCTTGACTAGGCCAGTCAAGTGAGCTTCCTAAGCCTCCAACCCCATGGGCAGCTACACCCTCTTACCCTGCCCTTTTTGTTTCTGCAGGCTTTCCTATCCCATACTTTTCCATATCCAAGGAGAATCTGATCTCAGGACACTGAAGTGTTGTCTGAGACTGAAAGTGACAAAAACTGGTGTGGTCCATGTCCTACTTCACTCCTAGGTACCACTCATTCAAAATATCCAGTTTCACTGATTCATATGTGCTGCACTCACACCTACATCCAAAGTCCTCTGCTCAGATGTGTGCTCCACTAGGCCACCCCAATCTCCCCAGAATGTTCTAACGCATGTCTGTGAGATTGCACTTAAAGAGCAATGGCTATATATAAGGCTCTACACCTGTCACATGTTCTCATCTGATCCTTCCACAGTATTATAATGATCACAAGCAAAGTCCTGAATAGTTCAATACAAAATACTGATTCAATCCCTTGATTTACTTTCTAAACTATGTGATCTTAAGAAAAGTTACTTAACCTACAGCCTCAACTTCCCCATTTATAAAAGAGGTTTAAAAATACTTAATGGCACTTGGATTGCAATGAAGATCAAATGAAATTCCTGTATGAAATGCACTTTTAATGGTGCTTAGTAAGTGTTCAATAAATGTTAGCTATTATCTTCATTTTATAGATGAAAAAACTGAGGCAGAGTTCCTGGCATGTCCAAGATCACAAAGCTAAGTGATAGACACACGATTCAAACTCAGAAAACCTGATTTTAGAGTCAACACTCTTAGTCATTCTCTGTGCCAAGTCAATTTTCCAACGAAATAGATCCTATTTCCAAAGTTTTAACTAGTGGAACTGCCTCTTCCTTATCTTCCACTACCCTAGTATTGTTTATTAACTGTAACTAGTTCGTTGCCTCTCCATGTTATAAATTCAAGGTCAGCCCAAGGGCTCAGCTACTTGAACACTGTATTTCCAGTACTATAAATGATTTAGAGGTGTACTTGAAGTAATTTTAAGAACTCTTTTTTTTCTTGGGAAACCCCCTTTATGATCTCTCTAAAGGTAACTATAAAATTTAGGTGAATATAAACTTTTCACCTGCTCATCCTTTTTAAGATTTATTAATTTGAAGAGAGCGGGAGCACAAGCAGGGGGAATGTCAGAGAGGGGGAGAAGCAGACTGCCCGCAGAGCAGGGAGTCCAACGCAGGAGGCTCGATCCCAGGACCCTGAGATTATGACTTGAGCCGAAGGCAGAGGCTTACTTAACCAACTTAGCCACCCAGGCAGCCCTCGCCTGCTCTTTACCTTATCTTCTCTATTACCCACCCTCCTATTACATACAGTCCGTAAATCTAGGATATTTATTTTCATTATGACCTCAGTCATCCCCTATCATGGTCAGCTTACTTGGCCGGACAGGACAAAATGACTGGAGAACCAACAGTCTGTGCTGATGGGCACGACTAGAACAGCAGCCTACCCAGAGGCTGGCTGAGTCTCAGCGACAGTCCCATCGCCTCCTGTACAAAGGATGGGGCCCCAGGCCTACCCCAGACAGAATGTGAAACGAAGTCCAAACCTCAAAAGGGAGCAGACTGACAAGGCCAGAAGTCTCTATGTGAACTTGTTCCAGGAGTAAATCATCTTAAACTTCTCCAATGAAGGCTAAGTTGTAGAGGTAATACATGCAGAAGTGCAAAAATCTGAAGGACACTGGGAGACCATATTCCCCACCCTCTTATCCCAAAACACACATAGTATGTCTGTCCTCCCATTCACTCAGCCCAACCACCTCCAAGTTATAGGACCCAGGAACTCAGAAATCCACAAAAAGCAAAGTGTAAGGAGTGGGCTATAGAATTAACACAGGTGGCATATTTTAAATAAAAAAAGAAAGAAGGGAATTTTAAAACAATCTGTAAAAAAGAAGAGAATGACATGATTTAGCTTTGTAGCCTCTTCTACTCAAACAACGAAAAACCTAAGGGCTGAGGCAGCAAGGGCATCAGGACCTAAAAATGAAAGACAGAGTGATCACCTAGGCCAGGTCACTCTGAAGAATGTGGGCTGCAATAATAAAGAACACTGGCCCCAAGAGCACATTAAACTGTTTATCACAGGAAACCTGGGATTGGGGTAGTGGCAGAACCCTCACTGGAGAAAAAGGAAGACAGAAAGCCACATGACAAGGAAATATTACAAATACACAGGCCACAATCACAGCCCTGTAATCAACCAACCCTCTATTTTCCAGAGTAATAACCAGAGAGCTAAGCTTGTTAGCTTGGCCCTCAGATCATCACACCTTCCCTGCAGAAAAGTGATAAGAAACCTATCGAACTCCCCCTCCCAGCCCTGTAAAGAAATGAAAAGGAACAGCAAAGCACCTGGAGGCAAAGCAGTGAGCAGAAAGAGAAGCAAGGAAAAGAGCTATGGCCCCAGTAGCCCCCTGAAATTACCCCCCGTTAGCATCCACAAGAACTCATGGTTGTAAAGATCACGTACTTTTGCCCACTGGGCAGAGGGAAGAGAACATCTGGGGCAAGCTACTCTGTCACAGGCGAATTCATGAGAAGCCAGTGAGAGAAAAGAACCCACCTGAACTCCACCCGATTTGACAGACAACTCCCCAAAATCGCCTTGCCCCAGCAGGCTCCCATTATCCAATCTCTAAAGCCCCCTTTCCCAAAGGAACATCAGTAGTTTCCTACCCAACCAGTTTTCTTCTATTCACTCATTATTAGTAAGCCCAAGCTTCCATCTTGTCCCTGGCTGGAACTTTTTTTTTTTTTTTTGCCCAGGCCCTCTCAACGCCCCCCACCCCCGACCCTGGGCCCACCCGGCCCACAATTCAAGTATAGAAAGAATCTTCAATTCCTCACTCTAACCCAGCATCCCTTCTTGGTTATGCTTGTACCTCACCCTTCCCCCTTCCCCAGTCTGTAAAGACACCTTCAACCATAAACCCAGCAAGAAAACATCTAGAAACCCTAGCAAATGGAGACGGAGAAGTTGAGTCTCAGGGCACTATTACAGCAGAAGTTGGCAGGACGCAGGAAGGACGCTCCATGGTGACGTTCGACAGGCGGAATACCAGGTCTATAGCCAGATCCCCCATACCTGCTTCCAATTGTCCCTGCTCCTCCTTTCTCTAACCACAGGGAAGTAAAGACACTGACATCACCCCTACCCCACTACAGGCTCCCTTGTGGGTCCCCGGCACTGAAGCCCACCCTCTGGAGAATCCTCTAGACTTTAAGCACCAAAGCAGTTCATTTCCCCACTTCTCACTTGAGAAGCCATAACCCAGAACCACCCTGCTGGAGCACAGGTTGTTTCTGACCTGGAGATAAGTTAGGGGAAAATGGGAAATAAATTTACTGCATCTTGGTGTGATCAATTCAAGTTAAGGGCTGAGAAAGTCCAGGCAACTTGGGTCTGGACTTTCCAGTCCTAAAGATAGCAGACTAAAAGGCCAACAATGACCTATATCCCTCTGGGCAGCAGGAAAATCACTAACTCCCACATTCAAACCCCTGTCCTTATCTGCCCTGGGGTTCTCCAGCTGTCTTTCCTTTAGCTGTCATGACTTCCTGGATGTCAAACTGACTCCTCTGAAACTGAGTGCAATCAAGACAATGACAACCAGGTTTCCAAACTGCAAATTGCCCCAAGTTTTATTTGTAGTCCATACAAAAGGGAAAAAAAAATCAAGGTTTTCTAACACCACCTACTTGGGGAGATGGGGACGTGGGACTGTGCCACTCAGCATCAGCTAGAACATCGGGGGGACAGCAGGGATTTGGACATATACCAACCGACTGTCCCGACAGGAATTCAGTCTCAACACAGTCTATAGCGGGACAAAGTCAGGGCCCCCTGGACTGCTGGCACAGCTTGGCGCATAGGAAATGGTTAAGCTAACCCTTTCCTGGCCTCCCTCACATCTAAAAAGAAAAAGGCGCCGCCGACCTCAGCTGCAGGTTGCTTCCCCATCCAGACGACCTTAAATATCGCGCACAAAAATAAAAGGGAGCCAGGAAAAAATAAAAACATAAAAGAAATTCCCATCCTGGGAGATGGGAGGCAGGGGAAAGGGGAAACCGCAGATCTAGAGCCAGTAGCAAGATTTGCTGCTGAGGCGAAGGAACAAAGTAGGTTACTGCCGAACACTCAAAAGGATCATCTCCTGGGGAAGGCCCACAGGGTAGAGGGGATGAAAAACCGCAAACAGGAGAGGTATGGGCCAGTGGTTACAACCTGGGTCTGCACCCTACCCCACCTTTCCTCTCCTTCCCTCCCTGTGGTGCCCCATCCCAGGATGGCCCTACATGCGGCGCTGGTAGCCAGAGTGCATCTGAGCTGCCCGCAGGTAATCATTATAGGAGCCCGAATAGCGTGCGTAATCGGAATGGGCATCGGGCAGGCGACGGTAATCCAGCGAGGACTTTGTCGGCGAGCGGCGGAACGAAAGCTGCGACTCTGATAAACGGCGGTAATCAGAGAGCTCGGCTAAACGCCGGTCGGAACCATACCTAGTCGAGAGAAGAAGACAGTTGGTGAATGAGACAATTGAGGGGAGGGCTCCAGGTGGGCATGGGGGAGATGCCAATGGGGATAGGGAGGGTGTGATCAGATTGGTCTCCAACAAACAAGATTTTGTCAGAAGGCTCATCACCCGATCCAGGGCAAGAAATCAAGCCTGGTTCAACTCAGTGGGAAACCAAGCCCACCACCGAAGCCCTCCCTTCTCAACTGGCCAAGGTGGATTTGGTCTACATTCCCAAACCACAAACAAACTATCCCCCCTGGGCCCTGCACAGAAAGACCTTGGTTGTTTATCAACAGAACGGCGGACGAAAGCAAGGTCCCCAACTTCCCCAAGAGTGGACGCACCTCATACACCTTGCCTTCAGCCAGTGAGTGCCAAAGGGACTACTCTTTCAAACCCACCCCACCAAAGCCAGGACAACCACGTAACAGGCTTAAGGATCCTTGAGACGGTGGGAAAGGCTATGGGCCACAATCCTGCAGGCAGTAGCTCCAATGGCACTTGGGCTAGCCTGGACGGGTGACACTTGTCCCAGCCTGACTAGCTGGTACCACCCCAGGCTGAGCACTAATGCTCCGCCTGAACCCTGGTGACCGGAAAAGTTCACAGACATCAACCCCCTCAGCCTTTGGACATCCCATGGGAGTGGAGGAAAGAAGACCAAGGGAGGGGCCAATGGCTCCAGTTTCCCTCCCATGCCAACCTCAGCCCCTTGCCCTAAGCCCCAGCTGGGGGCAGAGGCGGGGGGGCATACAGTACCTTTTCGACATGGCGACAGCCTTTTTGTAGGGATCGTCGTAGCTGGCCCGGGGTGGGGAGAGGCGGGTACGCTCATAGGGCGGCGGGGTGCTGTTGGCGTTGGCAACGGCCCCCTGGGACATGGACAGGTAAGCTGCAGACGGCTGACCAGCCCCATCGTAGGCATTGCCCGGCTGGCCACGGTAGGAGGCAGCAGCCTGGGGATGCTGCTGGGCAGCATAGGAAGCAGCCAATGAGGCTGACGACTGAGTGCGGTACGGAGCTGCCAGGGTGGCAGAAGGCTGGGCCCCATAGGCAGCTGCTGCACCATAGGAGCCAGTGGCCGCAGCAGCTGACTGAGCCCCATAGGAGCCTGACAGGCCCATTGATGCTTGAGCCCCATAACTATTCAGCTGGGTCTGAACCACCGGCTGGGCCCCATAGGAGCCAGCCATTGGGGTAGTGGCTTGTGCAGCGTAGGCGGCTGGTTGGCTGGCATAGGCAGCAGCTGTAGCTGGCTGTGCCACATAGGCAGCCGGCTGGGAAGAGTAGGAAGCAGCCTGTTGTGCAGCATACGGGGCAGATTGGGCATTGTAAGAGGCCGAGGGCTGGGCATTGTAAGAAGCTGCCTGGGCCCCATAAGCTAGTGAGGAGGCTGCAGACTGGGCCCCATAAGAGGCTGCCTGGGCCCCATAAGAGCCTAGGGAGGAAGCTGCTCCCTGGGTGTTGTAGGAGGAGGCAGCCGCACGAACCCCATAGGAAGAGGCAGCCTGCGCGCCGTAAGAAGATGGCTGGTTACCATAGGAGGCAAGGGAGGAACCCTGAGCCCCATAGGAGTTGAGCGAGGAAGCCGCAGCTGGCTGACCCCCATAGGAGGAGAGGGCCGAGGCCGAGGGCTGGGCTCCACCATATGGGCCAAGCGAGGAAGCTGCAGCAGACTGGGAGCTAGGGCTAGCCAGCTGGCCCCTATACGGGGCCCCAAGGGAGACAGAGGGCTGAGCGCGGTAAGAGGCTGCCTGGGCTGTCATGGGCTGAGTCCGATAGCCGACACCCAAAGAGGCAGAAGGCTGGGCCCTGTAGGCAGCTCCCAGCGACACTGAGGGCTGGGCCCGGTAGGTGGCTGGCTGGGCCGTCAGAGGAGCCACATAGGAGGCTCGGGGAGGTGAACGGCGCAGGGGGCTGCGGTCGCGACCAAAGAAGGGTGGTGTGGGCTGACGGGCTTGCCCATCAAAGCCACCAGTGCTGTTGCCAAAAGCCTGCTGGTAGTCGAAGGTGGCAGAGAAGCCACCAGTTCCAGGGAATGCCGTATCCCCAGCCCCTGGTTTCTTGGTCTTGTCCCCAGACTGGATAGCCAGGCCGGGCCCCTTCTTCTGACCCTTGGTTGAGAGTTCCACGTTGATGCGCTTGCCCTTCACTTCTTTGCCGTTGAGCTGCGCGATGGCGGCTTTGGCATCTGCTTCCTTCTCCATGTGAACAAACGCGTAGTCTGATAAAGCAGCAGACAGAGGGTTAGCAATTAGGGGGGCAGGGCATGCTACCTGATGGGTCCCAAACTGGACACACAACAGCACCCAGCTGTTGCCAGCTACCTCCAGGCCTCCAAACCCTCCTCTCCAGGAGTATGTCATAAAACATGGCTCCCACATAACAAAGCTTCCGACTGTCCCAAGCAGTCACCTTTCCCTATGGCCTTCTCCCTATTCTCCCCTTTCCCCCTGCTACTTCACCCAACTTCCTGGCAAGAGAAGAGCAAAGATGAACTGTAACACAGAATAAAAATCTTTCCAGCTCCTGTAAGTGTAAACCACCAGACAAAACACAGAAAGGCTTCCTGGATCACTCAATTATTTAGTGCTCTCTACCCCAAGGTCACCGAACACTACTGCTCATCTTTGAAGCTTAACTCTGAAACACTGGAAATGACCAGTGGGTCTCAGCATGACCCATGTCTCAGTCCAAGGTCCAATTAAAGCAAAAGAGCTAGATAACAATGGACACTTCATTAAATTCCTCCAATGTGATTTCCCCTTTTCTCAGAGTACTTCCATAAACAGGCCTTCATTTAGGCCTCACAACAATCCTGTGAGGCAGGCAGAGCAAAAAGATCATTATCTCTACCTTACAGGTGGGCAAACACACTCAAGAGAATCTATATGGCTTGCCCTAAACCAAAATTTATTAGAGCCGGGAACAGAATCCCAGTTCTTCTGTGCCCCTTCACTACCAGTCTATCCCTGAGAAGTCAATGTGTAAGGCAGAACCATGTAACATGACTAGAAATTTTAAACTTAAAACAGGAGAAGCTGGAACCCACGTAAGCCAATGAGGCGTGGGAATGGAAACCAAGCTTCTTGGCTGAGTTCAGGCCCAAGGCCCCTCCCCCAGGCTACATTATATCCTCTACTTGTTCCTCTTCAAAGGACAGAAATACACCTTACCCCTTGGACTCCTGTTCACAGGAAAGATCTGGTTTCCTAGATTCAAGGTGAGAAGCTACAAGTACTACAGCTTGTAGGCTCTGCTAAGCAGGTTACCCTTGAGAACCTCATTCAGGATCTGAATGAGTTGTGGTGGGATACAGACTTAAGATAGGACGCTGATCTCAAAGTCCTACTCATCTACCACACAGAAGAAGACAATTTTAGATTAGAAGGGGGAGGAGTGGGAAGAAATTCTTATTCATGTCCAAACTCACAAACCACAATGGTGCAAGCAGGATATGAAAAACAATGACAAGATCATGCTCATGGGAGATAAAGCCATGCACTTAAACCCATCTGAATCCATGGCTACTTAAAGTACCTGGATGTCACCTCTCTCACAATAGTGTAGGAAATAAAAACTACCTGGATGAAATCACTAAAATTCCATTTTTGAAGATAAGAAATTCTTTTAAATAGCCTTGAAATAAGTGTCCTCTAATTTCTAGAAATTTTCATACCGGGATGCCCTCCCTAGCTGCTCTAAGAGAACGAGTCATTTTTCTCAGGGTGAGGCAATGTCACCAGTCTGCATCTCTTACAAATGAAAATAAAAATATAATCAACAGGTACAAATCAGAAGTATGGTATAGCACAAGGAATCCTGGGTTAGGAACTTAAAAGTCTCAGTTACAGATCCAGATATCAATGACTTGCCAAATCTGTCCTACCCACCTCAGAGTTAGGAGATTCAAATAAGAAAATAAAAATCCCTTGCAAAATATAAATAGCTATATAATGATAAAAGAATTATGATGATTACTTAAGTCCAGGAATAACCATAGGCTTCTCTCCCTACAAAATACTTTCCTTCATTTGTAATAATAAAAAAACAAGAGCTACCATAACAGTTGTATATGCAAACTTAGAACCTGCCAGAGATGAAAAAACAAAACAAACCATCACAACTCTCAAACCTCACACCATCATGATCAGAACCTGATTTCTTACCTACCAATTTAGGCAAAAATGTTCCCTTTGGCTTAGCCACAGGGTACTAGAACTGTCCTATGGTCTCTCACCTCCACTTTGGGTAAAGGTAGCTAAAAATAGATACTAGTGGTCAGAGATCTCCATAAAAACAGAGGCTTGGCTGACCCTCCAGAGAATGCAACTAGCAAGCAGAAAATGGGAGCTTGTAGGCAGATTAAGAGAAATGAAAAAATCTCCAAGCATTATGAGAGAATATTAATGAATGGTATTATAGTCCTGGCTAACCCACCCACAGATTCCTGAGACTAGAACAAGCTAAGGAAAAACACCCAACAACAACAAAAACTTCAAACAGCTTACAATAGCGATAGCGACAGGGCATTCCACTGTCTACTCTCTATTTAGCTGAGTTTTGTTTAAAAACCAACCAAGTTGAAATCTGAAAACTGAGATTTCACATGTAGAATTCAACTAACTGCCCAGGTAAGGTTTATCACTGATTTTTATCACTGGTTTTTAAGAAGCCATCAGGTACACTTACAACCAATTTACATCAAAAAGTTCCTAAACCAGACGTTATAAAGAGGTATGTGGCTTGGTTGTACAGCTGATTCAATCACATCAGGGCTTACCCTATGACAGCCAGCAGCCAAACCAAGACCTGGCCCTATCAAAGATGCCCAGGGACCCACTTAATCCTAGCACGATGTAAAACCAGAAATCTAGAGAACTCCAGGAACCTACCTGCCTGAAAAGCTAGTTCAAGAAACAGTAACCTCTGAAAGAAATCCACTGCATTTAATGCACTAGCAAACAATGTTTTACACATATCACCTACAGTCTGGTGGCATCACAATTCCCCTAGCACCAAAGTTAAGAGAATCCAGAAAAATGAGGTTTCCTATCCTGTGAAGAGGAGCAGAAATCTCTTAACTTGAAACTACAGATTTGTGTACAGGAGGGTAAAATGGCCACCTACAAAAAAAAAAAAAAAAAAAAAAATCAGAGGAAACCGTTTCCTCTTCTGCCTTTCAAACCTCCCCTGAAGCCTAAATGGTTCCTAAAGCTGTCAGCAACTCTCATATTTCATTTTTGAACACCCAATAGAATGTAACCGGGGGACAGTAGTTACAATCCCTGTCGCTATGGAGATTTTTGCTCTGTAAATCAAACCATATCTAAGCTTCAGGGGTAACCAAGCAACTATGTTTTTCCTCTGTGAAATAAAACAGAACTGGTTGTGCTGTGCAACCCCAAGCTTCTGTGCTTTTCAAAGACCCCACAGCCCAACACCAGAAGACTTGATCATCGAATGCCCGTTCCCAACCCAAGAAATTAGTGTTTATAAAGCCAGAGCCAGTCTCTTCTGCTACATTCCCAATTTAAAAACCTCACTTTCTTCCACATCAGAGACAGAAAAGCACCAGTGGAGAATACGACAGTCAAATCTTTCCCAGAGTCTCTTACAAAGTGTATCAGGACCTCTGGTACTTATCAGGGTAACTACAAATAACAGCTAACCACTACTCCTTGATGAAATTAACACATTTCTGCTAAAATGTTTACAAAAGGATAAAATAGACAAAACTTTCGCTTTCTCAGTAGAAGGCAGCCAGTTCTATAAGCCACATGCCCTTATCCACTTCACCCTCCCCACCACTGTCACTTGGTCTCAGTCCAGAGCAAATCCAGGCAAATTTTTGGTTTCACTACCACCTGAAAGCAAGCTTCTTGACCAATGAGTTCCACGGAGACTGTCCCCTCAGATGCTAGTTTCTAGATTCCCAATCTACTATCACCTTGCCTGAGAACCACAAAGAAACTTGGTAGATCAATTAAACACAGAACTCTCATGAGTCATGTACCCCCATCCATTTCCTGGCCAGATGCCCAATCTGAAGTCCTTCCTACTCTTAACTCTATAAACAAAAACAAAAATCAATGCACCACAGAGCCTGCCTTAGAGCACCGGCAGGAAAGCTTGATTCTGGGTACTTGTAGACTTGCATAACCTGAGTTGAGGAAAACAGAATGCGGTATAAATGCAAAACAAGGAACTGCTCCTAGCAGTGGAGACTATGACCCTTTACACTTTCCCAGTTACAAAAAAGACAAATGGCCCAAAAGATATGCCTTTCCAAGAGAGCAAAAGAAGTGTCTTGGTGGAAATAAGCACCTGCACCCATTTATTTCCTATCCCCAAAACTTTTCACACAGGGTAAGGGCAGGTAAGAATCCAACACCAGGAGTAGGGCATCAGATGCTCCCCCAGGTTGGATCCTTGAAAATGCCAGGGTTAACTCTGATCTGTTCCCAAGAGGAACAGAAACTGGCCACATACACAAAGGCTATCCCATCAAATCTTGCCAACATAAAAGAACCAGACCCTACAGGACAGAAACCTAGACTACAAAAGTCAACTGGGGCCCAAAAAGAAAGTCAGGCCTAAATTACAGTGATATACATTTTTCTCAAAGGCAAACTAGGGATCTACCCTAAGGATTAGACCACTTCAGCAAAGATGAATAGCAAGTCAATCTGTTTTGCCAATGTTTAACGAAGACCTCTCACACATCCCTCTCCATGTCCCCCTCAGCCAGAGTATATGCCCCCCTTGCAAAATCACCGACCTTATAAAAAGAACACCGCCCCGAGGGCATGGGCTGGCAAGTAAAGGTTAAGGAAAAGAGGCCTTCAAAAAACAAGGCTCCTTCCACATTGGAAAGGTCCGGTCCGGGTTACCAGTTTAGAGATGTAAAATCGAGCCCAAAGAATAAAACCCAAGTTTGAGGGACTTAGAAGACAGCGTTGCCACACCTAACCCACCTAACGATATTGAAAGGCCAAAGTGATTCGGAAGGGGCCCCTCCTGTACCCACGAGTAGACCCATGCCACACAAAGCTAAAAGATCCCAGCCCGAGAAACGTCCAAGGGCCCCGTTACCTTCCGCTCGGGAGCATTCATCGGGAGGGAACACGAGGGTGGCCTTGGGGCGTCAGCCCCCACCTTTTCCCTCTTCCCTTGCTCTCTGACCGACGTCTGGAGAGAAAGTGGGGAAGTGGCGAAATCTTCCCCGCTCCATGATCCGGCTTGTGCCCGTCACTTCCCAATTTCCGCTCGGTGCCAGGCCCAGGAGACCAGTGGAAGACGCGCCCCCGGTATACTCGCAAGTCTCTCAGGCGCGTCCCCGGCCCCGTAGCTCCGCTCACATTGGCCGCCGAACCCACCCAGAGCCGCTTCCTCCCATCTGGAGAATGGTGCTTGACCGCAGGGGAGGAGGGTGGCTCTACCCAACGCGCCCCCAACACCTCCGGTCTCGCTCCCGCGGACTTCCCCACCCTCCCCAACCGCGCGGTGACCGACCCCCGGGAAAGGGGCGTGGCTAACAAGCAGAGTGCCCAGAGCGCGCCCGCGCCCCCGCCCCCGCGCGCCCCCGCGTTACCTTTCACCACGTCACACTCGATGACGCGTCCGCGGCGCTCGAAGAGGCTGCGCAATTCCTGGCTCGTGCACGCAGCCGACACATTGCCCACGAAAATCTTCCAAGTGTTAAGAGGCCGTGGGCGCGACATCTCCACCACGAGCGCGCGCCCCGGCCGCAGCTCGTGGCCGTGCAGAGCCTCGATGGCGCGCAGCGCGCCTGCGTTCTCGCGCATGTGCACGAAGGCGAACTGTTTCATGACGGCGCAGCTCATGACCGTGCCGTAGGGCGCGAAGAGGGCAGCTAGCTCCTCTGGCGTTGTATCCGCCCCATCGACGTTTCCCACGAATATCTTCATTTTGCCGCCGCAGCCGCCTTCCCGGAGAGCCGGGACCTCTCCTCCAGCGACAGGCAAGACGTCCGACCGGCCGGCAGTCCTCCCCAGGAATGGCTGGCGACCGAGAACCCCGCCGCGCAGGCGCTCTGACCTAGCCAATCGGGGCCCACATCCCGCGCGTCTTGCATCCAATCAGAGAGGCTGAAAGAAGATGCACTCGGGCTCAGCCAATCCTAGAGGGCCTGGAGCCCGCTCGTTAGCAGAGGGGGCGGGAAAAGGACGACGGCGCGCGACCAACCGCCACTGCCGGGGGGAGGGGGAAAAGAAGGGTTGGAGAAGGGAGAACGCGCGCGGGGAGCGTCGGCGGTGGAGAGGCCTAGTCGGTGAGACGGCCTCTGGCCGGGGTGGGGCCGGGATCGTCGGGCCCAAGGAAAAACTTTGTTCAGTCGGAAGTCAGAGCTCCTCCCATTCTGGCAACCTAGGCCAAACCTGGAGGCGGCAGCGAGCGTGTCCACGAGAGGGTCGGGCCTGGCGGAAGAAACCGGGACAGCCGCCTTCAGTCAGCAAACTGCCGCCTCCAGGACTGTGCTGGGCCGTCAGAGGGGCCCGAGAGGCATCTGCCCCAGAGAACCCTCGTGCTGTTAATTCATTCTTTGGAAACACGTTCCCTGATGTTGCTGAGGTCCTGGCAGAAGATGGAGACTGAAAAATCGGAGTTTCGTCTCTGCCTTTATGGAATTTCCAAAAGAGGAATAATGAGATGGATCTTTCTTGTGTGCGTTTAAAATTTTTCCACAGTAAAAAGTTGAATGAAGCAATATTAGATCAGAACAGTCCCTGAGGGAACAAAAGTTGAGCCTTAAAAAAAAAAATTCAAAACCAACAGATGTATGTAAATAAAAATATTTTGCATGGCAGAAGACATCAAAAACATAAACACATGCGACAAACTCAGGAAAATATTTACCTACATCTTCATTCTCCTAATTTTATTGAGCACCTACCAAATGGGCAGCACCAAGGATATAGCTGTGAACAAAAAGTGACAAAAATCCTGACCTTGAAGTTTATCCTAGCTTGGAGAGAAACAAAATTAAGTAAAACCTATAGACTGTTAGATAGTATTAGGGGCGCCTGGGTTGCTCATTTGTTTGGGCGACCCACTCTTGATGGCCACTCAGGTCTTGATCCTGGGGTTGTGAGTTCTAGCTCCACATTAAGCTCTGCGCTGAGTGTGGAGTCTACTTTAAAAAAGTAGGAAGAAAAAAGGTGGTGCTAAAGATCTGAAATGACAGAGCAAGCCATTCTAAGGGGAATGGCTTTCCATTCCATTTCCATTTCCAACCAGAAAGTACAAGTCAAAAAATCGTGGGGCAAGAGTATGTCTGCCTGTTCAAGAGATAGCAATATGCCAGTATGTCTGAAGACTATAACGGAACAAATAATAAAAGCATGAGGTCGTAAGGGAAGATTGTAGCACGTTAGGGGCCAATGCATTGACTGGTTTCACCTCTTCTTTTCTAAATGTTTATTCAACAATTCTGTATCTCACCAGGTTCACATCACAGGTGCACTCCTTAATTCCCATCACCTATTTAACGAATCCCCCACCGACCTCCCCTCTGGCAACCACCAGTTTGTTCTCTATAGTTAGGAATTTGTTTCTTGGGAGCCCTGGGTAGCTCAGTCAATTAAGTGTCCAACTGGATTTCAGCTCAGGTCATGATTTCAGGGTTGTGAGGTGGAGCCCCACATCAGGCTCCACACTGGGCGTGGAGCCTGCTTAAGATTCTGCCCCTCCACACCCCCTCTCTTTTTCTCCTAAAAAAAAAAAAGAGTCTGTTTCTTGTTTTATGTCTCTTTTTTCCCTTTGCTTCTTTATTTTGTTTCTAAAATTCAACACATGAGTGAAATCATATGGAGTTGGTCTTCCTCTGACTGGCCTATTTTGCTTAGCATTATACTCTCTAGATCCACCTATGTTGTTGCAAATGGCAACATTTCATTCTTAATAATATTCCATATATATATACATACTATTATATATACTGTAATAGCAAAGTACCAGTAGATAGAGCTATATATCTCACAGCTTCTTTATCCTTCATCAATTGATGGACACTTAGGCTGCTACCATATCTTGGCTATTGTAAATAATGCTGCTATAAACATAAGGGTGCATGTATCCCTTTGAAGCATGTATCCCTTTGAATTAGTGTTTTGTATTCCCTGGGTAAATACCCAGTAGTGCAATTGCTGGATCATAGGTTAGTTCTATTTTTAACTTTTTGAGGAAACTCCATACTGTTTTCCACAGTGGCTGCACCACTTTGCATTCCCACTAACAGTACAAGTGGGTTCCCATTTCTCCACACATTCTTGCAGACACCATTGTTTCTTGTATTGTTGATTTTAGCCATTCTGACAGGTGTGAGGTGATATCTCATAGTGGTTTTGATTTGCATTTCCCTGATGATAAGTAATGATGAGTATCTTTTCACGTGTTTGTTGGCCATCTGTATGTCATCTTTGGAGAAATGTCTGTTCATGTCTCCTGCCCGATTTTAACTTAGGTGTTTTTGGGGTGTTGAGTTGTAGAAGTTCTTTATATATTTTGGATACTAACTCTTTATCAGATATATCATTTGCAAATATCTTCTCCATTCCATAGGTTGCCTTTTAGTTTTGTTGATTGTTCCCTTTGCTGTGCAGAAGCTTTTTATTTTGATGTAGTCCCAACAGTTTATTTTTGCTTTTGTATCCCTTGGCTCAGGGGACTTATCTAGTAAAAAGTTGCTCTGGCTGATGTCAGAGAAGTTACTGCCTGTGCTCTCTTCTAGGATTTTTATGACTTCAGGTCTTACATTGAGGTCTTTAATCCATTTTGAATTTACTTTTGTATATGGTATAAGAAAGTGGTCCAGTTTTCCCAATACCATTTGTTGAAGAGGCTTTTCCCCATTGGGTATTCTTTTTTTTTTTTTTTTAAGATTTTATTTATTTATTTGACAGAGAGAGAGAGAGGGAGATCACAAGTAGGCAGAGAGGCAGGCAGAGAGAGAGGGGGAAGCAGGCTCCCCTGCCAAGCAGAGAGCCCAATGCAGGGTTCGATCCCAGGACTCTGAAATCATGACCCAAGCCGAAGGCAGAGGCTTTAACCCATGCACCCCCCCCCCTTGGGTATTCTTCCCTGCTTTGTCAAAGATTTATTCACTATATATTTGTGGCTGTTTCTGGATTTTCTATTGTTGGATTGCAAGAGTGGTCCACTATTTACAAATCAATGTGATACATCACATCAATAAGAGAAAAGATAAGAACCATATGATCATTTCAATGGACACAAAAAGTATTTAACAAAGTACAACATCCATTCATGATAAAAAACAAAACAAAAAAAACTTGGCTTTTACTATTAAGTGAGGCTAGAAGTCTGAGGAGGGCAGGGGGCAGAGTAGCTTTTCTGATATGGCTTAACTTTCATGGTTTTATAAATATCTTTTTTGGCTGAAATGAGCAAAAACCAACAGAAAACAGTTTTTTGTTCAGAACACTATTGCTAGAATCCAGGAGAAAGATGGCAGTGACATGGATCAGGGCGGCTCCAGTAGAATTCAGAAGAAGTGGTCAGATTTGGATGTACTTGGACAGTAGAGCTAACACAATATGCAAATGGATATAAGTTGTGAGAGAAAGGAGTCAAAGGTAACAGTGAGCAACTGGGAAGGG
>CM053613.1:3809498-3825654 GCA_028646535.1 Procyon lotor
AAGCAAGCACAGCCATTTTAAGGGTATTGTGCAGCAGTTCTATGTTTGTACCTCTAATGCTGGTAGGGTCAGAACACTGTGAAACAGAAATACAGTGTAAAACCCATCCGTGCTTTTAATTTTTCTGCTATCCACTTTCAGAAGAAAAATAAACAATTTTAACAATATTTTAACCTAATCTAAAAAACTATCATGTAATCAATATATAAAAAGTATTAATATTTAACATTCTTTTCCTTGTACTAAGTCTTTGAAATTCATTATGTGTTGTACACAAAGGGCACTTATGTCTCAGTTTGGATTAAATACATTTCAAGTATTGGGTAGCCACATGTGGCCAGTGGCTGCTGTATTAGCTACTGCAGGTTTAGCCTTCCTCCTGGAATGAGCTTCAGTTCCTGAATAGACATCCTTTGGAAAAGCAGAACTTCAACGTTGGTGATGTATCTGATTTCTCAAAATAGCGCACCATCAAGCTGGTGGTATAACAGGCTAATTTGATGTTCTTTCTATTATGCAGGTCAGAGTTAGATCCTCATTCAAATCACAATTTGCCGGTTATGAAAACTTGAGCAAGATTCTTCACATCTATGAGGATCATCTCCTTCACTTGCACAATACCTGGCCTTCCTACAAAGATTTTTGGGTTTTGTTTTCGTTCTTTTGTTTGTTCGTTTGTTTTGTCATTCACTCATTCATTCGTTCATTCATTCATTCAGTAGGCTCCGCACCCACTGTGGAGTCCATCCTGGGGCTTGAACTCACTACCCTGAGATTAAGACCTGAACTGAGATCAAGAGATGCTTAATTGACTGAGCCACTCAGGTGCCCCTTGTTTTCTCTTTAAACAAGTTGTGTGTGTGTATATGTGTGTAGTAAAAATGTACATGACATCAAATCTACTATTATAACTATTTTTTTAAGATTTTATTTATTTATTTGTTTGTTTGTTTGACAGAGAGAAACACAGCGAGAGAGGGAACACAAGCAGAGGGAATGGTAGTGGGAGAAGCAGGCTTCCTGCCGAGCAAGGAGCCCGATGCGGGGCTCGATCCCAGGACTCTGGGATCATGACCTGAGTCGAAGGCAGACACTTAACGACTGAGCCACGCAGGTGCCCCTAAGATTTTATTTATTGAGAGAGAGAGACAATGAGAGAGGGAACACAAGCTGGGGGAGTGAGAGAGGGAGAAGCAGGGAGCCTGATGCGGGGCTCGATCCCAGGACCCTGGGACCACGACCCAAGTCGAAGGCAGATGCTTAACGACTGAGCCACCCAGGCACCCCATAACTAATTTTTAAAAGATTTTATTTATTTATTTGACAGAGAGAGAGAGAGAGAGAGAGAGAAAGCACAAGCAAGGGGAGCGGCAGAGGGAGAAGCAGATTCCCCACTGAGCAGGGAGCCTGATGTGGAACTTGATCCCAGGACCCTGGGATCATGACCTGAGCTGAAGGCAGACGCTTAACCAACTGAGCCACCCAGGTGCGCCCCCCCCCCATTATAACTATTTTTAAGGGCAGAGTTCTGTGGTATAAAGTACATTCATTCACATTGTTGTGCAACCACCACCACACTCTATCTCCAGAACTTTCTCATCTTTCCCAAGTGAAAATCTGTACCCATTAAACTAATTCCCCATCCCCTCCTCCCCTCTGCTCCCAGCAACCACCATTCTCCTTCTACCTTATGAATGTAACTACCCTAAGTTCCTTATATAAATGAAATCATACAAATATGTGTACTTTTATGACTTCACTTAGCATAATGTCTTCAAGGTTCATCTATGCTATAGCATGTGTCAGAACTTCCTTTTTAGGGGCGCATGGGTGGCTCAGTCTTTAAGCATCTGCTTTTGACTCAGGTTGTGGTCCCAGGGTCCTGGGGTCAAGCCCCACATTGGCTTCCTGAGTTCCCTGCTTGGCGGGAAGCCTGCTTCTACCTCTCCCACTCCCCCTGCTTGTGTTCCCTCTCTCGCTGTGTCTCTCTCTGTCAAATAAATAAAATCTTAAAAAAAAAAAAAAGACCTTCCTTTTTAAAGCTGAATGATGTTCCATTGTATGTATATACTACATTTGGTTTATCCATTAATCTGGCAGTGGATATTTTGGCTACTGTGAATAATGCTGCTATGAAAACAGGTATACAAGTATCTGTTTGAGTCCCTACTTTCACTTCTTTGGGGTATATACTCAAAAGTGAAATGACTGGATTTTATTTTTCAACTAAAGTATAATTTACATACAACAACAATCTCTCTTCTTTTGTGTTCTTTGAGTCCTTTGAGTTTTGACAACCATACAGTCACAGAATCACCACCACAATTGAGATAAAGACAGGCCCATCACCCCGAAGTTTTCTTATGCTGTTTCTTTGCAGTCAACCTCCCCTCAAACCCCAGGCCCTGAGAAACAATGATCTGTTATCTTTCATTACAGTTTTGTCTTTTCTAAAATGTTATACAAATGGAGTCATAGAGTGCATAGCTTTTGGAGTCTAGCTTCACTTAGCGTGATGCATCTGATATTCGTCAATGTCCTTGCCTGTATCAGTAGTTAGTTCCTTTTTATCAATGTCCAGCATTGTCTGGATATGCCAGTTTGTTTTTCCATTCCCAAGTTGAAGGACATCTGAATTGCTTCCAATTTTTGGAGATTGTGACTCAAGCTGCCATACAGGTATTTGTGCAAACAAAAGTTGTAATTTTTCATGGTAAATATCTATGAAGCACAAGGTTGTTCTGAGCATTAAATGAGGTACATTAAAGTGTTTGGCACCCTGTACGGCACATAGTAAGCTCAATAAATGAAGCAATTAGAAGAGTTTGCCACAGAATTCTATTATAAGTCAAGAACCTGTAGCATCCTGACTAGAATTTTATTAAGCACCTACTATCTGCCAGGTGTTCTTCTAGATTCTAGAACAAAATTCAGTTAGAATCGTAAAGTCCTGTGTGTTTAAAGACAAAAATAAAACTTGCCTCCCTCTGTTTTCACCATACTTTGAGCCCATGATTAGATCTATTTCTCTGGTGACCAGGCTAGACTTGCCCTGATGCTCTACTTCTCCAACCATGTCATAAGCCCAGTGACATACCTAGCCCATCACTGCTGTCCCAAGGGGCTTTAACTGTGAAGAAAAGGAGAGCTAAAAAGACATTTCTAGGGGCACCCAGGTGGCTCGGTGGGTTCAAGCCTCTGCCTTTGGCTCAGGTCACAATCTCAGGGTCCTGGGATCGCGCCCCGCATCGGGCTCTCTGCTCAGCGGGGAGCCTGCTTCCCCGTCTCTCTCTGCCTGCCTCTCTGCCAACTTGTGATCTCTCTCTCTCAGTTAAATAAATAAAAATCTTAAAAAATAATAAAAAGACATTTTTAGTAAAATAACACATATATCACAAAACATGTCTTCTGGTCAGCTACAGATGTAGACTGATGCAAAGCTATTGCATTGCCAGCTCAGGTGGTACTAGTGCTACCACCACCGGCAATACCACTCTCCAAAATGGTGAACAAATCTTAGTAATATTCGAAACCAAAGATAAATCAGTGTATATTAAAATGGCACCAGAAATACTGTGTTTATAAACACAATAATACATTACATAAATTGGGTTCTAATTATAAACATGTTTTTCACCTACAAGGCTATCTGGTAGGACATTTGAAAGTTGGGCAGGTTATGGGACTGTTGGTTCTTCACTGTGTCAGACTCCCCTGCAGACTGCAGGTTGGCAAGGATCCCTAGCCTTCCCCCACTAAATGCCAGGAACACCCCCCCACCTACACACTCAGCATTGTCACATCCAGAAAAATCTCCCTCACAAACCCTCAAAAGTCTCAAAAGAGCTAAGTTTGGGTAAAAATTCATTTCTGTAATAAAGCAATTGCTAGGAAAAGTCCTTATCTCTTTACACTGAACAGAAGGAAATGTTAGAAATTCTGTCCTCTAGTGGAGGGAAGAGAGCCCAAATTTACTTATGACCTTTGCCTCAGTTAATTACATTAACAACCCAAAAGTTCTCTGGTTTAATAGGTCATGGTTATAGGTTAAAGGTGTCAGGTCCTAATCTCCGGCATCTGGAAATGTTACCTTATTTAGAAAAGGGGTCCTTGCAGATGAAGTTAAGGATCTTGAGATGGGGAGATTATCCTGGGTTATTGGAGTGGGCCCTAAATACAAGTCTATGTATCCTTATGAGAGGTAAGCAGAGTGAGAACTGCCACAGATAGCAGAGAAGGTGTTGAGAAGACAGCGGTGAGAGAGATAGGAAGGTCTGGACCTTGAAAATTGGAGTGGTGTGGCCACAAACCAAGGAATGCCAGACATCACCATAAATCAGAAGAGGCAAGGAATGCATATTTTCCTAGAGCCTCTAGAGAGCCTGTGGCCCAAGTGACACCCTGATTCAGCTCAGTGATAGTAACTTTGAACTTCTGACCTCGAGAACTACAAGAGGATGAAGTTCTGTTGCCTTAAGCCACCCAATTTGTAGTAATTGGTTACAGTAGCCACAGGAAGCTAATAGTCATAAATTATATATATATATATTTTTAAGATTTTATTTATTTGACAGAGAGATCACAAGTTGGCAGAGAGGCAGGCAGAGAGAGACGGGGAAGCAGGCTCCCCGCTGAGCAGAGAACCCGATGCGGGGCTCGATCCCAGGACCCTGAGATCATGACCTGAGCCAAAGGCAGAGGCTTTAACCCACTGAGCCACCCAGGTGCCCCATAAATTTTATTTTCTTAACATGGACGAAACCATTTTCACAGCATGGAATTACACGGTATGCTGTGCCATAGATGTTTCTCCCAATAGAGGGCAAGAGCTTTTCCCTTTTCACCTCCTTCCTTCCTGCTATCCACCTTGACCTTGCCATGTGTTAGCATGTGAGGAAGGGAGGCTTGGCCACGCAACCAAAGAAGAGAGGGGCGCTAAGAGAAACCACCATTTGGGGTGATGTGTCCTGACACTATGAGCCACTGGACTCACTCTGAAACCTCTAGCCTGCTTATCTCACGAGATAATTAAAATGTTTTTAATGCTCTGGCCATTACTAGTCAGAACACTCATTACTTGTGGAGTTCATCCTAGTATAGAATTCAACAGACAATATCAAGATTGTAAATAAGAAATAAAAAATACATTCGTTACCTAAAAATATGAAAGTAAATCCCAAGGACGCCTGGGTGGCTCAGTTGGTTAAACTGCTGCTTTCGGCTCAGGTCATGGTCCTGGGGTCCTGGGATCGAGCCCTACATCAGTCTCCTTGCTCAGCAGGGAGCCTGCCTCTCTCTCTGCCTCTGCCTGCCACTCTGCCTGCTTGTGCTCTCGCGCTCTATCTGACAAATAAATAAATAAAATCTTAAAAAGAAAGAAAGAAAGAAAATAAAAAAAAAGAAAGAAAGTAAATCCCAGAAGAAATGACCAAGGGCATTTAACTGAATGCCTCTAGGAACTGGATTTCATAGAGATGAGACAAGGGGTGGTGTTTCATCATAAACCTAGTAGTACTATTTGACTTTTTATGTTGTATGCATATATTACTTAGAGAAAAATAAAACTAAAAGTTAGGGGTGCCTGGACGGCTCAGTCAGTTAAGTGTCTGCCTCCAGCTCAGGTGGTGATCCCAGAGTCCTGGGATCAGCCCTGCCATCAGCCCTGCTCAGCAGCGAGCCAGCTTCTCCCTCTCACTCTGCTGCTCCCTCTGCTTGTGCTCTCTCGATCTATCAAATAAATAAAATCTGAAGGAAATAAAAAGACAACTAAAAGTTAGGGGTGTTTGGATGGCTCAGTTGGTTAAGCATCTGACTCTTGATTTCAGCTCAGGTCAAGTCATGATCTCAGGGTTGTGAGATCGAGACCTGTGTTGGCTTTGCAGAGGGCATGGAGCCTGCTTAAGATTCTCTCTCTCTCTCTCTCCCCCCACCTCCCCGCTTCCTCTCTCTCTATTAAAAAAAATAATAAAATAAATAAAATTTAAAGTACCTTTAGTGAAGGGATGCCTGGGTGGCTCAGTCAGTTAGGCATCTGACTTTGACTCAGGTCATGATCTCAGGGTCCTGGGATCGAGCCCTGCACCAGGCTCCCCTTCAGCAGGGAGTCTGCTTGTCCCTCTGCCCCTTCCCACCAAACCACCCCCTAACTCGTGCTCACTCGCTCTCTCAAATAAAATCTTAAAAAAAAAAAAAAGTACTTTTAGTATTTAGTGAAAATAAAAGAAAATCTACAGGACACAATGAGTATTTAAAAAAAAAAGGGTTTTTTTTTTTAATGAGTGTATGTGCACACATGCGTGTGCAGGCAGTGGAGAGGAGAGGCAGAGGGAGAAGAGAATCTTCACAAGTCTCCACACCCAGCGTGGAGCTTGATGGGGTGGGGGGTGTTCAATTTCACAACCCTGAGATCATGACTTGAGCCAAAGCCAAGGGTCGGATGCTTAACCAAATGAGCCACCCAGGTGCCTCGAATTTAATTTTTAAAGTACTAAGTTTGTTGCCAAATAAGCTAAGATTGGACAACATGTACATTCTGCTGATGTAAAAAGCACAGAAACAAAGTGATTGGAAAGATGGGGGAAAGATCTTATTTCACATTACGTTTATACAGATTCTACCTCCTCACGTAGCTAAGCAGCAGAAGGCTTCCTGAGATGGTTGCAGTTTCTCCCTTAATTCCTTAATGAATGAATGAGTGAACGAGTGAGTGAATAACAAGATAATAATAGTTAATACTGAACAGTTACTAAATTTGCCAGGTGCTGTTCTTTACATGGGCAATCTCATTTGATTATCATACCAGGTCCATGAGATTGGCCTATTGTAATCTCCATTTCATAGAGAAGACTGAGAGGCATTCCCCAAGGTCACATAGCTAGACAGCAGAGACCTGGGATCTGGACCCAAAGCCCAACTCATCGCTATTACATTTCCCTGGATATATGCATGAGTAAGAATGATTATTAAACAAGGACATACATAGAACATAAATGCAGTGTTGCTAACACTAGCAAGGAATTCACTCATTATGTAAAGATGCTTCTTTGTGGTAAATACATCTTCAGAGCCAGAAAAAGATCTGTCCTTAGAATGTCTTTAGGATTATGACAGAAGAAGAGGAAGGACAAGGAGAAAGAGGAAGAGGAGGAGGAGGAGAAGGAGGAGGAGGAGGGGAAAGAGGTGGGGGGAGGGGAAGAAGAAAAGCCAACTTCTAAGATTATTTGGGTTTAATTTAATCAAATCAAGAAGAAATCTATGAGTGTGGAGGATGTGGGGATGGGGAGGCACTTTACACAAATTTTATTGCCTAAACCAGGTAATAAAATTAAGAGACTATGAAAACATACCTTATAGGCTTAATCTGAATTTAGGGAGTGTAGTTCGTAAAGCCAATGCCATCCATAGGGTTTGGCCTTGGAGTTCTCTGTTACCACAGCAACAATTTAAAGAAGACCCAGCAGGTACACTTATTGCATAAGAACTGCCCTTGACAGGTGCGGCCCCAGAGGTCAGTAGCCCCTGTCCTCGGGATGGTACCCAACTTCTTTTCAGCTGAAAAAAGTGTCCCTTTAGTGGGTAATCTATCTGAATACTGGGAAGACGTAGACTTAAAACCAAACGTACTGAAGTAAATGAAATATATACTGGTCATATTTTTAAGTTTACAAGTAGGTTTTTGTCATATTTGGGGAAACCTGAATATATTTGGCATTTAAAGTATGTGTAATTTTTTTTAATGTATTTTTAAAGATTTTATTTATTTGACAGAAAGAGATCACAAGTAGGCAGAGAGGCAGGCAGAGGGGGGCAGGAAGCAGGCTCCCCGCTGAGCAGAGAGCCCAACGTGGGGCTCGATCCCAGGACCCTGAGATCATGACCCGGGCCGAAGGCAGAGGCTTTAACCCACTGAGCCACTCAGGCGCCCCTAAAGTTTGTGTAATGTTAAGGAAATGCTGACATATTAGAGAATCTGACAGACCAGTCTTGGTTTTCTAATTTAAAAGTACTCAAAAAACTGATCTTATGAGCCAATCACAAAAGAATATTGTATGATTCCACTTACATGAGGTCCCTAGAGTAGTCAAATTCAGAGACAGACAGTGGAATGGTGCTTACCATTCTAAGAGGGAAGGGGAATGGAAAATTGGTGTTTAACAGGGACAGAGTTTCAGATTAGGAAGATGAGCAAGTTCTGGAAATGAATGATGCTATTGGTCGCACAATATGAATGTAGGTAAGCCACAAAAACGTGCACTTAAATACGGTTAAAATAAGGGCTTGGGTGGCTTAATTGGTAAAGTGTCCCACTCTTGATTTCGGCTCAGGTCATGATCTCAGGGTCGTGAGATCAAGCCCTGCTGTGGGCTCCATGCTGGGCATGGAGACTGTTTTAAGATTCTTCTCTCTATGGGACCCCTGGGTGGCTCAGCTGGTTAACCATCGGCCTTCGGCTCAGGTCATGATCCCAGCCTCCTGGGATGGGATCCCGAATCAGGCTCCCTGCTCAGTGGGGAGCCTGCTTCTTCCTCTGCCTGCTGATCCCTCTGCTTGTGCACTCTCTCTCAAATTAATTACTTAACTAATTAATTTTAAAAAATATTCTCCTCTCTCTCCCCCTCCCTCTCCCCCACCACTGTTGCTCAGGGGCTCTCTGTTTGTCTCAAGGAAAAAAAAGGTAGAGTGCCTTTAAAACCTTAAAAAAAAAAAAAAGGTTAAAATAGTCAATTTTGTTGTTTTTATTTCACCAAAATAAAAAAATTATTTTTAAAAATTTTACTTTTATTTACTTAACATTTTAACAAGATTTTTATTTTATTTTTAGATTTTATCTATTTGAGAGAGAGAAAGAGAGAGAGAGTACAAGCAGGCAGAGTGGCAGGCAGAGGGAAAAGCAGACTCCCCACTGAGCCAGGAGCCTGACGTGGGGCTTGATTCCATGACCCTGGGATCACAGCCTCAGCCGAAGGCCGACGCTTAACTGACTGAGCCACCCAGGTGCCCTGGGATAATGTTCTTATTTTGCCAGATTTGTAAATAGAAAAATAAGTTTTTTAATTCGAACTTAAAGGCTTAAGGAAAACAAAGTTTTACATGTGCTACCTTGCTCAAACTGAATCCCAACTACACTGGCTCCTTGGTGGCTGTTGGAAGACGTCCCCACAGTCTACAGGACTTAAAGCAACAATTCATTCTCTCAGTTCTGGCCCGGAGTTCCAAATTCGTAGCAGCAGACTGAGGTCACGTGGTCAGCAGGGCCTTGTTCCCCCTTGGCACTCGAGGGAGGAATCCATTCCCTGCCTCTCACAGTCAGCTTCCAGGAGCTGCTGGCATTCCTGGGTTTGTGGCTGCAGCAGACCAAAGTTCAAGGTCAGCATCACTCAGTTTCTCCCTCTGCTGTCCTCCCTTCACCTTCTCTGCGTCAAAACTCTGTCTCCTTCTTGTGAGGTATGTGTGCTTGCATTCAGGGCCCATTCAGCTAATCCAGGATAATCACCTCATCCCCCAAATCTTTAACTTAATCACATCTGCAAAGACCCAGATAAGGTCATATTTATAGCTTCTAGGGATTAGGACCCGGTAACTTCAGTGGCCGTTATCAGCTGAATCACAATAGCTTTTTTTTCCCCTAAGTCATCGCTAATAGTCTTCAGTGCACCAGTACCATTAATGTGCATCATAAATACTCTTTCCTGCTGAAACTGTTCATAGTATTAGCAGGCACCGAGGCCCTGGGAACCCTGGGTCACTCCTCTTTGCTTTAAAGCTGCCTGCCCTCTTATGGTTATTCCCTCGCTTTGGTTTTTAGATATAATCTCCTCTCTATCTCTGGCTAAGATACAGCAAGTCCCCTTTGGGAAGTAGGTATCATGTTATGTATTTAAGTTTGAAGAGAAGTTTTCGGGGCCTGGAGGATGGTCCCGGACTGTGCTCCTACATGAAGATAGGGAACGGCAGGTAGACACGAAGCTCTTGGGAGGGTACCAGGCCCTGAGCTAACCATTTTTTAAAAGATGAGACTAGTAGCTCTCAAACTTTAGTGTGCTTCAGAATCACCTAGAGGGCTTTTAAAACAGATTTCCAGGCTTCGCCCACAGTTTCTGACTCAGTGAGTCTGGAGGGAAGCCCAGGAATTTGCCTTCAAACCTTTCCAAGTGATGCTCCTGCTGCTGGTCCGAGGACAAGGGGCCCCCCACCTGAGAGCCACGGGAGAAGGCAGAAGAACGGGAAGAGGGATATTTAGGAGCCAGAGTTGCAGCTGCCTTCGGAAACAGCCTCACCACTCCCAAGGACCCCCACTGGCAGCCAGGAGTTCCCAAGAAGAGGCTCTAGCACTGCTCTGGAAAGAGGCTCCAGTCGGGCCCCTCTGCCAGGATCCAGCTGGGGACAAGGTCTCCCACTTGGAAAAAGCAAAGTTTCCTTAAGTGTTCACAGCTCTACAGACCCAGCGTGGAATCCCAGGCAGCAATGGGGCAAGACAAGAGGTCCCTAAGACATGGATATGAGGGTAGGGGCTGGGGACCACTGGAAAAGCACCCGTGGCAGAGGAAAAATAATAAACGAGGGTGGAGTGAACTGGGGACGAAACAAAGTGTCTGGGCTCCCTGAAATGCAGTATAAAACCACTGGAGTTACACACAATTTGGGGACAGTTCAAGATGAACAGTTTGTATTTTAATAGCCATGTATTATGTTTTTTCTAGCAAATTTCTGTTTATGACAAATGAACCTTACTTTCCATACCTAATAGAACCAATAGGGTGGTTAAGAGGATAGGCCTGGAGCCAGCCCACATGGGTCTGACCCGAGACGCTGCCATGTTACTAGCTGTGTGACCTTGGGTAAGTTACATAACCACTCTGTGCTTCAGTTTGCTCATCTGTAACAGGGGATAACAACAGAAGCTACCGTGTAATATTCACCTTGAGGATTACATGAATTACTGCATGGAGTGTGTAGAAAAGAGCCCCGCACTTAATAATCACCATATAGGTATTTATTAGCTAATCTGATTAAAATTTCGTTTTTAATTAAGTTTGAAAGTGAATAAAAAATGTCTTAAGTATTTGGTAAGTGGCAATACAAATGGGCTTGTAGACACGGCAGATATTGAGAGTCAACACAAAAATGACTGAATTTGGCAAAGATTTTCAAACTAGGCTCCCAAGAGCCCCAGGACTTTTGGGAACTTGAGCCAAAGTTCCACATTTGCTTCATAGTTGGACCTTTAAGCTGTTTGAACCATGTTCTGTGGTTTGAAACCAAAGTTTCCAAACTACATGATTAGAGGCACCTGAGTGGCTCAGTGGGTTAAGAGGCTGCCTTTGGCTCAGGTCACGATCCTGGGGTCCTGGGATCTAGCCCTGCAATGGGCTCCCTGCTCAGCAGGAGTCTGCTTCTCCCTCTGCCCCTCCCCCTGCTCATACTCTCTCTCTCTCTCATAAATAAAAAAATAAAATAAAATCTTTTAAAAATAAATATTAAAAACTACACAGTTAAAGGGCACCTGGCTCAGTCAGTAGAGCCTGTGACTCTTGATCTGGGAGTTCTAAGTTGAAACCCCACCTTGGGTGGAGAGATTACTTAAAAATAAAATCTTGAGGGTCTCAGTGGGTTAGAGCCTATGCCTTCAGCCCAGGTCATGATCTCAGGGTCCTGGGATCGAGCTCGGGCTCTCTGCTCAGCAAGGAGCCTGCTTCCCCCTCTTCTTCTGCCTGCCTCTCTGCCTACTTGTGATCTCTCTCTGTCAAATAAATAAATAAAATCTTTTTAAAAATAAATAGATAAAATAAAATACAATCTTGGGGCACCTGGGGGCTCAGCTGATTAAGCATCTGCCTTCGGCCCTGGTCATCATCTTGGGGTCCTGGGATCGAGCCCTGCATCTGGCTACTTGCTCAGTGGGGAGCCTGCTTCTCCTTTTCCCTCTACCCTTCCCTGCCCACCGTGTGTACTTGCTCTCTCTATCAAAGAAATAAACCTTAAAAAAATAAATAAAATAAAACCTTAAAAAAAAAAGCTACGTGATTAAGAGTTTAAAAAAGAGAAAAGCTACTGGGGATGCTGATTCTTTGAGTGGAAACAGAGTGGTGGGGTTTGATAAGAGGTTTGGCCATAAGAGGGTCAAACCCAGCTGTCGTTCCAGAACGAAGGTGAGAGGTCAGGGGCTGGCTGTGGGCAGAGTCCATGAGGACCTCCGGCAATGATCTGGGGCCAGGGAGGATAGCCCGGGTCCCCTGCTTAAAAGGGGTTTCGTTCCCAGGAATCAGGGGAGCTGGAAAACAACCAGCATAAGTCTGGCAAGCGAGCGAGCAGGGTCTCAGGGCTAGGGCTGGACGCAGAGCCTGCAGCCTTGATGGACAAAGAGGAAAGGCCTAGGGAATGGGAGCAGAGCCAGGCACACCTTAGCAAGGCCAGCTCTCTGGAAAATCACCTGCCTGGTTCCAGGCAGACACGGTAAGGGACAAAGTTTGTACTTTGACAGCCCACTGTGTTATAAAAGCGGTTTTGTCACAGAGGAGCAAGCTTGACAAAGTCCAGTGGGGGGTTAGGAGTGTCAGGGGAGGGGGGCAAAACGCTAAGTGGGGAGGCCCCGAATCCCTGGCCCTACACATTAGTCTGTGGATACTGGCCGTGCCTGGGGGAGGGGGGTTTGGCTGGGGCAGCCTCCAGGGGCCCCATTTGGCCTCAGAAGCACGGCCATTCCCCTCACTTCCTGCGTGCCAGGTCCTGCACCAAGCATGTTGCTCATTAGCTTAATTAAGAGTCTTTTGCTTGTGAGTTAAAAAATATCAACTCGAGCCAAATTAATTTAAAAAGCAGGAGGAGGGGATGCCTGGGGAAAATCCAGGAGTGTCCCTGACCCCCAGGTCAGGAAGCAGCTGGCCTCGGGAAAGGCCCGGAGCGGGCGCTAGGGGTGTCCAACAGCTCCAAGGTTGCCCCTGTGCCTCTGCCTCCTCCCGCTCCCCAGCGGACAGGCTTTTCCTGACACCCCGCTGACAGGGCAGGGAGAAGAGGGCCACCTGCAGCTCTGAAATTCCCACACAGCAGGTCCAAGCACAGGGAGAAACTAAAGCAGGGTGTCTGACAGCAACCCGCGTGCTGTGGTCCCGCACCGTGACCCCGAGGGGAATGCTGCCGTCGGTAACCGTGTAGATTTGAATCCAGTTTCGTTTGGCCCCAAAGCCAAGAGGTTAGGCCAGAAGCAGAAGGATTGTGTTCAGCACGCCCATAAAGGGACACTGGGACACGGACAAAATCCAGAGTTCTATATGAAAATAAAACTTTAATTTGCCAAGGGAACACCGAAGCGACCCTTCACACCCTGTACCCGAGCTCTCCTGGGACCCGGCAAGCAAGGCCTCCCTCCCCTCTCTCTGGAAGCGGACGGTGCTCAGCGGGGAGAGCAGTCCCGAACCCGGGGCTGAGGCTGTGCTCAGAGGTGGGCAGGGGCCTTGGCTGGCTCCTTTCGTCCCTCACCAGCAATGGGGCGGCCTCGCTCCTCCCAAATGGTGAGACCATCACAGGAGCAGATCTGCTTGGGGTTCTGGAAGAGGCCAGCAGAGCGCGCAATGATGCCACAGGCCAACCTGAGGAAGAATGTGTGGTCAGGGGCGGGCCCCGGGCACTCGTCTGGGCTCCTCTGGGCTTGACCACACACTGCTGGCCAAGCAGAGTCTCCGGCCGGGGGTGGCATCACTCACCTCTCTCCTGAGTTCCCCGTGACCTTGGATAAGGGATGGCCACCCCGGCCCAGGTCGTCTTCTCCCTCGTCGATGACCAGGCTTCGGCCGATGACATCCCATACCTTTGAGAGCAAGTAACAGCCTCAGACAGCGGACCTGTTAGGAGAGATCCCCACCTCCTTTGCCAGCATACCTTCAGCTGCTCATCCTCTATCCTGAAGCTGGCTCGGCCGTCAGTATCGGCGTGGACGTTCCCCAGGTCTCCACGGTGCTGCAACGAGACCCGGGGAAGAGGAGGGGGTGCGTGGGGCACGGCTGGTAGCTTCTAGCTTCCCACAATCCAATTCCCTTTCCCCAAAGTACCAATGTCCTCTTCTGGGTACAGTCCGGTGGGATAAAGGGATGGCCTAGGACACCAGGAAGGCAACTGGATGCTCCCTCTGGGAACGGAAATGCTGGACAGCGACTCCCTTCCTGGGGAGTGCCCCCTGCAAGGCTGTCGCGCTCCCTGCATCGCAGCCTCAGAAGCTAGCCCGGCTGCTACTGCTTTGCGAGCCCAGTTCTCTAGCCATTCGTCGACTCTAAGCCCTTGGCAGGCTATAATTCCCCTGGGCTTAAGTTAAGGAAGCAGCCAGCATCATCCTGACTCCAGCCTCCAGAAAAGAGAAACACAAGGAGCAGGGGGCCTGCCCCACCCCCCAGAAGCTGGTTCTGCCGACCTTCTCCCTTCGAAGGTAACACAAAATGTCCTAACACGTCTACCGGGCACCTCCTGCAGCAGACATACGCTGACCGGACCCTACTGGCAAGTCAGAGACCCGCGTCTGTGCAAATAAATTGTTTCCGACCAGACACTTTAGGCGGAAGCAGGTGCCTCGCCGGTGTGGGCCGGTGCACAGGGCCTTACTGCGATGCACGGTCACCGAGCGTGTCACTGCGTGGAGGCGCTGACAAGCAGCAAGGAGCGCCCCCTCTGCTTTATCTGGGTTTCCAGAGAGACATCCACTGCTGACACCTGGCGCTCTGTGTTGTCCTGCGTGGGCAGCCTTTCTGCTAGAAAGATCAAGGAAGGGGAGGGGACACTGAGCCTTAAGGAGCATCTTCAGGACTAGGCTGAAGGGACCAGCAGCCTGGCAGTGCAGCTCAGAGGCAGGGGCCAGCAGCCCGGTCCTCTCCCTCCCTGCACGTGGGGAAGGCAGCAGGGCCGCGGAGCCTTGAATGTCACACCCAGCAGTGTGGCCTATAGAGCCTCGGGCCCTGGGGAGCCAAAAACGGCTGTGGACAGGGGCATGTCACGGTTACGCTGTGCTTTGGAGCAATTCCTGTAGCACAGGGCATGAAGATGAAGGACTGGGGGCAGGTGAGAGAAGAGAAGGCCCCTTGGAGACCAGTTAGGAGATGTGCAAAGGGACAACCAGGCTCTGGTGTAAATCCCCACACTGAATTCACTTCCAGCTGGGCAAAAGCAGATGCAGAAATCCCAAAGGGACTCGTCAGGCATCAGGGTGGCCTTGGCAGTCTAGATGTTACTCAAGTTTTCCTCCACCTTACAAAAAGAGAACGGCTTGGCTCAGTCTTGGATGCCCTCTCTCACTCTCTCAGGGAAGCCCAGCTTCTGTGTTGTGAGCCGCCCTAGGAAAAGGCGCACCTGGCAAAGGACTCATGTCTCTGGCCATCAGCCAGGGAGGACCTGAGGCCTGCCAAGAGCAACAGGAGCCTTGAGACGATGGGAGCCCCGGCCAAGGCCTTGATTACGGCCTCCCCAAGCCAGAGGCTCCCGGCTAAGCTGTTCCCAGGTTCCTGCTCCAGAGAAACTGAGATGATGAATGCTTATTGTTTTAAACCCCTAAGTTTGGTGTAATTTGATGCATAGCAATGAATCGTTGCTACACTGAGCACAAACACAGCATCGCGCACAGTGGACCCGACGAAAATTTGTCTGGCTTCCCCAACTTCCCAGGGCAGGAAGGGAAAGGAGTCAAGCTTGACCCTTCAAAATGCCACAGAACTGTCAAAAAAAAGCAGGTGTGTGAAGTAAGAAACATGCACCATGGGGGTACCTGTGCCTCAATCCCTTAAGCTTCAGACTCTTGGTTTCAGCTCAGGTCATGATCTCAGGGTCGTGAGATCAAGCCCCACATCCGGCTGGGCGCTCAGCAGGGAGTCTGCTTGAGATTCTCTCTCCCTCTGCCTCTACCCCACACATGCGCTCGCTCTTTCTCAAATAAATAAATAAATTAAAAAAAAGAAGAAGAAAAAGAAAAAGTAGGCCTTCTGCAGTTCTTGGACTTTGCAGGCCAGAATCCAGCGGGACTCGACTAACGTTTATTTGACCACCATAGACTATTTTTACAATGAGCCTGCTCTTATGGCTACGAGAACTGGTTTTCAGGGGCCCCTGTGTGGCTCAGTCGTTAGGCATCTGCCTTCGGCTCAGGTCATGATCCCAGGGACCTGGGATCGAGCCCCGCATC
>CM053613.1:3825754-3844398 GCA_028646535.1 Procyon lotor
ACCCAAGTTTACCTCAGGAAAAAACGGAGTTAACTTACAGCAAAATGCGACTAACAGAATGAGCCATATGCAGCAAAAGCCACGGCGGCCTGCCACCTGCTGCCGACGGGAAACTACTCTCTGGTGAAAACTGAAAACTCCAGGCCGGAAGCCGCACCATCAAGTAAGATCTTCAACTTCTACACCTTCAGCTTCTCTAGGAAGCTTCCCCCCACCGCCCATGTCCTCGGGCTCCGGCCGGATTGGTGCTTATACTCTGGGCTCCCAGGGCCTCCTACAGGCTCCCTTGAGGATCTCTTCACTGCCCTGCAACCACGGGGCCCTCAGGGGTCTCCCTCACAGGACTGTGAGCTCCTGGGGAGCAGGCCTCGACCACAGAAAGGGCTGATGTTTCTAAATGGACAAAATAAAGCGAGGGGACCCCACCAAAAAGGAACATCGTGTGCTAAGGCCCCAGGAGCGGCCTGCTTTGCCTGAGGCCCCGGGCCCTCTCGCAGCCTAAGCCTTACCCGGATGGACACTTACCCGGTCAGAGTCCTGAGGGCCCCCGTGAGATGCGCCATCGGGGTTAAAGTGGTCCCCGCAGCTAAGAAAAAAAGGGAGCAGGTGGGCGGCTAGACACTGGCCCCCAGGCCAGCTGGTCCTCCCTCTCACTTTAACTGTATTTATCTCACTCATTCACTCAACAGACTGACTCTGTGCCAGGCTGAGGGCACCAAGAAGACTCGATGTGGGTCCTGCCCTCAGTAAGCTTTCAGGAGAGACACAGATGAGTACGCAACTGACTGTATCACAGCGCGACAAACACCGCGACACGGGGACCTGCCCTTCTGTGTCCAGGAGTCACTTCCGCCACAGAGGCAATACGGTGGCCACGGACAGGAGCACTAAGGTCAGATGTGGGTTCAAATCCCACCCCACCAGCCACATGCCGTGGGGCTCTGACAAGGCGTCTCACGCTCAGAGCTTCCATCTCCCCGTCCGCAGACTGGGCCCGGTGGGACAGGCCGCAAGGTACTTCTGGGGACCGTGTGAAGGTGTGTGGGGGTGGCTTCGAACAGCCCCAGCACACCGTGGATGCACGCGTGGGGGGATGAAGATGCCACCAGGGAGGTTACAGATGACTTACCTGTCGCAGTTCCCGGTGAGGTCCCCAAACTGATGGACGTGGAGTCCATGCGGCCCAGGCTCCAGGCCATCGATGGTCCCCTCGATGAGGCAGCGTTCAGGGGTCAGCTGTAGGAAGCGCACCACCCCCTGCACAGGACCAGAGCCCTCCAGAATGGCAACAGCTGCCCCCAGATTCTCTGCAAGGTACCGGACACCCGGGCTGGCTCGCCATCGCAGCTAGCCCCACACGGCCCGGGAAGGGCAGGGAGAAAGCGCCACGCCCCCAAATCCTGTGGTTTGGGGATGTACTGGCGCCAGGCCACCTCCCTCCCAGAGAGGCCAAGGCCAGGGCCAGAGTGGCTACTCACGCAACAGGCCGCTGCCCATGCCCTTGAGCACCGCCTGCCGCCCTGTGCCTTCCAGAAGGGCCTGCACCTCTTGGCTGGGCAGGGTGGTCTGCACCAGGACCATCTGGTTCTCCAACTGCACGTCCACGCTCTGGACCCCTGGAAGGAGAGAGAGGGGAGAAGGCAGCAGAGGGCTGACACCCCTCAGCCGGGAGCAGGGAAGAGAGAAACAGGTCACTCCCCACCTCACCTTCGCCAGCCTTCCCGTGGCTGGAGGCGAGCTCAGAAGCTGCCTTCTGGCTGTGTGCGGCCCTCAACCTCTCTGAGTCTATCTTTAGAAATAAAGTGGGGATAAGGGCCCCTTACCCCTAGGAGTGTTGTTGGTCCTTAGCACTTGCCAGGCATTGCTTCTAACTTAAGAAACGCAAATAATTGTTTTAAGATGTTTTTACAAAAGCGGGCCATCAATAAATAGGCCATGATTCATGACAGCCAAAAGGTGAAAATAACCCAAATGCCCATCAACAGATGAATGGATAAAGAAGATGTTTAGCCATTATTTCTCAGGCATAAAAAGATAAAAGGGAGTGGATTGCTCATAATGCTACCACAGGGAAGGACCTTGAAAATACGATGTTAAGTGAGCGCCAGCCACAAAAGCCCACAGGGTCGATGATGCCATTATGGACGAAATGTCCACAACAGGGAAACTTCTAGAGAGATAGAGAAGACTAGGGGATCGGGGAACAGGAGGTCGATAGCTAAAGGACACGATTCGTTCACGAGGGGCTGAAATGCACAGATGACAACAGTAATGGCTACACAACTCTGAACATATTAAAAACCACTGTACAGTTAAAATGGGAACATTTTATGACACTTGAATTAGATGTCAATGAAGCCAAAAAATCAAAAAGGGGGGGGTGAGCTACCAACATCATCACGAGAACTCAAACCTGCCGCACGTGCACTGTGGGCTTTTTTGTACTTTGCCCGTATTAGCTCATTAGACAGCCAAGTGACCCTGTGAGGTGGGTCCTATTATCCCCTCATCACAGATGAAAAAATGAAGGCACAGAAAGATTTGAGAACCTGGCTCAAAGGCACAGTGTAGTAAACTGTGAAAGTGGAATTCATCTCGGGTCGCCTAGCTCTGGAGCCTCCCCGGCCAGCGCTCACCCTGAGAAAGGGCCCCTGCCCTCCAGGCTGGGTTAGGACCCCTGCCCCGTCCTCTTGTAGCAGCTCCTTCTTCCCCCAGGTAACTCACGCTGCACTGACTATGATCCTCTGTGAGCGAGGGAGCTCTGTGTGCTCCACAAGGGTCAGGTTCAAAAGTCAGTGTGTCTCAATCACCCACCAATCCCCGACGTCGCCCTGCGTGCACAGAGACTGCGGGATGATGCGGACAGCCGCTCAGCTTTGGGGGCCATCGAGCCAAGCCAGAGAAGGAAGAGAAGGGGCTTCTCTTTCATTCAGATATTCAGGGCTCCCAAGCCTTTTAAAAGAACTCTTCAACCCTTAGCCAGTGCACAGGGGACGGACTGGGACCGATAATGCTGCTCTCCTCTCCTCTCTCTCTGATCTTAGCAAATGTGTTTGCTGCTCCGCAGGGTAAAGCTCAGGGGAGCCGTGGGCGGTCAAGAAGACAAAGGTTGAATCTCCTGATTCACGCTGTTGAGATGGTGCTCTGTGAACCAAAGGCTACGCTGACTGCTGGCCTTCCCTTCATCCCTCCATATTCTCTCACCAAATGTGTGCTGGGCTGGGCGAGGAGGAGGCCAGGGTCAGGGAAAGCACTGGTCCTTGTCCCCAGGGGGCTCCCAGGCTGTGGGAGAAGCCAGGCAATGCCCGGATTAATAACCATCAGGCAGAGACGGGAGTAACAACCCCCAGGGTACGGGCAGGGTACTAGGGCTGTTCAGATTCCGGAACCAAAACCGGGAAATGCGATTAGGGGGAGGTAGCACCTGAGAGGCAGGAATGTCTGGTGTGTGGTTTCAAAAGCTCTCCTGGGCCTGTTTCCTCGGACCCCCTTCGGCAGCACTGCCACTGCCAGGGGAGGGGCAGAGCTGGGGAGACTCCAGAGTACCACTCGCAGCCCCCACCCCTGCAAGTACAGGGGGGTTCCGCAAGAAGAAAACCCTCCAAGTGACCAAACTGGTCCTGACTTCACACAAAATGTTATTCTGCGCCACCGGGCAGCCTGTGGAGCCTTACGAGCTCTGGGTCCACCTAGAGATGCCTCTGGATGTCCATGGCCGCAAAGGGGATACGGGGGGGGGGGCGGGGGATGATGGGGGAAATCCTGTGGTCTGAGCCTCCAGGGGATGCCAAGAGCTGCGCTCTGCCTTACACACATCAGGACGATGATACTGTCCTCGTCTGGCAGGTGAGGAAACGAGGCCAGGGGGTGACCCAATCGGCTTGAGGTCACAAAGCTCGGAAGGCAGCCTGTCCAACCCCAAAGCTGATGCTCGGTCCCTGTGCCCCATAGAAAGTAGGGCTGAGCTGCCTCGGAGGCTCCCCCGGCCCAGTGAGGCGCACAGTGCAGAAACTTTGCTCAATTCCTATTACAAAGAGACACCAAGCACCTATCACAGGCTGCGTTCCAGGCAGTGGAAGCAGAGCAGGGAACAAGTCAGGTGACATCTGTGCCCCAGGAAATAGCATGTGTTCCAATGCAGGGATACAAATATCAAACACACACACAATAGGTACCTGGGTGGCTCAGTCGGTTAAGGGGCTGCCTTTGGCTCAGCTCATGAACCCAGGGTCCTGGGATCGAGGCCCACATCGGGCTCCCTGCCCGGCTAGGATCCTGCTTCTCCCCCTCCCTCTACCTGCTGCTACCCCTGCTTGTGCGTTCTCACTCTGACAAATAAATACATACAATCTTTAAAAAAAAAAAAAACAAAACACAAGAGACATGCAGATAGTGAAAGGAGTGATCAGTGAAATAGGTGTTAGGGAACAAATGGGGGGCAAGCCACTGAGGCTGGACAAGGACAGTCTCTCTGGGCCTCTACGCAAAGGCCTGAATATAGTCCAGTAATGGCCTTCCAAGAGGGGGAAGAACATGGGCAGGAGCAACACTGACCCGTGTTTTAAGAAGAGAAGAAGGCCAGTGTGGCTAAAGCTGAGAGTAAAGAGAAGGAGCTAGAAGGGAGGGAGACAGGGAGCTAAAGACAGGGAGCTGTCTTTAAGTGGAGACACTTAAAGTGGAGACATTAAAGAGATTTTAAGTGTCTCCACTTAAAATGAGACACTCCACTTTAGAAGTGGAGACCAGTCAAGCTAGGCCCAACAGGAAAGAATCTGGATTTTAATTTTAATGCACTGGGAGGCCGCTGGGAGAGGCACAGCATATAGCGGTTGACAGTGGACTCTGGCGTTGAAATCCTGAGTTTGCCACATACTAGCTGTGTGGTCTTAGACAAATTACTGTTGAGTTTTCTGTTCAAAAGGAGATACTACTACTACCTAACTCAGAGTATTATTAAAGGCCTAAGTGAACAGGACAATGATATTATCTAAGGTATAATTTTTTTTTTGGACAGAGAGAGAGAGATCACAAGCAGGCAGAGAGGCAGGCGGGGCAGGGGGAGGGGGGGCAAGCAGGCTCCCTGCTGAGCAGAGAGCCCGACGTGGGGCCTGATCCCAGGACCCTGAGATCATGACCTGAGCTGAAGGCAGGCAGAGGCTTTAATCCACTGAGCCACCCAGGTGCCCTTAAGGTATAATTTTAAAAATCACTTGAGCTTCTGTATGGAAAAGCTATTGGAGGGGGTAGCAGAGGCAACAGGAAGCCCAAAGATGAGGTTCTTGTGTGGGTCAAGAAGGAGTAAGGTGGCTTGGATTGGTGTGAAGGCCAAAGAATGGAAAAAGAGACGCTAAATTCTGAATATATTTTAGATACAGAGCAGACAAGACTTTCTGATGGGCTCACTTCCACGCAGGTGGGTTCCCGGCCCGGGTCTCCTAAGAGCCGACTCTCTGCTCCTCAAGTGGGAGGGCCCCAGTGGGCAGCTCCCTGTAACAATGCACTTCAGGAACTCTTGAACCACACCTGAGCCAAGAAGGCGGCTGGCTCCCTGGCTGAGCAAGATTCAGCCGGGCTGGTGCAGGGTGTGGCCAGGCCAGCCCTTGCTTAGCTCAAAGCCCAGTAAGAAAGAAAACATGAGGGGTCCCTAAGTGGCTCAGTGGGTTAAAGCCTCGGCCTTCGGCTCAGGTCATGATCCCAGGGTCCTGAGATCGAGCCCCGCATCAGGCTCTCTGCTCAGCGGGGAGCCTGCTTCCTCCTCTCTCTGCCTGCCTCTCTGAATACTTGTGATCTCTCTGTCAAATAAATAAATAAAATATATATAAAAAAAAAAAAGAAAGAAAGAAAACACAAGGCCACAGCAACTCTAGGGTGTGTGATAAGGGTTCAAGGAAGTGGGCCTTGGGCTGGGAGCTCCTCCCACTTACTCCTAGAGGAGCAAAACCCTCTTTTCCAAAGCTCCCAGTCCTCCTGGAGAGGGCAAATTTCTCTCTCTTGGGCCACTTGGGTGGCTCAGCCAGTTAAAACGGCTGCCTTCGGTTCAGGTCATGATCTCAGGGTCCTAGAATCAAGTCCTGCTTTGGGCTCCCTGCTCAGTGGGGAGCCTGCTGCCCCCTTTCCCACTAACCCTGCTTGTGCTCTCTCTCGCTCTCTCTCTGTCAAATAAATAAATAAATAAAATCTTTTTAAAAAATTTCTCTCTCTCTCTGCTTCAATATCTGTCCTCAAATGCCTCTGCCCAGACTGTCACCTGTAAGCTCTTCCACGCACAATTTCTAAGATTTAGTGTGAGCTATCACTACATTTCAGAGATTCTTCCAAAGTGCTTTACGGGGCACCCGTGGGGTAAGCCTCTGCCTTTGGCTCAGGTCATGGTCTCAGGGTCCTGGGATCGAGCCCCGCATTGGGCTCTCTGCTCAGCGGGGAGCCTGCTTCCCCCTTTCTCTCTGCTCGCCCGCTCTGCCTACTTGCGATCTCTCTCTGTGTCAAATAAATAAAATCTTTTTAAAAAATAAATAAATAAGGTGCTTTACGGGTATTAACCAACCTACTCTTCATGACAATCCTCCAGAGTAGCTTCCATTATCATGCCCATTTAAACACTGAAGAAACAGGCAAAAGTAGGAACATGCATGAAGTCTAAGTGCGGCTAAGTGGCAAAGAAGGGATCTGAATGCAAAAAAAAGGGGGGGGGGATTTGAAGGCACATACCCTTATCCACTACTACTCCCTGTACTGGCCAAGTGCCACCACTGTCCCAGCTTAAAGCCACCTCGTCTCTTCCATGAACTGTTCTTCCCTGAGCAACACTTGCATGCTCATTGTTACCTGAGGGCAGGGACTGTGTCTGAAACATTTGTCAACTCTTCTCCCTAAAAAGCCCCCAGGGTCTGGTCCATACCTGCTGAATGACTAGGCAAACATTTAACAGTATCAAAGGCAAGCAGTTCCCAGTGCCATGCTGGTGGCTCTGCCTTCTCAGATATTTCTGATTGTGCAAGGTCACCTCCAGACTACTTAGCTGGCTGGTAAGAACCGGGAGCTGCCTAGGATGGAACACCGCCAGGGCTGCTTGCTGTTGGCTTTGTCAAGATTATGCTGTTTCGCAAGCAAAGAGCTGCTAGCTATCCAGGGAAACTCCCTCTGTAGGTGGGGTTCTCTATACTCAGCCTAGCTCCTCACTCCCTGGGCACCTGAGATGTAAGACGCATCCGAGCCTGTAGAGGGCTCTGGCCGGGCAGGCTTGAGATCTGTACTCCAGGCTCTCCCTCTGGGTCTCTAAGTGACTCTGTGGACATTCCTTCCTATCTCTGGGTTTCAATTTCTACATGTAAATGGGAATAGTGTTGTTGGTCTAAGAGATTCGCCGGCTCCTTCTAGAGGCCTCCAGACTGTCCGCACAAGTTGTTCTGGCTCTTACCTGCCACCCCTTGCAGGGACGTGCGCACCGCGTCCACGCAGCTCTGACAGGTCATCTGCACTGTGAACTCCAACTGCAAGGGCGGCGGGGACTGGTTGATGAGAGTCGGGAACCCCTTTGCGTGACTCTATTTCACTACCTGCCCTATGACCACCCCAAAAGCCCTGGGGTCACGTGACCCCTTCTCAACCGCCCTCATTATCAGGCGTGATCCGTCCAAGACCAAACCCCCAACATTAACGCCAAGGGCCCTGCTAGTCTCGCACCCGTTTCCCGCGGAGGATCCAGGCCCAGCCCCAGGTGCCTACTCCTTCCCCTTTTCCTGCATTAACAATCACTCCGGGGGCCGAAGCGCTCTGCCCAGAGAGGCTCCCACAAGAGGCTTCCACCCTCACCGTGCAGGCGGTCCCGCGGTCCCCGGAGTCCGAAGCCATCCCGCACCCAGACACCCGCAGTAAGACCTAAAGTGCTCGGGCGCTCAGGTGCAAACTCAACTGCGCCGCGGGGAGGCGGAGCTTCGGAAGCCACACTTTGTCCCGCCTCCTGGTGCGCGCGCACGTCAGCCCCCCCCCCCCGTCACGCATTGGCAGGCACGGGCTACGCAGGCGCACTCGGGCCCTTTGGCCCCTGGTTGCCTTAGTAACCTCCCGGCCTTTTCGGCCCAGACCTCCCGCGGCGCCGGCGCAAAGATGGAGCCCTATAAGCCAGAGCCCGAGCTTCAGCGGTTTTACCACCGGTTGCTGGGCCCGCTGTCGCTCTTCTCCCGCAAGACGACACGCCCAGAATCTCAGAAGCGCCTCCCGCCAGAGGTCCCGATGCTGTTGCCCTTTCCGATCTCCCGGCTGACGGTGGCGTCGCTGTGCCGCCAAGTGACCAACCGGCTGGCCAACAGTGGGCTGACAATGCGCGTGCCTGCCGAAAGCCGACTGCAGTTGACTAAGGTCATCCTGGACGAGCTAAAGTGCAGCTGGCAGGAGCCTCCCACTGAACCTAGCCTGAGCCTCTTGAACAACCAGAGACTGCGGAAGCGGCTCCAGGCCTACGTACTGATCAGCAGCGAGCAGCTATTCTTAAACTACCTGCACCTGCTGAAGACCATGTCGACCCGCAGAGGCGTCTTCACTGAATCAGCCACACTCACCCGTTTGAGCGCCGGCCTCGCCAGGGACTGCACAGTCTTTCTTACCAGCCCTGAGGTCTACCGTTGCCTGCTCGCCGACTTCCTCAACCTGCTGAAGGTCGAACAGGCCCACGGTGGCGTGCATAAGCTGCGCCCGGTAGGCCCTACTGGGGCTTTCAAGATTTACTCTATCCCATGGCTTCACACCACCAGTTTCGCCCAAGTCCCAAGCTGCAACCTCAGTCTAAATTACCTCATCCAACTGAGCCGCCCGCAAGAGTTTCTCAGTGAGCCTGAACCGGATCCAGTGAAGGAACTGAAGTCCATCCCCCAGCTGAAGAAGAAAAAGCCTCTCCAATGGCTGTCCGCCATGCAGAAGAAGAGAGAGAGCGACTTCAGTTCTGCACAGATTGTGTCACTGCCCAAGTACTCTGGGATTGTCACCAGCAGGGCTCCCTCCATATCTCCCCACCCGCCCCTCTACTCCCAGCTCCAGAGGGGCCAGTCCATGCCCTCTCTGCGGGAGGGCTGGAAGCTAGCAGATGAGCTGGGCCTTCCTCCACTCCCCTCTCGCCCCTTAACCCCGCTGGTCCTGATTCCAGAAAGCAAAACAGAGCTGGCAGGGGACACAGTGGCTGAGGACCTGAAGCAGTTGATAAAGAACATGAAATTGGAGAGGCCTACCTACTCACCACTGGACTCAGGCCTGCCCCCACTCCTGGGAGCCCTGACCCGCCGCCCAGCTGCTGCACAACACCTGGAGGAACTGCAGAGAATGTTAAAGAGCCTCGAAGAGGAAGAAGCCACTGGGCAATGGGGCTTCCAGTGCCTCAGATCCTTTCCACTTCAACCACAGCCAGTGACTGTTACTTTGAAGCTAAGAAATCAGGCTGTGGTCCAGGCAGCTGCTGTGCAGATCTCTGAGAGAAACTTTCTGGATTCCTTCCACGTTGATGGGGCCGGAGTCCTATACAACCACCTGGCTGGTGAGCTAGACCCCAAACTTATTGAGGAAATGGATGTCGATTGTTTTGTTGGCAATAACATCAAGGAGGTCTACAAGGAGTTGATGAGCGGTGTCTCTCTTGACCACTTCTCTTTTGACCAGGGACCCCTGGTTGAGCCTACAGCCAATAAAGACTGGTCAGCCTTCCTGTCCTCAGCCATTCTACGTCAAGAAAAACAGTATCGCATCATCAATCCCAAGTTAGCTGGGCTTTATTCCCAGAAAGCAAACGTTGTACAGTCCTCTGATAAGGGAAACTCCCTCACATCACTCCAAGCAAGCAAAGGCTGGGAGAAGTGGTCAAACAAAGTCTCCTGGATGAACTGGTGGAAAACCACCTTGTCTGTAGGTGACTACTTCAAGTACCTCACCAACCAAGAGACCGATTTCCTCCATGTCATCTTCCAAATGTATGAAGAGGAGGTTCCTGTGGAGATCGTAGCCCCTGTCAGAGAGCCCCCAAAGATTCAACACCCGCCTCCCTTGCTGGAAGATGAAGAGCCAGACTTTGTGCCAGGAGAGTGGGATTGGAACACAGTGCTAGGGTACAGGCTAGGAAATAAGAAGATTAGCCTCCTGGGAGAGCCCTACAAAATCCTGAACCTACAGAAGCGTCTGGAGCGCCTGTGGTCCATGCTGGAGGTCCCCAACAAGGACCGGCTGGACATGGCCATCAAGTACAGCTCCAATGCCCGTCTGAGGCAGCTGCCTTCATTGGTGAGTGCCTGGGAGCAAGCCCTGAAGCCCATTCAGCTGCGGGAGATGTTGCTGGGGAGACTAGAATGGTTTGAGCGACAAGCCTCTGACCCCAACCGCTTCTTCCAAAAGACTCCCATGGGCCTGAGTCGCTTCCTGGAGGAGAGTCAGTTCCGCAACCGTCTACACAGGAAGATCAGTCTAGTGCAGGCTCCTTTGGCTTCCCTCCTGGAGGAGATTGAGTCAGTTTTTGGGGAGCCAGTGACCTTCAAGGGGCGGCGATACCTGGACAAGATGAAGCATGACAAGGTGGAGATGCTCTACTGGCTACAGCAGCGGCAACGGGTCCGCCACCTGACCCAGGGTCAGAAGGGCTCCCACCAGCCAGGGCTGTTCAAGAAGTTCAGCAGCCAGCCTATAATAACTCCCGGGAATACTCCCATTACTCTGTGACAAGGCCTTCCGCCCCTCCCTCACCCCCAAACACCCGACAGATCATCCCGACCTTTTGACCGATTTAGAAGACAAATTTCCTATCAGTGCAGGATTCGGGAACATTGTGCTTCCAACCACCAAGGGACTGAGAGTGATACTTTATTTTGACTGTAAAGTCCTCATAAAAGACTCCCCAAGCCCTGAAATCCAGTATTTCAATTTATTTCAAGCCATGAACACTGCAGCCAAAATCTCCTACAACCAGAAAACCGAGACCATCTGTGGGAGTTCATCATAATGGGAGCTGTCAGGCAGAGGCAAACCTTCACCATGGAACACCTTAGCTTAGCATCTCACACTACATTTAAATGGGCTGATTAGAGTCCTAAATCTAGAGGTTCTGGGACATGATGGTTAAGAGCTAGGGCTCTGGAGTTAGGAGATACAGATTTAAATCCTGGCTTTGTAACCTCAGGCAATTTCTCTATCTGCTCAGCCCCTGGACCATCAGAAGATGAAGGGGTTGGGTCCAGGTTGTTACTTCCACTTCTAGGATCCTGTTGGTAGAGCTAAAGATTTGTATTACATTTTTACCAGTTAACACAAGCACATGGTACGAAGAACACAAGGGTATATACTGAAAAGGATGTCTCCTTCCCGTCTCAACCTCCCATACCTGTTCCCCTCCCTGGAGAACGGAACATCTACATTACTTAGGAGAAACAGACCATAAGCCATAAACATACCTAAGCACACTGAATAATAGAATGCTAGAAGGTGATAAATACTGCACAAAAGAAAGAGGAGAGTAATGTAAGGAAACAAAGGCTCAGGGATGTTGTTTTAATTAGGGTGGTCAGTGCAGGCCTCACTGGGAAGGGAAAGTTTGAGCAAAGGCTTGAAGGAGGGGAGAAGTGAGCCCTGTGTGGACATCGAGGATAACTTTCTTGACACCCACTACAAAGCCCTAAGGCAGGGAAGTGCCTGGAGTGTTCCAGAAAAGCAAGGTGCCCAGAGCAGGTGGAGCAGAACAAGGGGGAAGAGATGAGTCAGAGAGGTCATAACAAGATGCCAAGGGGCAGGTTAGATTATGTAAGGCCTCATAGGCTATTGTATGAACTAGTTCAGAGAGAGCCTATGCATATATGAGCATATATGCATGTATCACCTATGCATATGTATATAACTACATCGGTAGTAGCACACTATGCTGCTATTTTGCTCCTAATTTTACCTAACATGCCTTGAGCTCATTCCATATGAGTACACATAGAGCTGCCTTATACTCTTGATAGCTATATAGTATTCCACTGTGTGTATTTTTATTTTATTTAACTAGTCCCACAGTAATGGACATTTACACAAACTGCTCTAGAAAACATCCTTGTTCACAGCTATTTCTATAGTCTTAAGGTCCTAAAAATGGAATTATGTATAAGCATTTACATAAAAGCATTTGTAATTTGGATAAGATAGTACTGATTGCCCTCCACAGAGGTGGTAACAATTTGCAGCATCATTAACATTGCATGAGTATATCTCTTTCTCCAGTCACCAATAGAATGTTATCAAATTTTTCAACCTTTATTTACCATCTAGCGGGCGAAAAATTGTATCTCATTTGAGTTGTGTTCTCATTTCTCTTACGAATGAAGTTGCATCTTTTATATGTTTCAAAGCTGTTTGTATTTCCTTTTCCATAAAATGTCCATGTGCTTTGCCCACTTTTCAATTGGTTTTGACTTTTTCTTGGTTTTTCAGAGCTCTTTATATATTCAGGAACTTCAGCTAACATGTTAGTGGTTAACACTTATTAAATTCTTACCTTGTGCAGAACACTTTCCCTACATGATTTCTCAGACTTCTCACAACTACCTTGTACATATTTTAATCGCCATTTTGTGCTGAAGAAATGAAGTCTCAGATAGGTAAGTAACTTACCCAGGGACGTAAAGGTAATAAATAGGAGACCCGGGACCCAAGCCCAGGTCTGTCTGACCCCAAAGCCTGCAGGTGTCCTTTTGGTTTACTGATTCTGTGAGATACAGTAAAAGAGCTCTTAGACACAGCCTACCTTCCCTGCCTGCATAGATATTGTGAACACCTCTGATTTCCTTCACTCATCATTGGCTGACACACAAACTTCATTTTGTTTTCCCAATAAAACAGCATTTCTCAAGCGTCTCCACCCCGATTCTCCTTAGAATGGAGGAACACAATCAAGCATTTTGGTCAGGTATGAAGGATTGGAGTCAGGGAGGGTGTGGGGTGGAGGGAAGTAGTGCTAGCTAGCCTGAGTCCTAAGAAATTTATGAAGTCTTTTATTTTTGAATCTTTATTTATGTAAAATTTGCATTCTACTGCATAGTATGTCCATTTTTTAGATATAAGAATGATGCTTGAAATTACTGATCTTTTTTTTTTTTTTTTTTTGAAATTACTGATCTTTGAATTAAACTGGCCCTCCAGGTATCTATGCTATATTTAGTATTTATATTGTGGCTTCCCAGCTCTCCTGGCATAATGCGGCATTCTCCACAAGTTACACATAATCCAGGTGAGAAACACTACAGCAGGGGATCAGCAAACTTTGTAAAGGGCCAGATAGGAAATATTTTAGGCTTTATGAGTGATACATTCTCTCTCAAGAGGCTCAAGTTTGCTTTTGTTGTGTGAAAGTCATTATAGACAATACATTAAGTAAATAGGGCAGGGCTGTGTTCCAATAAAATTGTATTTGCAAAAACGGCCAGATTTGGCCTCCATGCTGTAGTTTGCTAACCAACACCAGCGCATCAGCCCCTTCAAAAAGCAGAGACACTCAGGAGGAATGAGATAGGAAGCTTACTTAGCGCAGCCATTTCCCAAAGTGTATTGCATAGTAAAGTAATTCTGGGTGACTGTCCTTGAATGAGGGTTTCATGGTCAAATAATTTTGGGGAACACTGCATGTGCATTTCTGCATTCCCTCAGAGATTGACAATACATATTAGCATATTGAAAGCTCTGATAAGTCTTGCAAAAAATACAGTTGTTTTTGACCAAAGAACCCTTTTCTTTCTTGATAGACATTATGATTACTGGGAAATAGTATCTCATTGTGAATTAGTCCTTTGAATTCTCATTGACAGTTCTAGATAGGGCCAGTGCCCAGAGATAGGACAGGGAGGATAACTAAGATTCTTAGACACGGGCCTAGTTGGGATATCTGGGTCTCGAGTGGCAGAAAAAGGTGTCTTAAAACCCAAGACAGGCTTGAGATGAGAAGCTACAGGAGACGGAGACCCTTAGGTCTACTTCAGAGCACTCAGCAGATTTCTGCCTTCCTACAGTGCGTTCAGATGCGGAAATAAATAGACCTAGGACCACCTTTCCCAAAGTTCCAGACCTAAGCCCATGGCTGTGTGATTTCCCACTGCTAATCCTGTTTTTGTTTTGTTTTGTTTTGTTTTAAAGATTTATATTTATTTATTTGACACAGAGAGAGAGATGACAAGTAGGCAGAGAGGCAGGCAGAGAGAGGGGGGAAGCAGGCTCCCCGCTGAGCAGAGAGCCCGATGCGGGGCTCGATCCCAGCACCCTGAGATCATGACCTGAACTGAAGGCAGAGGCTTTAACCCACTGAGCCACCCAGGAGCCCTGTTTATGGTTTGTAAAGTGCTTTTCACGTTCATTCGGGTGAGAATCTGACTATAACTTGCTCCTGAAGTGGTGGAGTCTCGACTTAAACCCGGGTCTGGGGACTTCAAACCCTTGGCCCCGGCTGGCTGCCTGGGGTCGGGGGAGGGCCGATCCTTGCTCCTTGCCAAGCCTCCCTGCAGCCAGAGGCCCCTGATCCCATCATGGCAAACTCTGCTGTTTGCCAGGTGTATCACACTCAGGATCACGCTTTAAGGATATTCTTTCTTTCTTTCTTTTTTTTTTTTTAAGGTTTTATTTATTTATTTTGAGAGAGAGCACGAATGGAGGCAAAGGCAGAGGGAGAGAGAGGATCTCAGGCAGTCTCCTCGCTTAGTGCAGAGCCAGACGTGGGGCTCAATCGCGGGACCCCGAGATCAGGACCTGAGCCCAAATCAAGAGTCGGGCACTTAACCGACTGAGCCCCCCAGGCACCCCATGCTGTTATTTCATTTAATCCCTATGACAATCCTGCAAAGCAAGAGGAGGCATTATGACCTCCCTCTAGGGAAACCAGACTCCAGGATAACTGGATGAAAATCAATTCTCTAAATTCCTGAGAATTTTTGTAGACATTTTAGGGTTTTGTTGTGTTTTTTTTTGACATTTTAGTTTTGTGCCTGCCAGAGACCAAGAGTCCGGCTGGAATGATTTGCTGCAGCCCTTTTGCTGCCTGGCCGGGGGCAGGGACCAAGCCTATAAAAGCCCAATATCTTCTCTATTTGTTACATTAAAAGGATGGCTCTTTCATTTGCATATTTAAATATATATATTTATTTATTTATTAGTTAGCAAAATTAACATGAATCTCATTATATATTAACATAAATAACATATTTGTATAAAATATAACCTCTCCCAAACCAAAAATGTAGTGAAGCAGTTTTACATTTTGCAAACTTTTTAATGTCTGGCTTACTGGGAGATAGCTGGATTCTCCTACCTATTTCTGCATGAATCTGTTGCAATATCCAGAGGTCATGCTGCCTCTGGAAAACTCTACTCATGAGAGAGTGAGGGTAGGAAAGGCAAAGAATGTCTTAGCAATATTATGAAAATAGTTCTGACACCATGAAACCCCAGAAAGGATCTGGGAGCCCTATTTGTAGTTTTTGTTTCTTTGTTTTAAGTAGAAGGGGCGGACATGGGGACAAAGGCAGTCGTGAGGGTGGTGGTAAGGCCAAGGGGACATGTTGGATCAAGGGACTGGGAAGCTGCTGGGGCAATTGCAGTAGATGTGGGGGAAGGGTTGGTTTGACAAGGAATGTTTATTTGTTTATAAAATGTCAAGGGCAAGGCCAGAGGTAAGACTACAGCTTAAAAGAAAAGAAAAGGGGCGCCTGTGTGGCTCAGTGGATTAAACCTCTGCCTTCTGCTCATGTCATGGTTTCAGAGTCCTGGGGTCTCAGGGTCCTGGGATCCAGCCCGGCTACTATGGGCTCCCAGCTCAGCAGAGAGCCTGCTTCCCCTTCTCTCTGCCTGCCTCTCTGCCTACTTGTGATCTCTCTCTCTCTGTGAAATTAATAAAATCTTTAAAAAAAGAAAAAAGAAAAAGAAAAGAGGGGTGACTGGGTGGCTCAGTTGGTTAAGCGTCCAACTCGATCTTGGCTTGAGTTATGATCTCAGGGTGGCAGGGTAGTGGGATCAAGTCCTGTGTCGAGCTCTGAGCTCAATGAGGAGTCTGCTAGGGATTCTCTCACTCTCCCTCTGACCCTCCCCACTGTGCTCTCTCTCTCTCTCTCCAAAATGGATAAAGAAATCTTTTTCAAAAAGAAAAGAGGGCAATTTAAATCATATTAGCTAATACCTATACAGTGATTATTAAGCACCAGACTTGGTTCCAAACATTGTACACACAGTAATTCACTTGGTCCTCATGGCAATGCAATGAGGTAGGTACTGTTGCTGGGGCAATCCCTCGGCGGGCCCAGGGACGCCGAGAGCAGACAAGATGGCCACCGAGTTTCACAAGATGGTGGCTTGGGACTTCCCGCCGTGGGGCTTCCTGTCTCAGAGACTTTCCAGATCACCCCACCACTACGGATGACAGATGACGAACAATCTGACTGGTTGCCCTTGCATTCCTTTTTCTGTATAATGAGTTGACAATTGATGTGTATTTTGTATCCTTCATATACATAAACCGTAGCCAATCAGATATCTAGCAAACCCTCTACACCCTAAGGTCCCTAATTAAAAACCCCTCAGCCCTACCCCTCGGGTAGGGATCAAGGAACCTCGCCCGAGAGCACTTCCATTAAAGCTTGCCTGATTCTACTCACCTGCTTCCTCTTTTCCACCACCGATTCAAACCTGACAGGTACTACAATTATTTTAAGGTCCAGATGAGGAAACTGAGGGGCAGAGTGGTTTTAGGACTTGCCCAAGGTCACACAACTAGGAACACAGCAGTCTGAATTCAGACCCAGGGGTCTGACTCCCAGATACATGTTCTTAACCACTATACTATTTCTTATAAAATCTAGAAAACAAGTCTGCCCAGTTGGACCCCATAGGATGATTCTGTATACGATGAAATTTCTGACTTTCATTATTGCCTATACCCTGAGGAAATCAGGCTCTCAGCCAAACTAATTCTCAGAAATGACTCTTGAGGCTCCGGACTTGATTCTTTCAGGTCTAGAACCCTTTGCCTGAGCCTCTCCAGGGGGCCAGATGCTCTGCCCAGGGGAGGTGGGACACTGGAGGAAACCAGAGAGATCCAGTCACTGTTGCTGAGGAGTTTAAAGTTTAGTGGAGAAGATAATTTCAACAATATAGCAAGTAAAGGGCCCAGTGGGACCCCACAAAGAGGGCATTCAACAAAGCCGGGGGTGGAGGAACAGTGCTGAGAGTCTCCCAGACGAGGCTGCCCCCACGCAGAATCTAGTTTCTAGAAGGTTGAGCAGAAGTTATCGGGCCCATGGTGCGGAGGAGAGGAAAGCTTTCTAAGTCCGGAATCAGCAAAGTTTGGTCCAAAGTTTGGACACATCATGTGGATGAAGTACGAGAACATTGGCATTAAGTTCCTGGGAGGGAAGGAGGCCGGAGGGGGAGGTGGGGCCAGGTGGACTTTGGGCTTTGTTGTGTAGGTGGCCGGAAGCCATGCATTCCTCAGCAAATGCCTACTGATCACAAAAACAATACAGACAGGTGGGGCACCTGGGTGGCTCCTCCTTTAAGCATCTGCCTTTGCCTTGGGTCATGATCTCTGAGTCCTGGGGCTCCCACCCCAGCAAGGAGTTGGCTTCTCCCTCTATCTCTCCCCCAACCCCCACTTGTGCTCTCTCTCTCAAATAATTTTTTAAAGAGATTTTATTTATTTATTTGACAGAGAGAGATCAGAGGTAGACAGAGAGGCAGGCAGAGGGAGGGAGAAGCAGGCTCCCTGCTGAGCAGAGAGCCCAATGTGGGGGTGAAAGAGCAGAGCAAGGCTAACTCCATTTTGTGCTACACCCGCCATCTTGTGTATAACCCCTACGTGACCTGCTCCTGAGAAAGGTCACAGAATGTCAGAACATTGCCTAGCCGGCCCTAGAGCTAGTTTGAGTTAGCTGATAGGAATGCGGAACCCCTAACCGCCACAGGATGTAAACCCCGCCTCTTGTGCGCCAATTCTGACCAGAGTGAGAGGCCAGTTCAAACAGCTACTATAGGGCAAACTGCAATTCAATTGGCCACCTGCGTGTGACCTAACGTGACTATGCAACTTTCTGTGTGGGTTACAATCTCATTGGCCACTGGCCCCATAAAACTGCGGCGCTTTTGTTGAAACTCGCTCTCTTTCTCTACGTCACGCCGCTGCGTCGGTGAGTGTGGGTGACTGAGCTCGAGCTAGCTCGAATAAAGGCTCTTTTGCTTTTGCATCAGACTCGGCTCCCTGGTGGTCTTCGGGGATTTCAAAATCTGGGTATATCAGAACCTAAAATATATATAGAAACGACTGGTTTAAAATTTTACCAAGGCTACGCTTTTTAAAAAAGCCATTAATTTCTAAATACAAAGTTCACTTACTACCTATTAACCACTGAGTTAGGCATTACTGTGGACTAAATGTTTGCGTCTCCCACAAACTATATATTGAAGCTCTACCCCTCCATGTGCTGGTATTTGGAGGTGGGGCCTTTGGAAGGTAATTAGGGTTAGATGGGGTGATGAGGGAAAGACAACTCACATAATAGGAGCAGAAATTAGCAAATTACATATGTGCTAAGGGATTGTGTCTAGAATATGTTAAAAGAAAAAATCTTACGACGCGATAATAAAAAGACAATGCAATTTTTATTTTTTTT
>CM053613.1:3844498-3862761 GCA_028646535.1 Procyon lotor
AATGTGGAGAAACTGGAAGCCACGTACCCCGCTGGTGAGAAGGCAAAGTAGAGCAGCCACCGTGGAAAACAGTCTGGCAGTTCCGCGGAATGTTAAACACGGACTTAGCGCGTGACCGGGCAGTTCCAACTTGTAGGGATGCCCCCGAGAGAAATAAAACATATGTCCGCACAGAAATTTGCACATAAATGTTCATGATGTTCAGTGAGAAGAGCAGGCATGGGACGCTTGGGTGGCTCAATCAGTTAAGTGCCTGCCTCTGGCTCAGGTCATGATCCGAGGGTCTTGGGATCGAGTCCCTCATGGGCTCCTTGCTCAGCGGGGAACCTGCTTCTCCCTCTGCCTGCTGTTCCCCCTGCTTGTGCATTCGATCTCTCTCAGATAAAAAGAACACATCTTGTATAATTCCATTTATATGAAATATCCAGAATCAGCAAATTCATAGGGGGAGGGGAAAGGTAGATTAGTAGTTGCCAACAGCTGGGAAAATAAGGGGGAAGTAGGGAATGACTACTAATGGGTATGGGGCTATTTCTGGGATGAGGGAAATATTCTAAGATTATTGTGGTGACGGTGACACAACTCTGAGAATATACTAAAAACCACTGAGTTATGTACTTTAAATGGGTGACTCATATGGTATGTGACTTACATCTCAAGAAAGCTGTCACATAAAAAAAGTAAAGTGGTGGAGATGGGGCAACTCCGGAGCCTGTGTCCCTCTGTCACTACGTGGGGAGGGGAGGACAAGACACCAGAAGGTCCTATTTGACATCGGTGCCCCCTTCCCTTGGACCGGTACTCGATGGCTGTCTAGAGGTCCCCACTACCCACTGCGCCACCCCTCCCCCAAGACCGTCCTCCAGTCTCCTAATTTGTGTCCGCTCTTACCTCTGAACTCAGAGAAGACACTAGAGCACTGGTGTGCTAGGGAAGAAGGAAAACCAACCCTACTGTAGCACTCACATCAGCTACGTGCTGAACAAGTCACTGTGTCAGGTAGAGAGTTTCCCCACAATCCTCTCACGTGATGCTCACCAGGATCCCCTAAATCTCAGGGCTCATGTTCTTTTCGCAGAGCCAAGCTGACTTGAAGGCAGTGCCCTGAACCTTATTTCTAGGTCTACCATTTAGGAACTTGGGCAGATCTCTTCTCTTGGTTTACGTCCATCAACTGGAAGGGTGGTGTGGACCGTCTCCAAGGTCCACTCCAGCTCCGACCTGCTCAGTCTCCATAAACAAGTCAATGAAAAGCCAGCCACCAAAGTGTGAAGGATTCATAAAACAACAACAAAGGTTTTGAAGGGTTTACTACATGCCAGGCCCTGTTCAGACGGTGTTTCCGGCTTGAGCTCTTTCTAACCTGCGTCGCACCAGCATCAGCCCCTGTTTGAGAGACGAGGAGGAGAGGTACCCAGAGTTGGGTTCCCGTGTGCCTGGCATGATTCAGGGCGAAAACACAGGGTCTAGGGGAGTTCTGCTCTGGACCTGAGCCAACTCAACCTCTTCAGTCCCATAGGACGCGAGCTCAGAGGAGCTAGGCTCCGGTGACAGAGGCGCTCTCCCTGATGCCAAAGACTGGCTCAGGTGTTATTTGGAAATCTGTTTATAGAAAGATATCCACTGAGGACCAGGATTTGGCCCCTGGGGGAGGAGACTGCAGCCTGGAGTTTGGAGCCAGCCTGAGGACTGGGGCAGGGAGGAGCATGGCCAGGGGGCTTCCCAGGGAGGGAGGAGGAGGCTGGCACTGAGGTACCCTGTGGGCATGCCAGGGAACCCGCCCCTGGAGCTCTGGACCAGGACTTGGGGATGGGTGTGCTCTGTGCTTCTCCCCAGCAGATGGACGCCAAGTGACTGTCACTTCGCACGGGTCTGCATTCCTCCCCAACCCCAGGAGAGTCGCTGTGCCAGCCAACCCCATACCACCAGTGGCCGGCCTGGCCGACGGCCAGTCCCACCACACTGTCAGACGCTGACTTTCCTTGGACAAACTGGTTTCCTGCAGGCTTTGCACAGATTCCCACACTTGCTCCCCCAACCCCCACCCCACAAACCATGGTACTGGCCTAGTCTTGGGTCTGCTTGCAGATTTTATTATTTTGAACTCTTCTTTTTTTTAAGATTTTATTTATTTCTTTGAGAGAAAGAGAGAGAGAGCAGGAGCTGGGGTGGGGGTGGGGAGAGGGAACATCAGACTCCCCACTGAGCAGGGAGCCCGACGACATAGGGCTCCATCACGAAGTCCCAGGATCATGACCTGAGCCGAAGGCAGACGCTTAACTGACTGAGCCAGCCAGCCGCCCTAGTTTCAGATTTTAAATTGCTATACTTCGTGTGACCAAATCCTCCAAAATAACAGCTTGCTTAAAGCAGAGACTTAAGTGGTTTCCGTTGAGGAAGTCCTTAAGATGTCAGCTTCTCCTTTCAGGCCTGAAGGGCTCAGATCACCTGGAGACGACCTTTTTAAATTAAAAGATAATTCCTGCCAAGGTGTTGCACTCGGCACCGGCACCGAGTGAGCCCGAGCTACGCGGTATTATTATCCCTGTGATCGGATGACTCTTCGTAGTTCTACAGCAGTGAGTCAGGGCCATTCTGGGGTTGGGATGCAGCAGGAATCTTTGGAGGCCCTCCAAAGCTGCTGTAGCCTGAGGTTTTGGCCACAAAGCAGGGAGGATATGAACTGATTTGTGCACGAAGATCTGGAGTGCTTGGCGGGTAGAGGCATGGAAGGTCAGTACCCTGACCCTTAGCCTGCTGATTCAGCCGAGGAGACCCAGAAGAGGGTCATCGCTGCTCACTCAAGGCTGAGAGATGGCCCCTGAGATGAATTCACCTCCAGGAAAAGAGCTTCAGCTCAAGACCTGGGGCCCAGAATCTCCAGCCAGCCAGCCAGCCGGTCATTCAACAAATACTAGAGCAAACCCACTAAGGGTCAAGGCAGCATCATTTTTTGACCCTTGTTGGTTTTAAGTTCCTCACCTCAAATCTTGTCACAGCTGATCAAATGCACCCATGTCTCATATTAAATAATATTTTGCTGCAAAATTTTTTGAAAGGAATGTTTTGCTTTTGAAATTATCTGACTTCTGAGGCGCCTGAATGGCTCAGTGCGTTAAAGCCTCTGCCTTCAGCTCAGGTCATGATCTCAGGGTCCTGGGATCAAGCCCCACATCGGGCTCTCTGCTCAGCAGGGAGCCTGTTTCCCCCTCTCTCTCCGCCTGCCTCTCTGCCTACTTGTGATTGCTCTCTCTTTCTGTCAAATACATAAATAAAATCTTTAAAAAAAAAAGAATTAAAAAAAGAAATTTAGAAAAAAAAAAGAAATGATCTGATTTCATGTAACTTGTTTAAGTCATGTTAGAAAAAAAAGAAATTATCTGGTAATCATATAACTTGTTTAAATCATGATTTGCTGTGACTTTTTTTTTTTAAGATTTTATTTATTTGACAGAGAGAAACACAGCAAGAGAGGGAACACAAGCAGAGGGAATGGTAGTGGGAGAAGCAGGCCTCCTGCTGAGCAAGGAGCCCGATGCGGGGCTCGATCCCAGGACTCTGGGATCATGACCTGGGCCAAAGGCAGATGCTTAACGACTGAGCCACCCAGGTGCCCCTGCTGTGACGTTTTTAAGCAATATCTCGTATACTCCAGATTGTCTTGGGTTGAGAGATTATAACTCAAAAATCCTTCTCAGTTATACCGAAATATTTATGACTATCAAGTTCAGCAATAAAGTTCATGAAATGACTTTTTTCTATTGGCACTCAGTTAAATAGAAAACAATTTTTACTTTTTTTCTTTATATCTTATTTATTTGACAGAGAGAAAGAGATCACCAGTAGGCAGAGAGGCAGGCAGAGAGAGAGGGAAGCAGGCTCCCTGCTGAGCAGAAAGCCCGATGCGGGGCTCGATTCCAGGACCTGGGATCATGACCCAAACTGAAGCCAGAGGCTTAACCCACTGAGCCACTCAGGTGCCCCAGCAATTTTTACTTTTTAAAAAACTTCGGATTCAGTACAAGTTTCCGAGAGAGAGGGAGGGGGGCTCCTTTAGATAGGGTGGTCCTACTCCGAAAAAATAGCGTTTAGGCAGAGACTGGACAGTTGGGAATAAATGTGACGTCTACAGAGTAGAAGTTTCTCCAGCCAGAGGGACTAGACAGCACACCGACCCTGAAGCAGGGAAGCACTTAGCTTATGGACATGAAGGGGTGACGGTGGCAGGGGCATAGAGGGGCGGGGGCGGAGGGTGTCCAGAGAGGTAAGAGATGAATTCAGACAGGAGGGAGGGACCAGATCGTGCCCAGCCTACCAGGTCATGGGATGGAGCTTGGATTTCATTCTAAGTGCAGGATGTCACTTAGGCTGGGCTCCCCAGGAAGCAGATTCTGAGATGGATGTTGGCAGGCAGGATGTGTGTTAGCGGTCCTCTCAGAAGGAGAGGGAAAAGAGGCAAGACCGGACAGAGAGAGAGAGGTTGAGCTGCTATGCAGTCTCAGTGGGTACTGTTCCTGACCCTGCACAGGGTTCTGAGGCTAGGGTGACCCTTCAGATTTGTCATTAGAAGCTGCTTGGGGGAGGGGAGCATGACAATCCCCAGGGAGCTGACAGGTGAGGGCAGCACTCCCAGGAGCTGGACGCCAAGTTCATTCACAAAGGGGGATCTGGCCTACACATCGCAGCCCACGCTTGGTCCCATGTATGTTTAAGGAGGTCTCTCTGGCTGCCGCATGGAGAGTAAGGAGGCAGGAGTGGATCCGGTCAGGCAAGCAATGATCGTGGTTTGGTCATGAGCAGCTGCCAGGGGAATGGAGATAAGTGGGTGAACTGGGAGATATTGGGAGGTGAATCCAGGGCACTTGAAAATGGCTTAGCTGTGGGACGTGAGGGAAAGGGAAGAATCAGGGCCAGTCCTCATTCGTGGACTGAACCATTGGGGGAATAGTGATGCCCTAGGCTAAGGTGGAGGTTTCCGGAAGTGTGGTGGGGATTAAAATGACACGCAGTTTTGGCTAAGTTTGAGATCCAAGAGCTGACCTCAAGAAAGTTAGTGTGAAGCTCAGAAGCCTGAGAGCTCCTTTAATTACTAATGCATGTAGGGGATGTGAATTTGGGCTAATTTTTTTTTTTTAAGATTTTATTTATTTGAGAGAGAGAGAGAAAGAAAGAGCAGGGTGGAAGAGCAGAGAGAGAGAGAGAGAGAGAAAAGAGAAGGAAGCAGGCTCCCTGCTGAGCAGAGAACCCCACTGGGTCTCCATCCCAGGACTTGGAGATCGTGATCTGAGCTGAAGGCAGACGCTTAACTGAGCCACCCAGGCGCCCCGAGGGCTAATTTTCATCCAGTGTGCCAGACTCTTCTCTGGCCCTGCCTCTTTGGCTCAGGGATTGCGCTTTGGAAGACAGTGGCTGCGTAGGAGGTGAGCGGACACAGGGATAGTGTCCCGAAACTTCTTGTAAGGATTTCGACACTCACCATGTCCGGGACCACGCCTCAACGGCGCCACCTTGTGGCGGTGACGAGTCACAACGGCACCCCGAGACTCCACGCCCCTGAGTGGTGCGGGAAGAGGTCCGCCCACAGTCGGGGCTTCACAGACCAGGCCCCACCACTCGCTCCTTGGGACTGAATAAATCCGTGAGGTTTCTGGACAACCTAGAGCTGGGAGGGAGAGGAGGAGCCTCAAAATACAGCCATATCTAGGCAATGGAGTATGAGGAATTATTTAAGAAAGATACAAGGGTTTCATCCCAGTCCCATAGAGAAATGGATTTACATGGTAAATGAATTTGACAGCTGCCTTAAAGGAACACGTATGAGCGGCTGCGTGATCTCATTCCGTCTACAAGGCCGCTGAGGCTCAGAGAGGTGCAGAGATGTGTCTCAAGTCACGTAGTTGTCAGCTTAGCCTACCGGTGGATCTCAACTGTGTAGATCCAACATGCCATTTAACAACATATTTTGCAAGGGGCCCTACCCACCCCCCCATCTAGATTGTGTCTCATGCATAACATGCACTTGGCCTATGTTTATTAAATGAACGAAATGAAATTTATAGATAATATCGTCTACCCATATAACTTTAAAAATCAGGGGAAGGTAAAATGGAAGTAATTTGTGCTATAGAAATCTGCATTTCCACACGTACATGGCCAGTCGGGAGCACATGAGATTTATGTAACTGAAGTGATCATTGTGAACTCATCAGCTCCAAAGACACAATCTCCTGATTGCAAGGTGTTGACTTGAGCTGGCTTCGTGCTCAGCTTGCCTTGTGCTGTCTCATCGTAAATGAGGTACATTTCTAACTTCCGATTTCTACAAATAAAGACTCAGGGGTGAAGTAACTTCCTCATAGTCACGGAACCAATCTGAAGTGGCGGAATTAGAATTAGAACACTGACTATAAAGCCTGGGATTTTGCCATCTTTTCTAATCCCTCCTCACTGCCTTCCATCTCCCAGTCCCAGATTTCGGTTATCGTGGGGAACCAAGACTTAAAAAACCCGAAGTATCTAGGGCACCTGGGTGGTTCAGTTGGTTCAGCAGCTGCCTTTGGCTCAGGTCATGATGCCAGAGTCCTGGGATCGAGCCCCACATCTGGCTCCCTGCTCAGTGGGGAATCTGCTTCTCCTTCTGCCTGCTGCTCCCCCTGGCTTGTGTGCCTGCGCGCGCTCTCTCTCTCTCTCTGACAAATAAGTAAATAAAATCTTAATTAAAAAAATCCCGAAGTGAGGGGCGCCTGGGTGGCTCAGTGGGTTAAAGCCTCTGCCTTTAGCTCAGGTCATGGTCTCAAGGTCCTGGGACAGAGCCCCACATCAGGCTCTCTGCTCAGCGGGGAGCCTGCTTCCCTTTCTCTCTCTGCCTGACTCTCAGCCTACTTGTGATCTCTCTCCCTGTCAAATAAATAAATAAAATCTTAAAAAAAAATCCCAAAGTGTCTCCCTTTACTGGGTAAAACTTTTATAAATTGTCCACCATTCTCCAAAGTCAGGAGGTGGGTCAGAGGGGTCTGATATGTGTTCAGACCATCCAGTTGTTAATCATGATTCTCATAAACCGGGTCAGCATTTGCGGAAGGAAACCCCACTGTTTGCTCCCCTGTCCTAAAAAAGTCAGTCCTGTCTGGCCGTGACTTGAGTATTGCTCCAACTCCTAGATATTTTCATTTCTGGGCAGCATTTGCCTCAGTGCAAATGGTGCAGACCTTCTCAGACCCTAGGGACAGAAGAGAGTGAAATAAATCCCTTTAGTCTGGGACTTAGGAACAAGCTGCAAGCAGCTGCCATTTCATTGAAAACTCAGGTCTTACAAAAAGACATGCTGCAAATCATTGGCTTTGGTATGTGCTCTTCATCACTACTAACCTACCCCACTGTACTTCATGGACGAGATTGATGCAGCCCTTGATTTTTAAAATGTGTCCATTGTTGCATTTTATATATATGAACAAACAAAAAATGTCCAGTTCATAATAGTTTCTCTTCGAAATAATATGTTTGAGATTTCAGACAGACTTATTGGAATTTACAAGACATACACTATAACAAAAAGTGTTGCAGTAAACCCAAAACAAATCGCATCTAAAGGACTTTGCTGACTTTGTTTATACACAGGATTCCTTAAATTGAATCAGTATAGACTCAGCATATTGTATTATTGATTTTTCTATTTGTAAAGGATTATAAATTATGTAAAATACATATTCCTAAATTGGATTATATAACTAACTGGTTTCTGTTTTATGCTATTAGGAGGCAGGTTATAAAGTCTAATAAAATATTCTAGGGACACTCAAGTGGCTCAGTTGGTTAAGCATCTGCCTTTGGCTTGGATCCTGATTGCAGGACCCTGGGACCAAGCCCTGTGTCGGCCTCCCTGCTCAGCAAGGAGTCTAATTCTCCCTCTGCCTCTCCCCCTGCTCCTGTGCTCTGTCTCTCAAATGAATAAAATCTTTAAAAAATAAAAAATTTAAAAAAAGACCAAGGACACCATCTCAAAGATTTTGGGGGCATGCCCTAATGGAACATAAATTTTAAAAATAAAAAATTTAAAAAAGGGAGGGTGCTTGGTTGGCTTAGTGGGTTAAGTGTCTGCCTTCAGCTCAGGTCAGGATCCCAGGGTCCTGCTCAGCAGGGAGCCTGCTTCTCCCTCTCCCTCTGCCCCTTTCCCTCTCTCTCTGAAATAAATAAAATCTTAAAAGTAAATAAATAAAAATAAAATGAAAAAATAAATTCATAAGATGAGCTTCATCCCAGTGTAGAAAGTGATGAATGAAGGCATCCTTTTTCAAACACGAGTGCTCCTAAAATTCACCACCTAGTCTAGATTTCCTTACCTAGACCTCCTGAAGCCGAACGTGGGACCTTGCCTGGTCAACTCCGCTTCCACCCTTCCTCCACCCCCTTTAGCGGCTTGAAGAAACAATGCTCTTTCCTGTCTCAAGGGGCTGGTTGTGGGGCTTACATGGGCTAATGTGCGCACATGGTGACGACACTGAGGGCCCAGCATGTACTGAGGGCTTGCAAAATGTTAGCCATTGTTTTTACTGTTGTTCATATTTTGGTGTGCCGGGCACTCTTCTGGGGAATGCCTGTGGCATGCAGACGCACTAAGGTGACCCCCCCTAATCCCAGCCTCCTGAGATTCACGTTTTTGTGTAGCTTCCCCTGTAGAGGCCACTTTTAGGCAACAGGCTTGAGCAAAGGAACATAGAAAAGGCCCACAGCGACCACCACTGACCTCTGAGCTGAACCCACCAACCTCAAAACATCCACAGGCCCTAAGTGACCAACGGGCTACTTACAGCCAGGCTCGGTTACCAAAAAAGGGAGAAGTCCCCATAAGCCCTCACCTTCCCCCTTTAAATTCCACCTCAACCACTGCTTCGCTGTCCTGTCCTCCGCTACCTAGCTGTATTCAATCCGCTTCTATCGCCTTCGTCCCGCCTGGGGTGAATCCTTTCACCGCCCACACTCCGGCTTCCACTGGCATTTGGGGGGCCCCTATTTGATAGGGAGAGACACCATTCCCCCTTCCCCTTGGGTGTGAGCGGAATCTGTGATTGGCTTCTAAAAGCAGTACGTACACCACAGCAGGGCACAGGTAAGAGATACACGATAATGCGTAAGTGGTTATTTCAGGGAGATTGTAGTATCTGCACTTCCCCTTACTGGCCTTGATGAGGGAGCAGAAGGCTGACTGAAGACAAAGGACAAGCTGAAACCCTGCAACTTTCCCTCCCCCGCCCTCACTCCTGGGTGGGACACAGTGACTTTCTTCCAGTAATCTCCCAACTCTCGTACTGTTAATACCTTGCTAGAGGGGAAAACGGTCTCAATTTGACAATGGCAAGGCCTCTGGTATCCTGTAGTTATCCTGAAAGTTCTTTTGAAACCTCCCTTTTGGGGCGCCTGGTGGCTCAGTGGGTTAAGCTTCTGCCTTTGGCTCAAGTCATGATCTCAGGGTCCTGGGATCGAGCCCCGCATCGGGCTCCCTGCTCAGCGGGGAGCCTGCTTCCCCCTCTCTCTGCCTGCCTCTCTGCCTACTTGTGATCTCTCTCTCTCTGTCAAATAAATAAATAAAATATTAAAAAAAAAATCTAAGGAGTGACTGGATGGGGTCATAAACTTCTCCAAGACTCCTGATGGCAAACACCTTGACCGCTCGCACTCTCTCTCACAAAAATAAATAAAATCTTTAGAAAAAAGAGAAAAGAAATCACTGACTCCTCGACCCTCACCCAGAAGACACACATTAAGGCCTGTGTAAGGCAGGGGTGCACAAACAGGAGCAGGAAAAGGAACAACAACAACAAAAAAGCTCCAGCTTTTTCTCGCATGGGGTCCCCTCAAGTTTCCCTGTCTCGGTTTCAGTTTCCTCACTTAGAATATTTCTCTTCCAGGTTGTTGCGAGAATTGCCCAAGGTAACATACGGGCGCCTTAAAAAAAATACCCTCCCTCCCCCACTGCTCCATTAATTATCATTATGCTCTCTTGCCTCACTCTGGTGAGAAAACGAGCATTCCTCTTCCCCAGACACTTTACAGGTGGTTCCAGCATTCAGAAAACAAACTCTGAGAAAGATGACCGTTTCCCACAAAGGCCGACGGGGATCTCCAGAAACCCGGATGTAAGAAAAGTCCACTGCCTCTGCTGGGGACTTGGCAATCCTTATTTTTAATTCTTTCAGCTTCAGACCTGTCAGGAGAGGAAGTGTGTGTGAGCGTGGGCATGGGACCTGCCATAGACGCAGCCAGGCATTTCCGAGATTCCTCACACCATTTATCCTTCTAGAAAATGAAGCTGTGCATTAAAGAACAGTCGGGTGACGTCACGCCCACTCTAGGGCACGCCAAAGGAGGCATGAATTTGTTCAGCAAACATCTATTAAGCAGGTGTTAAGTGTGTTGGGTACCATGCTAGGTGCCGAGGCAGTGGCAGCGAGCAGGACAAGGTCCCTGCCCTGACCCACTCCTGGCTTACTGGAGGACAGCCACAAGTGACACGGAAATTGCAGCCCAGGGTGAGAGGAAGTTCAGGGCTAGGCATCTAGGAGCACAGTGGCTGTGGCTGCCGGCCCAGCCAGGGGCAGTGGGGGTGGGTCAGGGATGGCTTCCTGGGGAAGTGTCCTCTACACTGCGAAATGAAAGGGGTCTGGGTATCGGGAGGCGGGAAGAGCAGTGGGAAGTTCCCGAGGTGTGCAAGAGCTTGAACAACTGAGACGCAAACAGAGGGAGGCTGATGTTTCAAGTGCACAGCATATGGTGAGGACCGACTGGTCGGCTGGAGGGGGTCTGGACGCCACATTAAGGACCTGGGATTGTCTCCTGTAAGAGACACAGAGGGCGCCCTAAAGAGTTTAAGCTGCATAGCAGGGAGAGATAAGCACCTGCCGGAATCCCTCAGGCCATCCCGGCTCAGAGCTCAGCCAGGATGGAGCTCCCAGCCAGCTCTGGTCTGGCTCCAGAACTTGTTTCTGAGTAGCTGGAAAGTCATTTCACCTTTTTAGACCTCTGCTGCTGTACCAAGTCAGGTTTGGACCGAGTGACATTTAGTATGAGTCCTCCGCGCTCTCTAAGCCCAAACTAACTCCATCCCCTTCTGGGATTTCCTCAATTCCCTTAAACTCTCCCTTCCCGGCTTCTCTTCCCAGCTGGGAACACCCTGCAGGACAATCTCTGTCTCATCTGTCTCTCCACTAGAGCTCCAAGCAGGCAGCACTATGCCTAATACACCTATTCATGCATCTTCTTGCGAGAAGGCCCTGGAACACAGCTGCGAAAGCTTGAATGAGCCACAGAACAGTCCTCCGCCCGGCACCTCGCTTTAGTGGTTATCGAATGCTTGCGTGTTTGTGTTAGATCCCCACGACAGCGGTAGGCACCGCCAGTCCGGGGGATATTACCCGCCACCTTGCTGATGAGCGGAGGAGCCTCAAAGGGGCTCTGAGCGGCGAACTGAGGCTCTAAAACCAACTCTTATTGTTGTCATTTCCAGGCCAGCATCCCTTCCCCTCCCTAAACGTCTCCAAGACCTAAGAGGATTATTCCAAGACTGCAGCTGGGCCCGAGTGCCCACAGATGGACCGATCTGCAGCGAGGCTGCACGGTAGCAACCCTCCCCCTCATCCCGCCTCTCCCCCTCCCCCTTTGGCAAAGACTCGCCTGCACCGCCGGCGCGCCCCACGTGCCTCGCGTAAATAAGCGAGTGCGCAGGCGCACCGGGCCCGCGTCCATTGGCCGGCGCCCCGCCGCCCCGGGAGCAGGGGGAGGGACGTCGGCCCCTCTGGCCGCGGGCTGCTCCGCCCCGTCAGTTGGTCCGCGCGTCCGTCGGTCGGTGCGTCCGGGCAATCCGGCTTCGCCCTGGCCATGGCACCCTGGCTGCCGCTGCTGTCGCTGCTGGGGCTGCTCCTGGGCGCCGCTCCCGCCCCGCCCCGCCGAGCAGCCGACGCTCAGGCCCGGGAGGCGGCGTACCCGGAGCTGCTGGGGCCCGCCCGCTTCGCGCTGGAGATGTACAACCGCGGCCGGGCAGCCGGGACGCGGGCGACGCTGGGGGCCGTGCGCGGTCGCGTCCGCCGGGTGAGGACGCGCCCGGGGTGCGGGTTTCCCGGTGCGGGTGCGCAGGGGGCCGTGGTCGGAGGGTTGGGAACTTTGGCCTGGACCGGGGGTGGAGGGCGCTGGATGCCGGAGGGACGAACTTCTCGTGATCGCGAGAGGGAAGGGGGGTAGGGCGGGGCTGTGGGAAGGACGCGCAGAGGAGGGAGGGGCTGTGCCTGCCTCACCCGCCCCTCCATCCAGGCGGGACCGCGGTCGCTGTACTCCTTGAAGGCGACCGTAGAGGAGCCTCCCTGCAACGACCCCACGGTGTGCCAGCTCCCTGTGTCCAAGAAGACCCTGGTGAGTGATAGGGCTCCTGGGATTCCCCAGCCCCCATGATGAGTTTGGGTCAAGTGATGAAGAGGCAGCAGCTACCCCACCCTGAGTCTTTTCCTAAGGCTCTGCGGGCCAGAGACTAAAATGCACATTGGGATGGCATGACAGGGTGCTGACTTTGCCCCACTGTGCGCTGTGGGGGTGATTGCCTTGGAGGTGGTCTTCACATGAGGCCCTTCCAGCTCCATCTTGCCAAGGCCTTGCTCCCAGTCCGGCCCCCAGACTGGCTTCCTCCTCTCTCTTCAGCTCTGCAGCTTCGAAGTCTTGGATGAGCTAGGAAAACACATGCTGCTGAGACGGGACTGTGGCCCAGTGGATACCAAGGTTACAGGTGCTGGGATAGCCCAAGGATGCTGGCATAGTTGAGACCAGACTTCACTCAGGGTTCAGCCTTGATTTCTTCTCTGTTCCAACCCTATCCAGATGACAAAAACGAGACTCTGAGTTCAGTCCTTCCACTGTTGAACAAGGACCCCCTGCCCCAGGTGAGGAGCTCGGCTCCATCTGGCTGCTGGCTGCTGCTTTATTTCCTCTTCTCTCCCCCCACCTGGGCTCCCTGCTGAATCTGTGAAGGATTCCTTGTAAATACCCCTGTGCCTTTTACAGGATTTTTCTGTGAAAATGGCTTCAGTCTTCAAGGAGTTCGTTACCACCTATAATCGGACATATGAGTCGAAGGAGGGTGAGGACCCAGCCTTGGCTATACCTGTTCCCATCAGATCAGGACTTTCCCCCCACTTGGTTCCTTGGTGTTAGGGACGGGAAGGACGCAAGAGGCAGTGCATCCATTGAGGGACCCCTTACTCCCCACGTTCTTGCCCAGCCTCACATGACTGGACAGCTACTTCAGGTACCTGGGCCCTTCTCACATCTGTTTTTCTTGGTCAGAAAGCATGGTTTTCATCATTCTGGGTAGAATGGGAAGGGCCAAAGGCCAGATTTTCTCTGCAGGTACCCCCATCTCCCCAGCATGGTAGTCTTTTCCCATGACCCCCTGTCTGAGGATACCCTTTTGGAGCCCATTTTGCTTCTGCCTTCACTCCTACCATCAGTTCAGTGTGATCCAAAAAATTGTTCCCACCTCCTTCTCATCAATTGCAGGTCCGGACCTCACCTCACCTTTAGCCCTCCCCACAGTTCTCTTCTTGAAAAGAGCTTGAGGCCTGATCCAGAGCCCACCTACTCCCCAGGGAAACCCGTACTGATTAGTCCCAAGTGCCTTTCCTTTTATCATCTGCCTGGGGTCCAAGCCTTTCCTCTCCTGCTCCTTGGTTCTCAGAAACCCACTGGCGCATGTCTGTCTTTTCCAACAACATGATGCGAGCGCAGAAGATTCAGGCACTGGACCGTGGCACAGCTCAGTATGGGATCACCAAGTTCAGTGACCTTACAGGTAGAAGTGGTGGCTAGAGCCCTCATGGAGCCTGGAAGAGTCAGGGTCTGCTCCCAAGGCCCCCGATTAGGGCTGCCTTATAGTCTTCCCCACCCCACCCCATCCCCTGCCCACCTTTGCCCACAGAGGAGGAGTTCCGTACCATCTACTTGAATCCCCTCCTGAAAGAGAACCATAGCAAGAAGATGCGCCCAGACAAGTTCACTGACGACTCTGCCCCATCCGAGTGGGACTGGAGGAAAAAGGGGGCTGTCACCAAAGTCAAGAACCAGGTTGGACCTTGAAGAGGCAATCGCAGGACATGAGGACTGCACTGGGGTGGGGAGGGGGCCTAGCCCTGACTCTGCCCCTCTCTTGCAGGGCATGTGTGGCTCCTGCTGGGCTTTCTCAGTCACTGGCAATGTGGAGGGCCAGTGGTTCCTGAAACGGGGGGCCCTGCTGTCCCTCTCTGAGCAGGGTGAGCATCCCACTCTACGCCTCTGCCCCCCGCCCAGCCCCTCCAGAGGGCTCCTCAGGACCAGGCTTCTGTCTCCTAGAGCTCTTGGACTGTGACAAAGTGGACAAGGCCTGCCTGGGTGGCTTGCCCTCCAACGCTTACTCAGCCATAAAGACTCTGGGTATGCATTCATGGGGTCGGGAGGGGCAGTGGGAGTCAATTCTAACTGGGTTTGGGTGTTGCTGCTGACCCTTAATGAAGACCTTGAGCAAGTCCGCTCTTTGACTTCCATCTGTGAAATGGGGCTCATCTTGCCCACTTCACATAATTGCTCTGAGTATCAAGGGAGGAGATAATGCGTCAAGTCCTTGGTACACAGCAGGGGTCTTGGTGTTTTTGCTGCTTGGAGGTCTGTATTTCTGTAACCTCAGCGCCTTGAGAGGAGGTATTGACTTGAACTGGCAATTCAGTTCCGTGGTGGCCTTCTGAGGCCCAGGGATGAAAGGCTGAGGAACTGGGGTGGCTGCACAGAGACTGGGAGCCTGGCAGGGGTTGGGGCCACACTGAGAGCAGACTGTCTGAGCAGGGCAAGCAAGCCAAGGTGAAGAGCCCCAGGAGTGCTGCGATGAGTAAGGAAGTTGGCCATCGAGTCTCTGTCAGCCATGTTTCTCCCTGGTTCCTCCCTCAGCCCCCTTAGTCTCTGTTTTGTCGTCTCTAGAGGGAGGCTGTTGTTCAGAGGCCAGGGCCTTGGTCTGGGGTGGGCGAGGACCTTGAGACCTTGCAGAAGAGGCTGGGTGTGGCCCCCGGCCCGGAGAAGACGAGTGTGTGGCACACAGGGGTCCCTGTTTTCTCTCCCGGCCCCATCCGACGCCCGCCACTCCCCAGGGGGGCTGGAGACAGAGGACGACTACAGTTACCGAGGCCACGTGCAGACGTGCAGTTTCTCCGCAAAGAAGGCCAAGGTCTACATCAACGACTCGGTGGAGCTGAGCCAGAATGAGGACAGTGAGTAAGGGCCAGGGCGAGGGTGGGACAGGCCGGCTGGGGCCTGGCTGGCCCTGACGCGGTCCCTCGCCTGTCTCAGAGCTGGCGGCCTGGCTGGCCGAGAAGGGCCCCGTCTCTGTCGCCATCAACGCCTTTGGCATGCAGGTAAGGCCCCGGCTCTGCTGCCCCTGCCCGTCCCTGGCCAGCTCCCTTCCCGCCTCTCCTTGGAGGTGCCCTCCCCCCATTCTTTATTCTCCCTACCCCCAGTTCTACCGCCATGGGATCTCCCACCCCCTGCGGCCTCTCTGCAGCCCTTGGCTCATCGACCACGCTGTGCTGCTCGTGGGCTACGGCAACCGTGAGTTCCACTGATCCTCCCCCTCCCCTGCCCAGCTGCCTCGGGTCACGGGCAGGGGTGGGGCCACAGTCTCTCAGGACCTCTGCAGGGGGAAAGGGAGGGAATGCCTGGGAACTCTGTCCTTACCGCCGCTGCAGACCTTGTGCGGCCAGACGGGAGTCATCCGTCACCTCTCTGGTTGGGATCACTGAGGCAGTGGGAGGCTGAACTAGTACAGATGAGTAACCTGCTAGAGGCGGGGTCGGGGGGGGGGCGTGGCGTGGGAGGGCGATGGGGGTCCTCCGCTGACCCCAGAGCCACACCAGGTCTCCGGGAGGGTGGTAGGTGGGCCTGTCTGGCTTTCTGCTCTTTTCCCAGTACCTGTCCCGGTAGGCCACAGCAGATCCTGGGAGCAGGCAGAGGGCTGGGGGCCCTGACCCCCTGCACCCCACACTGCTCCCCAGGCTCTGGCATTCCCTTCTGGGCCATCAAGAACAGCTGGGGCACTGACTGGGGCGAGGAGGTGAGTCTCTTCTCCTTGGCCCCGGCCCGCCCACCCCCGTCCGGCCTGAGCACCCTCACCAGCCCACCCGCCTCCCCACCAGGGCTACTACTACTTGTATCGTGGCTCCGGGGCCTGTGGTGTGAACACCATGGCCAGCTCGGCAGTGGTGAACTGAGGAGCCCCAGCGGGGGACCTGGTGCTGACCGGAGCAGCCCCTTCCTCGGCCTGGCCTGCGAGTCCAGGCCCCTTCCCAGGAGGCACGGCTGGCTGAGGGACAGGCACCGGGTACCTCAGGGTGAGCAAAAGGCACTGGGCTAGGGCAGCACCCCTACCCCTCTCCACCCCACCCCTACCCTGAAGTTCCCCAACGGCACCTTTGTAGACTTGGCGGTAGCTAGGAGGCCCTTGGGATGAAAGATGACATCCTGGCAGCTGAAGCTGGGGCAAGAACCTTGGGCTTGGGTAAGGAGCAGGTGGGAAGAAGATACTCTGGTTTTAAACCCAGCTTTGTCCTCAGCAGGCTCTGGCTTCCTGCCCTGCCTTTCCTCTGTCTGATGCTGTACATTTTCTGGTTCCCCCTGGATTTGGGGACATTGTTTCCTTCCACATCTAGAGAAACTATCGTAATTTCCTTTTTCTAACAGCAATAAAGAGGTGTCCTAGGCCCCAGTGTGGTGTGAGTGCTTGGTGCCTAAGGGCAAAGAGGGGAGGTGGGGACTCTTGGAGGGTCGAGGTTGGGCAGCTGGTTCTGCCCAGGAGCCTAAGGGCACAGCTTCTGCTTCGGGAACCGAAAGAAGATGGAGAGAGGCTCATGGATGGGTCTTTATTCAGAAGGACATGGCTGGCCGTTCTCTGAGGCCTTGCTCCGAGAGACGGATGGGATCGGCCAGAGGGAGCTCCCTCTCTCCGACTCATGTAGAGAACGTTAGGGGTTGTGGTCAGAGGTCACTCTCCCCGTAGAGGGCACTGGAGAAGGCCACGTAGTCCAGGGCTCCAGCCGGAGCCCCGGCGCCCTTGTAGGGTGCCATACGACGGATGCAGTACTCGGCCTGCTCAGCGGGGAGCTCCCGCCGCAGCTCTTCGGGAGTGATGTAGTTCTGGGGAAGCAAAGGTTGTTGAGGACTCACAGATCCTGTTCCCTGTCCCAGCGCCCCCAGCCCCCTCCACCAGCTGGGACGCACCTTATCTCCTGCCAGGATCTTGAAGGAGGCCACAACTTGTTCAGCTGTGTCAGTCTCAGCCGTCTCTCGGGTCATGAAGTCGATGAAGGCCTGGAAGGTCACGACGCCGGCTGCGTTGGGGTCCACCATGGTCATAATGCGAGCAAACTCTACTTCTCCCTGCAAGGATAGAGGCCAGGCACGGTGCTGGTCGTGGGTGCTAAAGCCAGAAGGCTTGTCCTGTCTCCTCCTGGGGACTGTCTAGCTTTGGCTTGACAATCCGTGTTCCAAAGTGCTCTCTTCCCTCCATGGACTGTGGCGCAGCCTTGGCTCTGGGTTTACGGGGAATTCTCTCCACTCGGCTGAAACCTGCCCCCTGCCCCTGGCAATGTGCCCTATTGCCCTTGGATCCTGATCTCTTTTCTGGAGCTCTCTGTCGTGCTCTTTGGGTAAAAATGGTGCAAGCTCGGGCTTTCGAGTCACATACAACCAAATCCAAATCCTAGCTGTGTCCTTGAGCAAGTTACTGTACCTAATGAGAAACAGGGTCATTCTGCCCAGCCCCAGCGGGCACGCTGGGAATGAAATGCATGTCTAGGTGGGAGGGATACAGTAGGTGATGACGGTGTAGAAGAGAGGCCCTGACAGGACTCCTGCGACGTGGGTTGGGGGCGCTCACCAGGTCGTAGCCCATGGAGATGAGGCAAGCCCGGAAGTCATCAGGCTCCATCATCCCGTTCCGCTTCTGTGGCACACGAGCGGTTGTCAGACTTGGTCGTCCAACCCCACCAGCGCCCAAGGCCACCACCCCCACAGAGCTGGGCCCCCGCTGACCCGGTCAAAGTGGTTGAAGGATGCCCGGAACTCGTTGAGCTGCTCCTGGCTCAGACCCTTGGCATCTCGGGTCAGTACCTGGTTCTCCACCTCATTGATAGTGCGGGCGATGGAGGTGAGCAGCTGCTCCCAGCCTACGCGGATGTGCTGGGGAACAGGTGACGAGCCAAGTTAGTGGG
>CM053613.1:3863261-3927596 GCA_028646535.1 Procyon lotor
GTTTCCTCATCTGCAAAAGGGGGCCAATGATACAACTGGCAACTAACTGCGGTCATTTTATAAAGATGTCCACATCCCGGGCTTAATTCTACTTCACATCAGGCCTGACAGGAAAACGCTGCTGTTAGGACCACTTTGCAGAGGAGGCCGTGAGAGGCAGGGTGACATATTCAATGGCCCCACGGAGGCTGTGACCCCAGATCCGAAGGTGGTGGAGTCTCCATAGCTCAGGACGCCTGAGGTGCCGGGGTGGTCAGAACGCACAGGGCTGGGTGGGAAGCAGGGAGCGGGCACGGGCAGCACTGACCATGTCCCACTTGGTGTTGATGTCTTGCGGTGTGAGGCTGATGTAGGGGTTGGTGGAGCTGGGCCGCAGTCCGTACGTTTGGCAGATCTTCTGGATCTCCCCCTGGATCCCCAGGATGGCTCCTCGCTCTCGGTCAGCCTCCGGCAACGTAGCTTTGAATTGCTCGTGTGCAGTCAGCAGGCTCTGGGGGTGGCCAGCGGGAAGCGTGAGCCAGCACCCTCCACTTCCCCCAGGGGGTCTGCAGCAGGCCTCCTGTCCCCCAGCCTAGCATCTGGGGGCTGGGGCTTCCCTCCCACCTCCATTCCCCAGGAACCCAAAGAAAGGGCTGATGGGAGTCAAGGCCCGCTTCCCAGTCACCCCATCCAGCAACCCCCCCCCAGAACCCCCGCATCCACCTGGGTCTCCTCCACAGAGTGCACCAGCCACACGTCCTGCAGGTCCTCCACCGCCCCGTCCAGCCAGTTGTTGAAGGGTGCCGCCCGCCGGGCGAACTCCAGCTGCAGCTGGTCGATGGTCTCCAGGAGCTTTTCCATCCGCTAGGGGCCACGGGGATGGCGAGTCAGCAGCCCGCCCAACGGGCCGCGCACCAGCCCCCAGTCTCCAGCCCCAGCTCCCTGGCCCCCAAACCCACCTCCAGCGCGTCCCTCCTCTTCTGGGTCAGCGTGCCCAGGTTGTCCCACTGGTCACAGATGGCCTGGCAGCGGCTATTCACTGAGGCCGCCTCATGGTAGTCCAGCTCACTGGGGGCCAGAAAGGGATGGGGAGGGGGTCAGACCACAGCCTAGATTCCCCCAACCCTCCGGGTGCCCTCCTGGGACTGGAACCTGTGCCCCACATGGTGAAGGTGCAAGGGAGCCAGGCAGGTGTGGGTGAAGCAGGGCATTCATTCCTAGCGGGTGGAGGCAGGGCTTCCAGTGCCTTCCTTGGGTAGGGGGCGCCCTCGGGTCTCGAGCTCCAGTGCCCTGGGGAGCTTTGCTGTGGGGGGCGGGGTGGGGGGGGGCGCATGATGCCAGAAGGGGCGGGTTTACAGGAAGAGATAAGGAAGCCCGGGCTGATGGGGAGATTTTGAGCTAGTAAGCCAGGGCCCGGAGCTGAAGGGGGCCTCCAGGTTAGGGGTAGGCCGCGGGGCTGGGGCAGGAGGAACACGAGTAGGAAAGAGTGTGGGTGCTGCGAAGGGACAGGGTTACGGGAGGAGGGGCAGAGCAAGTGGTGATGGGGAAAGACGTGGCGCCAAGGCGGGGTTCCTGAACTGGGGAGAACGAAGTCTTGCGGAGGGCAGTGGGGAGCCCGGCGGGGCGAGCGGCGAAGCCGGGTAAGGTAGTGTCTCCGGGGGGCGGGCCCAGCAGCAGGCCACGCCTACTTGAGCTCCTGGGCCAGCGCGGCGATGTGTTCCACACGGTCCTGGTGCGCCGCCAGGTCACTCTCAAAGGCCTCGTGGCGCCGCAGCAGCGCCCGCACCTCCTGCAGGGAGGCCGACTCGTAGTCCCGCTGGCTCAGCATATCCTCCTTCCCTACTCGGAGAGAGGCCCGGCTCAGGTCACCCAGCGGCGGCCACGGCCGGAGCCAGGGGTTTGAGCTGGGCTGGGTGACCCTGCAGAGTCCTCCCTCATCTGTGAAATGCAGGTGATTACCCCTGCCCAGTCTATTCTCCAGGTCTGTCCTGCCACGCCAGAGTGATGAAGTTAAGCGAAACTCCTGTTCCTGGGCATGGCCTGTAAATGACGCCAGCATCTCTGATCAGGCGTCCCTGTAAAAGTGCTTTGAGAATGAGGGGCGCCTGGGTGGCTCAGTGGGTTAAAGCCTCTGCCTTCGGCTCAGGTCATGATCTCAGGGTCCTGGGATTGAGCCACACATTGGGCTCTCTGCTCAGCAGGGAGCCGGCTCCCCCTCCCCTCTACCTGCCTCTCTGCCTACTTGTGATCGTTCTCTCCGTCAAATAAATAAGTAAAATCTTAAAAAAAAAAGTGCTTTGAGAGTGAATTATATTGCACAAATAAAACGATAATAATCGCGGCCCCTACTATTTATTGAATGTTTCTGCATTTTGCAAAGACACTACCAGGCTTAAAGATTCAGAAACCTCCACAGAGTCCCATAAGTAGGTGTATATTTAAAGAATTCCTGTTATATCAAACCATTGTTATCCTTCATGCCTATCATCCTTTACTAACGTTTGTTCGTTATTTTTAGGCATTCTGTTGTTCCAATAGAATACAGAATGAACACTTTCATACGGAGTGATGTATCTGACCCACGCCGTATTCTGCCATCGATATATTTTGAGTCCAAGGTGAGGGCTGTTAGGGTTGGGGACTCACCTGCCACAGGTACAAATAAAATGCTACATGACCAATGAATCAGAGCAGACCTACAGCAGGCCAGAGCCAGGAGACAGGGACCCAAGTTTACAGATGAAAAAACTGGGGCGCAAAGAGGAGCCGTGTCTTAGCTGCACAGCAAGCCAGGGTGGTTCTAGAAAACAGGTTCCCCCCGCTTCCTGGCAGAACACCTGCTCCTGACCTGTGCATTTTGCCAGGCCCTCCTCCACCTCCCATACCAGTCTCCACCCTGGGACAGACTCAAGCCCCAGGAGGTGCACCTACCCCGGGTCCAGGCTTCATGCAAGGAGGCCTTCTGTTTAAATTTCTCCGCCAGGTGCTGGAGCCGCTGCAGGCGTCGGATCTCTGAGAGCAGCCAGTCCTCGTAGCCCTTCTCCGCTTGCTCCAGCCCGCGCCATGCATTGGCGATGTCCTGTGGGGCGGGCAGAGGCGCCTTCCAGCATGGTTTGCCCATTGTGCAGATGGGGACACGGAACCCTGTGTCACCCGGAGGGTGCAGGCAGAGCGGGGGTGGCTCACCGAGACAAGCTTGCCCTCGGAGGGCATGAAGGCGGGCCGGTGGCTCAGCCGCAGCTTGGTCTGCAGCGTGTTGAAGTTGATCTCCAGCTGGCACTTCTCCTGCACCCGGGGCGGCTTGTGCAGGCGCCGGTAGTCCCGGAAGTCCTCCAGCTTGCGCTGCATGGCGCCCATGCTGGGCTCGCCCACACGGTTCTCCAGCCACGGTATGGTGCGGCGGATCCATTCCAGCAGCTGCCGGGGCCGGGCAGGTGCGGCGCAGAGACATCAGAGCTGGCCTGCTCATCCCGCCCACCCCTCGCCACCCACACCCGGGCTGTGACCAGAAGACCAGGCCTCAAGCAGAATGGGGGGCCCTACTAATCAGGGAAGGAGTCGGATGGCCAACGTCTGAGCCTGGTCAGGGACCAATATAGGCTGGCACCGAGCAAAGGGCCATGAGGTTGCCTAAATATGGGTGAACGGATGAAGGAAGGAGTGAACGAATGAATGAGGAGTGAATCGGTGAATGACCGGGAGCTTGGACAGACAGAAGCAGGGGCAGGAGGTGGGTGAAGACGGGAGGGTGGGGCAGGAGGAGGCCAGGGCCACTCAGAGGTGAGGGAGGCTCTGCAGGCCCAGGCCTGGGCGGGCCAGGGTTGGGAGACCACCGGTGCGGGAAGGGGAAGGGCCCTCTCTGGCCTCATCTCACCTCGCTAGCAAGCTTCTCATACTCCTCCATCAGCTTCTCATTCTCCTGGTTCACGGCCAGCACCTTGCAGATCCTATTGGCGGCCGTCTCTGCCTGTCGTGGGAGTCGGAAAAGGTGGGCACTAGAACAAGCTGCCGCAGGCACCCCGACCCAGCCTTCCCCTGTAAAGCCCTTAAAACCGGGGTCCGTGCAAATAGGGCAGCACATCTTTTTAGATGAGGAGGGAGCCTCCAGGCCAGATGCCTCTGCTCCTGAGTTCCCCAGAGACTGAGTATAGGCAGCTGGGACAGTGGCACTCGCACCCACGTGGGGCCCAGCACCTCCAAATTTTGGGGTGCCGCCACACGCCCAGCCCAGGCAGCAGCAGTGGGGACCCCCTTACCTGCTCAGCTCCGGCGAAGGCATGGTAGAAGCAGGAAACGTAGGTCATGATGGCCTTTTCATCAGGCTTTGGGGTGTTCACGATGTCTAAGGGATAGCAGTGGGGTATTTATTGGCCAGAGCCAGGCTTGGGGAATGGGCTCGCACCCCTAACCGGGCGGAGGGCTCCCTGGAGACAGGAGGGGTGGACATATCCAGTCACAGGCACCAGCTCCCAGCTTCCCCAAACCCAGAGTCCGCCTCTTCCCCAAAGCCCTCTCTGACCGCCCCAGGGCCCAGGAATCTATTCCAGATGCTGCAGCCCTCGAGAAGCAGCAGCCCACGCTGCCTGGTGTCTCCAACCATCCCTTCGGTCTGTGGGTCCATCTGTCTGTCTTTTCCCCCAGCTCTCAGCCATTGGTGCCCACACATCGAGGGCACCAGACACAGTCGGCGCTCAGAAAATGTTTGCTGCCTTAGTTGACCAGAGCCTTGTTTGGGCAGAAGGACAAGAGGCAGGGCCTGCCCCTAAGGAGCTCCCATGCTCCCAGGTGACCCAAGTGACCGACATATGAGGCAGAGGGTGGCGCCCCAGGGAAGAGGCAGGACACGCTGCTTTCACTGGCTGGAGAGGGGCAGGAGAGCAGGACAGAGGGCTCCTGGGGCGGGGGGCCTGGGACAGGAAGGATTCTTACTAGAGGGCAGACTGAGGAGGGAAGAGCAGGGGCCAAGGGGTGGAGGTTGGGCTGTCCCCTGGGGGTAAGTGGAGTCCTCGCCTGGGCGGGGCTTCCTCTCACCTTCTGCATCCAGCATCCTGGGGATGTCCAAGTATTTCTCGGCTACCTCGAAGGCGGTGTTAAGGTTGCCGACGGGGTCATCCTAGGTGGGCGGGAGCAGGGAGAGGTGAAATGTCAGCCAAGGGCAGAGGCTGGGGAGTCGGGGCTGGGGGCGGCAGAGGCGCACCTTGCGCAGTTTGGCATAGTCGATGAGGTCCGGGCGGTGTCGGTGGATGAGAGCACAGAGGGCCAGGCCATCTTTCCAGCTGGATGGAGAGAAGGGGGATCAGGCCCGGATTCAGGCTGACGCCCTATCCTCCCCTCACTCCAGAAGCGTCCCCATCAGGACAGCCTCATCAGTGAGATGGAGGAGAGTCTAAACTCCTCGGCTTGACATCGGAGGCCCTTCGCTGCCAGACCTGGACCATCTCCTCCAGGCTCATCATGATTCCTTCCCATACCCTGTGCTTGGGCCACACCACTGTCTGGGTGTTTGGGGCCTCCAGGTTTTTGCTCACAAGGTTCCTTGTGAACGGAATGCCCTTCTAGGGATGTCTCCAATGCACTCTCCCTCAGGGGATCCTTCCTCCCCCTCCTGGATTCAACTGGACATCGGCTGAGTCCTCCTGCTCTCAGACACTGTTCCAGGACCTTGGCCACGAGGGCCCCTCCCCCAGGGCGCGTGGCCCGGAGAGCCCGGCAGAGGCCCGCGCACACGCACTGACTGCAGGCAGACCTGGTGTGGAAGTTCTGCACGTTGACATTGCGGTAGGGTGCCGTCTTCCGCTGGCACCACAGGAGCAGGCCTTCCTTGGCGGAGGTTTCTGGGCGGGGACAGGGACCAGTGTCAGCTGGGGAGGGGTCTGGACCACCCTCTCACCCTCCCGGCTTCCCCACCACTCACCCTCCACAGAGATGTCTTGGATGGCGAAGCGAAGGATGATGGTCCAGATCATGCCCAGGGTCATCTTCAGGTTCCCGTCAACAATCTCTGCAGGGCGGGAAACGGGGATGGGTTCTGTCTGGCATCCAAGGCCCGTACTGCCTCAGCTGCCTCCCTCCCCTGCTCCATTCCTTGGCTCTTGGTCCCTAGACCAGAGCTGGTACCCAGTCAGTGTTCAATCACGGAACACCTGCTAGTCCCGTGTCCTTTGTCAGCACTCGGGGCACATTTGCCCCTTAACAAATTCCTCCTAGGAGGCACGGACGGTTAACCCCAGAGTTGAGAAGACAGGCTCCCAGAAGTGACACGCTGACATCAAGACAGCCCTCTGCTCCCCTCCCGGGCCTCCTCCCGGGCCTCCTCCTGCCCCCTCCGCACCTTCAGCGCCGATGGACACCAGCTTAACCCCCTTGCTGGCAATGAAGTCCAGGGCCTTGTTGACATTGGCGATTTTATGGAAGCGCATCTTGCCTTTGTCTGGCCTGGGCAGCCTCTCTCCTGGGTGTCAAGGGGAGAGGTCAGGGGTCAAAAGTCACAAGAAGAAGCTGAAGACACTATCCTCAAACTTCCCCCTGCATGGGGGCTCTCCTGTTTCTCCTCCCTCCACCCCGCTCCCTGGATTCCCCTAGGTCCTGGAGTCCCTGTGCCTTGATTTCCACTCCTCACCTGAAATGACCTCTAAGAGCAGCATGAGTTTGAGGCCATTGCGGAAATCCTCCTCGATGTTCTCGATCTGGGTGCCGGCCTTGCGCAAGTGTGAGTTGCACCAGGCAGTGAAGGTCTGGGGGCAGAGGGCAGCACTCAGACCCAGCCCTGGGTCTGGGGGACATCGGGGTCGAGCTCAGAGCCCTGACCCCAGAGTCAAGTCCTGGCTCAGCCACCAACATGCTGTGCATCCAGGACTAGTCCCCTTTTCTCTTTGAGCTTTCATTCTCCTGGAAAAGGAGAAATGGGCTCGAGGCCCTGCACAGGTCCCAGTCTGGACTTGGGGCATGCCAGCTGCGGCCAGTCTCAAACACTGGAGGGGGTTTTAGAAAATCGTAAAGCATATGCACCAAAGTGCAGGACCCTCTGACACACAAGGGCCGAGGTGGGGTGACAGCCCTTCTAACGCATGAAAATTCCTGGACTGAAGCACACCCAGTTCTGAGGGTTTTGCCCGAGGGATCGTGCACCTGTATTATTGTCCTCTCAGCCCCGCTGACCTCCCAGAGCTGTTGTGAATCGGCCTCCAAGTAGAATGTGAGGGTATAGGAGCTTTGCAAGTCATGGAGGACCAGCTGGGCACAAGGACCACCCTGACCCAGTTTCCGGAGTTGACTGCCTTTCCCCTCTCCCCAGAGTCAGCCTCAGCCTCCATCTGGGACGGGAGGGCTGCTGTGTAGCTCTGTGTATATTGGGGATGGAGGGACCTGCAGCCTGATACACAAGTCCCACCAGCCTACCAAGCCCTCAAACCCTGCCTTCTGCCATCAGCTGGAAGGTCCTTGGTAGAGTCTCTCCTTGGGCTCCGAGCCCAGCTGAGATGCTCACCCCCTGTGACCTGGAGAATACACTTTGCCCTTTCTCGGGCCCATCTGTACAATGAACTGGCCAGACTTCATGATGTCCCAAATTCCTTCTTCCTCCAATCTGATAGGATTCTAGAATTCAGAGCATTTCCCCACCACAAGGCAATTAATCCCCACCACAAGGCAATTAATCCCGGGAGATGGCCCTGGAAGTCATTTGGGATTATTTTCTTCAGCCAGCTCCCCTCCCTGAGACCATCTTTTCAGGTGCCCTAGAAGCTGGACATGAAAGATGATGCTCTAAATACTTGAGGGACTGTCGTTGCTAAGGAAAGGGAGTGAGCTTCCTATCATTGGAGGTGTACAAGCAAGTGCTGAGCACTACTTGATGGGGCCCCGAGCACAGGAGAAGGCAGCTGGAGTCTCTGTAGTTCCCTCCAATCCTGGAGTCTGAGATGCTCTAGGTCTAGATAAAGCAGGTGGAAATGTGGGATTGGGTGGGGCTTCCATGGTGGAGGAAAGGGCATTTTTTCGTGTGACAAACGTGACCTAATGAGATGGGCCCTGCCCCAAAGGAGCTCACAGTCAATCAAAGGGTCATGTTGGTCTGAGAAATGCTGGCACAGACCAGTGTCAGGGAGAAGAGGGAAGGAGTTCTTCAAAACACGCGGCGGACCTCTTGGGCAAGGCTAATATTTGATCGGAGCTGCAATGGAAGATCAGGAATTATTCGGACAGAGAAGGGCAGGCAAGGGCATTTCAGGCAGGGGCAGCCACACAGGCAAGTGCTCGGTGGTGAGAAACAGTTGCTAGGTTTGTGGGGTTACAGCTATGTGGGTGCCGCTGGAATGAAGCTGAGGGTGCGGCGGTATAAGAGGCAAGAGGCAGGCCGGAGGGGCGGCAGGGGCCAGGTCATGCGCGGTCTCAGGTGCTAAGCCAGGGAGTCTCAACTTGATCTGAGGGCAGCAGGGCAGCTTTCGGGCAGAGGGAGGTGGGCAGAACCGTGTTTTAGAAAGCTCTTTCTGGTGGCAGAGTGGAGGCGAATGTTTTGGCAGAGCAGGAGGGAGACGTGAGAAGGGGGCGACTGGGATGGGGGGATGGGGCGGCCGGGGTGGCGGCCAGGAGGGGTGAGGGAGGGCTTCAGGGAGGGTCCGAAGGGTGCGACAGAAACACTCTTCCTTGCTGAAGTATAAGCTTCCTGAGGCTTTATTTTGCTTCCTGCCAAAGTCCTGACACCTGACACTGTGCCTGGCCCAGAGGAGGTCCCTAAGAAATCCTGAAGGAACGTTTTGCAATGAGGTTGAACCAAGAGGACTCGGGCATCAGGTAGGAGCAGGAGGGAGAGCTCCGAGACTGCGGGGGGGCAGGGGCGGGGTGGGGGTGCAGGGGTGGAGTGGGGCTCCATGAGGGCAAGTTACAGACTAGTATGTGTCTCAAGAAGGGCATGCGAACGGGATCTGAGGGAAACCTGGTGGGTGGGGTGGGGGTGGGAGCTGTCGCAGAGCAGATGGCAGCGGGAGTCAGGGGCAGGGATGACATCATCGGAGACTGGCCCAAGGACTGCTTGGAGACAGTGCAGGAGGAGCCAGAGAGGAAGCGTGTCACCCGGGGCACCCCAGCCTAGTCAGCTGAGCCTCTGGGACACTGGGGTCACCTCCTGTCATCCAACCCAGCAGAGGTGCTCTGATTCTAAATCCTAGGCTTCTCAGACCCTGCAAATTCCACTGAGCGCTCCTGTTTCCTGCCCTTTCCTGGAGTCACACACTGTTGGCAAAGGCTCAGCAGGGTCCAATGACTTCACAGAGTCCTCCCTCCCCCTGGCCTGCCACTCCCCAAAGTCTCCTCACTCCAGCCCGGATCATTTTCTCTTTTGGGAACCCAGGTGTCCTGCCCCCTCCACTTGGGAAAGTCTGGGAGTGAAAATAGATCAGGGAGGGGGCCCGAGTGCCCTACAAGGCTGGGCCTGGGCAGCAGCTGCCCATGTGCCCCGCTCCAGCTCCCCCAAGCCGCTGCCTCAGCACAAAGAGTCCATCTGGCCTGAGAGTCAGGTTACTGTGTAAGGGGACCCAGGCTCCCCTCTTCCTTGACCTTGTGGCCTTTTCGGCAGACTTAGGGCCCCTAGGTGGGGAGGGGTATCTTGGGAAGGAGTGGGGGTGGGGTAAGCAAGGGGCAAAGACCCTTGGGTTGGGGGAGGTTTCTGTTTTCTGACAGTATATGATTTGGGTCCTATCTCTGCCCCTTTCTGGGCCTCAGTTTCCTCATTTGACCATTGGGATGGGTGGCAATGAACCCCAAGGTGGAGAGAATAGAGATGGGAGGGTGGGAAGGGTTCTGGGATGGTTCTCTCCTCCCCTCCACTCCAAGTCTGTTAGTTGCCGGCTGCAAGTCCTCAGGGTGGGGTCCAAGCTATTCAACTAGAGAATTGGGGGTCAGAGGAGAAAGATTCTTTTCCCACTTCCCAAACTTGGATCTCCTGGGCTTCACCCAACCCCTTTTCACCAGCAGAAGTGGGACAGTGGACCCAGGGTGATGAACTCCTGGGGGGTGGGGACCCGAGAAACTCTCCCTGTTATTCTAACCCTCTCCTGAGGGCTCCCAGTCCTCTCTTCCAGCTCTGGAAGACAGCGGAGGACTGATGGGCAGAGCCCGGGCTAGGGAGTGGCACTCTGGGTCTAGACGGGCTCTGCCCCCAACTTGCTGAGATGCCAAGGACAAATCGCCCGGCTTCTCAGGCCTCAGTTTTGCCATCTGAAAATGGGTGAGCACTCACTTTCCGCTGCTGCTTCTCCCAGGCCGGGTCGAGCAGTAGGTCGCGGTCCCAGTCCTCCTCCTGTTCCATGTACTCGCCGCCCCCGCTGCCGCCCACGAAGGGCCCCTCCCCGACCCCCAGACCCTCGGGCTGCATAACCATCATCATCTTGCTAGGGCTCCAGGCTCAGCTCCGCTCGGCGCTCTCCAGAACACCGGGGCCGCGTTAAGTAGCACCCGGCCCAGCCCCGGATCGGATTCCCGCTAAATATGGGGGAGGAGGGTGGGGCCGGATGGGGGCGAGGGCGCTCGGATTGGGACCAGGCAAGAGGTTGCCCTGAGACCAGGGGACTGCAGGATTTGGGGGAGCTGGGGTGGATCCCATGGCGGAGATTCGGGGTTCCCGTTCCGGCCCCGCCTCTTGGGCGCTGTGTGACCGTGAGAAAGCCACGTTCCTCTCTGTTTCCTCACGTGTACAACGGAGATAACGATAACGGTAGTGACTGTGGGCCTCCTCCTGACCCTCTCCCTGCGCCGCGCAGATGGGAAACAGAGAACCCTATTCCCATTTCACAGTCAGAAACACCGAGGCGCCGACCTGTTTGAATGTTTTCTGGGGTGATGGAGACACTCGAGCATGGGGAGGGGTTCCAGGCCAGCTGGACGAGCCGGTGCAAGGCTATTAATATCGGGGCGGCTGGGGGCTGAGGGGGAATGTGCTGAGCCGGGAAACCCCGACGCCACCGAGACTGCAACTCAATCCTCCAAACCAGCCAGCAAGGCCAGGGGGCGGGGCTTCTGCTGGAGGGGAGGGGCTCCGTGGGTGGGCGTGGCAACAACGGGCAGCCCTTCCCGGCTCTAGCGCCAACGGGATTACAAGCTTCTCCGAGGCTCTTACGACCGTCCAATCACATGTCTGCATCTGCCGGCAGCTCCACGTGACTCCAAACTCCCTTCGGAGCTTCTATTGGTGGTAGCAGGCGTCCGTCTGCCGCTATCCCCGCCCCAATACGGAAGCGGCTGGGTGCTCGGGATCCCACTGCCGGTGGGTCCAAGCCATGGGGCAGCCCTGGGCAGTGGGGACCGCGGAGGGGGCTCCCGCGCGGCTGCCTCTCGTGCTCACCGCGCTGTGGGCCGCGGCTGTGGGCCTGGAGCTGGCCTATGTACTGATTCTGGGTCCCGGGCCGCCCCCGCTGGGACCCCTGGCTCGGGCCTTGCAGCTAGTGCTGGCCGCCTTCCAGCTGCTCAACCTGCTGGGCAACGTGGGGCTCTTCCTGCGCTCGGACCCCAGCATCCGGGGCGTGATGCTGGCCGGCCGCGGTCTGGGCCAGGGCTGGGCGTGAGTGGGGCGCGGGAGCTGGGGGTTGGGGTGGAGGAAGCAGGAGCCTTGGACAAGGGGGAGGTACTCTAGGACCAGAAGATGTTAGAACCCGATTGCAATAGGGTCCGCTCGTTAGAGCCGGAACACTCTTTTACAGCCTGGGATGGTAGATCCAGAAGAAATATCATTCATTCACTTACAAATATTTAATGAGCACCTACTATGTGCAAGGTACTGTTCCGGCCACCGGGGGTCCAATAAAATAGATTCCTGACCTTCTGGAGCTGATTTCAGTGGGGGAAGGAGGCAGGTGATAAGCTATAGGTATATAAATAAAGAAATTATATAGAATGTTAGAGGCTGGTATGGAAACAAAAAGGGTAGGGTAAAGGGTGTATGCAGGTTGCAGTTTTAAATAGGGTAGTCAAAGTAGGCGTTTGAGCAAAGACTTTAAGGATGTGGGCGAGTTAGCCATGTGGGAATCTGGGGGAGAGCGTTCCAGGGAGAGGGAACAGACAGTGCAAAGAGTGAAGAAGTTATGTGCCTTGCATGTTCCAGGAAGGACAAGAAGGCCAGTGTGGCTGGTGTGGAGGGAAAGGGAGGGCGAGGGTAAAGATAGAAAGACCCTGTAGGAGACACTGAAGGCTTTGCTTTTCACTGGCAGTGAGACGGACAGCCATTGTAGGGTTTTGAGTAGAAGAGGAGGGTGCGACAGATTTTAAGGATCCGCCTGGCTGCTGGGGTGAGATGATATGAGGAGGAACCAGAGCTGGAATCAATCAGGGAGAGTAGTTCAGAGTGATGCGATAATCCAGAGGAGAGTTCCTGGTGACTTGGACCAAAGTAGTGACCACGGAGGAAGGGAGAAGTTGGCCGTCTGAGCTGTAAGAGCCCCCGGACCCACAGTGCTCGAACTGGAGGGGCCCAGGAAGGGATGTTCGGCTGCCTTTATGTAGGATGGAGTTGAGGCCGACTGAGGACTGTGCCTGCTTCCCCAGGATGGGCCCCGAGGCCCACCGGGCCTGACGCGGGGTGGGGGGGCACACAGAGCTGCTGGCGGAACTGACGCTGTGGTTCCTTCCCTGCAGTTACTGCTACCAGTGCCAGAGCCAGGTGCCGCCACGCAGTGGGCACTGCTCCGCCTGCCGGGTCTGCGTCCTTCGCCGAGATCACCACTGCCGCCTGCTGGGCCGCTGTGTGGGATTCCGCAACTACCGGCCCTTCCTGTGCCTGCTGCTTCATGCTGCGGGCGTCCTGCTCCACGTCTCTGTGCTGCTGGGCCCGGCCCTGTCTGCCCTCCTGCGAGCCCACGCGCCCCTCCACACTGCCGCCCTCCTCCTGCTGCCCTGGCTCATGCTGCTCACAGGTGGGGGGCTTGGGAGGCGCCCACAGAGGCAGAGGCCCTAGCAGCGGGGGCCGCGCTGGTGGGGGAGGGGATTTCTGGCTGGTTCTCCTGGTGACATCCTGGGGATCCAGTTCCAGTGTCATTTATTGGGGGGGGGAGGTGAGGGCAGCCTTGGGATTTGACTGGGTGTGCAATACCGTAAAATATAGGGCCTTGACACAGGTACAGAATTCTGGCTAGGGGAATCAGGCCAGGATTCTAGGTGTTGGCAGAGAAGGAAAGACTGGTGGGAGTTGTGGGGAGGGAGGCAGGGTTGGGACAGGGAGGGAGCATTTTAAGTGAGGGGAGCAGCCTGAACAAAGGCATTGAGGTTGGGCAGGGAGTAGGTTCAGACTGGATGGTGGCGACCATCCCTGAGTGCTGGTATGAGGAGAGAGAGCCCTGACTTGACTGGACAGTGGGGAGCCAGTGAAAGTTATAGGCAGAGGGAAGCTCCAGTCTTTGGAAGTTGGGAGGCGAAGACATGGATCAGGAGGCTGAGAGGCCATGTTCTGAATAACACGTTTATTCCTCTTTCTTCTGACACCCTCTCCTCCCCGAGATAAAAGCCCCACTTTTTTTTAATACACTTTGTTGTCTCCCCTGCAATGCCTTCTCTCCCCTGACTCCTTCCTCCTGACCCCTCCATGGTCCCCTCTGGAACCCTGTCCCACAGTCACTAAACTCCCTGACCACTCTGAATAGTTGCTGTATCTCCTCATCCTGTCCAAGCCCAGCTCTGTCCCAGGGGCCCCTCTCTGCATCCCGGAGGGGTGAGGGGAAGGCCTTGGGAGACCCAGCGGGGTTGTCAGTGTCTCGCTCTGACCACACTTCCTCCTGAGCAGCCCTTCTCTGCCTTCTTGATGACCCCCTGCTTCTGCGGAGATGCAGGCCCTCCAGCTGTACCCCCTGCACCCCTCCCCTCTATAGCCAGTGCCTTCTCAAGCCCTGGGCCCTGTTGAAATCGTGGGCGTCTGGAAGTCTGGGTGAATGGCCCACTCAGTGCCCAGTTGTTCAGCTTCCTCCCCCCTTTTTTTTAAGATTTTATTTATTTATTTGACAGAGAGAGAGAGAGATCACAAGTAGGCAGAGAGGCAGGCAGAGAGAGAAGGGGAAGCAGGTTCCCTGCTGAGCAGAGAGCCCGATGCGGGGCTCGATCCCGGGACCCTGGGATCATGATCTGAGCCGAAGGCAGAGGTTTTAACCCACTGAGCCACCCAGGCGCCCCTTCCCTCTCTTTTCTTGATCGAGTCCCAAAGGACCCGGTCTCCTGACGCTGAGGTTGTGGCGCTGCTCCCATCCACTCTACACTCTGGCGGCTCTTGGAACCGCCTCTGCCAACCACCTGCAGATCTGCATGTCGGGCCTGGGCTTCTCTCCTGAGCTTCCAGAACCATCCACATACTCATCTCACAGGCACCTCTCCATCCTGCCTTAGGACCTTCAGACAGAATGTTTTCACCCCTCTTCACCTAGCAAATACGGCCTTCAGACACCACCCAAGATACCACTTAATTAAAACAGATGAAATCCACTTCCTTTAGCCTCCTAAGTCCGCTTGGCATTTCCCCACATAGCCTCTCTTTTAATGAAGTGGAATTCATATAACACGAAATTCATCATTTATCCATTTCACCCCAGAAGGAAACCCTAATAAACCCATTGAGCAGTCACTCCCCACTCCCCTGAGTCCCCCCAGCCCCTGTCTGCCTGTTCGGGACATTTCACAGACATGACATCGTGTATGTGCCCTTTGTGTCTGGCTCCTTTCACTGAGCAGAATGTTCCAGGGCATCCTGTAGTTCATTAGTTCGGCAGACACTTCGTACCCGCCGTGGGCCAGAAGGTGCTGTTTCCCATCGTAACACACTCACACCCGTAATTAAGTCACTGAGAAGTGGTCTCTTACCTGTCTGTCGTGAGCCCCCTGGGGGCTGCGTCTGCCCAGGTCACCGGCGTGGGCTGGCCAGGGAGTGGCCCCTCGGTGTTCGGCTGAGCGGAGGAATGAGCCCTGCTTCGTGGCGGAGGGGAGGGAGTGGAGGAAGGACAGGAGCCGGGCTTTGAGAGGGCTGGGCCCGCAGCCGCCGCCTGACCCTCTTGCTTTTTCCTTGCAGGCAGAGTGTCTCTGGCGCAGTTTGCCCTGGCCTTTGTGACCGACACATGTGTGGCAGGTGCACTGTTGTGCGGGGCTGGGCTGCTCTTCCATGGGATGCTGCTGCTGCGGGGCCAGACCACGTGGGAGTGGGCTCGGGGCCAGCACTCTTATGACCTGGGCCCTTGCCACAACTTGCAGGCAGCCCTGGGCCCCCGCTGGGTCCTTGTCTGGCTCTGGCCCTTCCTGGCCTCCCCGCTGCCGGGGGATGGGATCACCTTCCAGACCGCAGCGGATGTGGGCCTCGTGGCTTCCTGACTCCAGGAAGAGCCAGCGCTGTTCAGGGAGAGGGTAGCAGGAGAGGGGGGCTCCGAGCTCCTTTTGGGCCCAACCCCGGCCTCCAGTCCCATCCTTGGCCGTGCCCCCGCCCAGCTTAGACTCCGATGTCCAGGGCTTGGGTCCTGCACTTCTGCCTCTATTGGCCCCCTGAGTAGAGTGGACGGTTTGGTAAAGGGGTGCGTGGCCAGCCTAATCACCCCTCTGCCGGGTTAATAAAGCGCCCACTTGGTTCTTGGACTCCCTCCATCTTTCTGGGTTTCTGGTCCCTCGCTATTGCCCGGGCTGCTGTTTCTGGTTTCCTCTGATTGTCACACAGGACAACTACAGAATGCCTGAGGGCTTAAGGGGCCAGGGCTCCGCCTCCTGTGGCTTTGGTGTGTGGGGGGCTGGGCCGCCAGCAGACCAAGGGAACCAGAATCCAACATCCCCAGGTTCAGTGCTCTACAGTTAGAAGCATCTCCACAACACTCTCTCTCTGGCTCAATGGTTCCACGGGCAGCAGTTTTGAGAGTTGATGTGATAAGGTCATGGGGCAGTGAATGGAGGAGTCAGGATCTGAACCCAGATCTTTGTGCTTTCTCTTCACCCTTGCACAGCTGAGGAGAGTGAGTAGCAAAATCGAGGCAGAGAAATCAGATGGGATGTTCGGGCATCCGCGGGATAGTGCTCAGAAGGCCAAGCTCTTCCTCTCTGGCTCTTCGGGAGCTACCTGTTAAATGTTTTTATTTAAATATAGTAAATAAATATAGTAAATAGACTTCCAGTTAAATAGGGCAGGTTTAAACACATGGGTTTACCTCTGTTTCCTTTTAAAATCTAAAATGACAGTAAACACCTAAAACAGATATAAATTTACAAGGATAAAGAGACTAGAAGGGAGACAGGAGTAGACCAAAGAGCCTGAAGACATTCTGAAAGATGGGAAGTGGATGGAGGCTCATTTCCTCTCTTAGAGAATTGGAAGTTAATTCCTAGAGGGAGGGGCCAAGAGGCAGCCAACCGGTCCCAGAGGCCTGGAGAAGCTCAGAAACTCCTGGCACCGCGGAAGGCAAGGTTTGGGACTCACAGTAGGGACTAACCCGAAGTCTGTATGAGGAGCAGCTAGGTTGCCTTCCCTGCCCAGGTCCCCTTGCAGCCAAGCAATCACCCCTCTGAGATACAGGTGGGGGCTATTCAAAGAAGCCTGGGGTCTCAGGGGAGGGTGGGGGGGTGAGGGGCTGGACCCCAAATGGGGTTAAGTGAAAAAGTCTGCAGATGCTGCCTCAGGTGGGGGAGATGTCATCCAGTGACATGGCAGGCTTGTCGCCCAAGAACCCTCAGAGAAGCCCAACCTCTGACGGGCCCTGTCCAGACCCACAGAGCTTTGAGCTGCTAGGACTTCTTGGTTTCCCTCAATGGCATGTTCAGTTGCTAGTTCTTAACGGTTAGGAATGTGGCGTGCCCGGCGCTTGGTGCTGCACGGAAGCACCGGCAGACTTCTTGTTTCCTCCTCTGCTTTCTATTGTTTTTATTTAGTAAGGAGATGCAAGAAAATATTTATCAAATAAACTCCCTCCCTCCCCACACAGAAGAAATGGAGACCACTTCCTTTGAAGCCCCCCCTGTGCCCCTCCCCTGTGGAGAAAACACTGTGCTGTCTGAATCATTCCCTTGCTTTGGCTTGTAATTGTATTACTTAGGTTTGTATTGGTTTTGCATGTTTTTGAATTTTATATAAATGGAATCATACCATGTTTATTCTGTGACTTGCCTTTTCACTCAATATTACGTTTCTGAGATTTATCCAGATGAATGCGTAGAGCTGTAGGGCATTTCTTCTCCTTGCTGGGTAGTGAGCCACTGACTATACCACAATTAATTTTTCCACTTTGTCCACCCCTATTATATGACTCCCTAAGTCTTGGCCCTTGCTCTTCTGTATAAATTTTGGAATGTACTTGTCAGGTTCCACCAATAAAAAAAATCCCCTTGAGATTGTGAATGAAACCCAACTGAATCTATAGATCAGTTTGGGAAAGATCAACATCCATACGAAATTGCAATTACATTTTTCAGTTCATGAACATGGTATGTCCATTAAATGTTTTCAATAAAGTTATATACTTTTTCTCATAAAGATCATGCCTTTTTTGGATTAGATTTATTGTTATTATTTTTAGAGAGAGCATGAGTGTGGGGAGGGAGGGGTAAAGGGAGAGGGAGAAGCAGGCTTCCCGCTGAGCAGGGAGCCTGATATGGGGCTCAATCCCAGGACCCTGAAATCATGACCTGAGGCAAAGGCAGACGCTTAACTGACTGAACCACCCAGGCGCCCCATAGATGGACTTTTTTTTTTTTTGGACTTTTTAAAATCTAGACAAGACTGTCTTCCAGTTCAAACATTTGGTCATTTATATTTATTGCAATTAATGTACTTGGGTGTATTTCTACCACTTTAGTTTGTGCTATTTGTCTCACCTTTTGTAGTTCTTAGTTTTTTTTGTTTTTTTTTAAGATTTTATTTATTTGACAGAGAGAAACACAGCGAGAGAGGGAACACAAGCAGAGGGAATGGTAGCGGGAGAAGCAGTGCCCCTGTAGTTCTTAGTTTTTTACCCTTTTTATTTAAAGTTCCAGGGCGCCTGGGTGGCTCAGTTGGTTAAGCCACTGCCTTTGGCTCAGGTCATGATCCCAGAGTCCCAGCATCAAGTCCCACATCAGGCTCCTTGCTCAGCAGGGACTCTGCTTCTCGCTCTGACCCAACCCCCCTCTCATGCTTCCTCACTCTCTCTCTCAAATAAATAAATAAAATCATAAAAAAAAAAAAAAATTCGGGACGCCTGGGTGGCTCAGTTGGTTAAGTAGCTGCCTTCGGCTCAGGTCATGCTCCCAGGGTCTTGGGATCGAGTCCCATATCAGGCTCCTTGCTCAGCAGGGAGCCTGCTTCACCCTCTGCCTCTCTGCCTGCTTGTGTTCTCTCTCTCTGACAAATAAATAAATAAAATCTTAAAAAAAAAAAAATTCCATGGGATGGAGTCCTGCATCGGGCTCCTTGCTCAGCAGGAAGCCTGCTTCTCCCTCCACCTGCCGCTCCTGCGCTGTGCTGACAAAATTAAAATAATAATAATAATAAAGTTCCCTTTTGCTGGGTGCAGAATTCTAGGTTAATAGTTATTTCCTCTCAATATGCTAAAAATATTATTCTGTATTTTGGTTTCCACTGTTGCTGTTAAGTCAACTGTCATCTATTGTTTTTCCTTTGAAGATACTTTTGTCTCCAATGCTTTTAGGACTTTTTGTCTTCAGTATTTTGCAGTTTACTGTGATGTGCACAAGTGTGGTTTTCTCTGTATTTACCCTCATGAAATTCCTTGGGTTTCCTAATACTATGAATCGATGTCTTTCATCAGTTCTAGAAGATTCTTAGTCACACCTTCACATATTTTCTCTGTCCCTGCTGAAGCTCTGATGAGACCTTTCTACTCCATCCTCATATTTTTTATGTTTGTCATTCTGGATAATTTCTACAGATCTACCTTCTGTAGAAGGTAGGTTAGGTCTACAGAACTAAGGTCTTTCTTCAGTTGCAAAACCAATCTATTCAGTTTTTTTCCTCTTTTAGTGGTTGTGCCCATTCCTCCATGAGTTTTACACATCAAATATTTTATTCTCGTTTTTAGTTTTGTTTGCTTTTTCAGATTTGCTTGGTCATTTTATATCTTCTCTTGCTCTCTACTTATATTTTAGGTTTTTTTTTTCTCTTTAAATATATCGAAGACACACATCTTACGTTGTTTGGTAATTCCAATATTTTAAGTCTCTGAGGCCTGAGTACATGGGCTACTGTTTACGGTGGCTTCTCTTCACAATGTCTTATTTTCTTGCAATTTGTGGGTTTTGATTGTGAGTTCGTATTTCTTGGCATTTTATCAAGGGGGATTGTTTTTGAGATTGGGTCAACAGTAAATTCCTTCAGGGAGGAAATGTGTTTCTCAGTCACCTGATGACAAATAAATCCTGTACCACTTTACTTTTGTAAAGATTTATTTATTTGACCGAGAGCGAGAGAGGGAACACAAGCAGGGGGAGTGGGAGATGGAGAAGCAGGCTTCCCGCTGAGCAGGGAGCCCAATGTGGGGCTCGATCCCAGGACCTCAGGATCACGACCCAATCCAAAGGCAGATGCTTAACTGAGCCACCCGGGCGCCCCTTGCACCACTTTATACTAACTTTTCAGCTGTGGGTCTTTCAGGCCACCCAGGTATTGTCAGTTTAGGTTGTAAACCTAGTCAGGCTGGCTTATGGGCAAAAATTCTCAGAAGAGGTTTTTCTCTTGTTTCTACCTTGCGCTAGACTTGGAGATAGGCAATTGCCCTGCTGGTTCTGATGAGATTTCAAAGAACCAGCTTTTCGTTTTGTTGATTTTTCTCTACTAATTACCTGTTTTCAATTTTGTTGATTTCTGCTCTAATCCTTTTTTTTTTTTCCCTGCTTACTTTGGACTTATTTTGTTCCTTTTTTATTTCCTAAGGTGGAAACTTACTAATTTTACATCTTTCTTCTTTTTTTAAAATATGCATTCAGTGCTGTACATTTCCCTTTAAGATCTCCTTTTGTTGCATCCCACAAATTCGGCAAGTTGTGTTTTCATTTTCATTCAGTTCAAAAGATTTTTTATATTTTTCTTGAGATTTCTTCTTTGACTCATGTGTTATTTAGAAGTGTGTTGCTTCATTTCCAAGTATTTGGGGATTTGCCAGCTATCCTTCTGTTAGTGATTTCTAGTTTAATTCCATCTTGACCTGAGAGCAATGTATTAGTTTGATTATTTTAAATTGGTTAAGGCATATTTTATGGGCCAGAATGTGGTCTGTTTTGGTGATTGTTCCATATGAGCCTGAGAAAAAAATGTGTATTCGGTTATTGAAGTAACTCCATAGAAGTCAGTTGTTGACTGATGGTTTGCTGGGCTCAACTATGTGTTTGAAGGGATACTATAGTTAAAGACTGAACAGAGAACAGAAATTGTTGGGAATTAAAATAATGGGATTTTATTTTATTTATTTATTTTTTTTAAAGATTTTATTTATTTGACAGTGAGAAACACAGTGAGAGAGGGAACACAAGCAGAGGGAATGGGAGCGGGAGAAGCAGGCTCCCTGCTGAACAGAGAGCCCGATGTGGGGCTCGATCCCAGGACCCTGGGATCATGACCTGAGCCGAAGGCAGACGCTTAATGACTGAGCCACCCAGGCGCCCCAAAATAATGGGATTTTAAAAACAGTTCCAGAGAAGAGCAGAAAGGTAAAAATCCCTCAGACAGAAAGACAGTGTGAGAAAAGAGAGAATTAAAACAGATGATCAATCCTATTCTCTCTGGAATTAACCATTTATCCGGTGCTGGGTTTAATAATTCCAGAGAGAAGAGAGAAAATGGGAAGAAATCACTCAAGAAAACAAAATTTTGTAAAAATGAAGGATATACATCTCCAACCCATGGCACAACAAATAATGACACACAGTAAAGCATGTCCTGACATTTCGGAACCTCAAAGAGGTCGGGAGCAAAAACAGAATGGAACTTCTCAACAGTATTACCAAAAATCAAATACAAGGGAATACTGCCTTAAAAATGATTTTCTTACGTGAAAATTATTTTCAAATTCAAATTTTATGACCTGCTATCATACATGGATGGATGGAATAAAGATTTTTTTAGACCATGTTTTAAAAATGTTAAGTCTAGTGACTTTTTAGAGAAGGTACTTGTGGATATGCTTCACCAAACGAGGGGGGGTAAAAACTATGGCAGATGAAGACATGGGGCCCAGGAATCAGTCAGGAGGAATGCTCTGCAGCAGTTCTAGGGAGCAAACAGTCCCCACTGAGGCAGGGGATGAAGGAAAGTGTCCAGAAAAAAAAGAAGAACTCTTAGACTGGATGGGGGAAGAATTAAGAATTGGTATATACAGAAAACTGTGCAAATGAAAAAAAAAAAAGGCAATTTTAACTCCACGAAAAATTTAAAATTTAATTATTTTTCCAATTTTTGACTCTGCAGTGAATAACTTTTATATAGTAATATAAATAGCAATTGAAACAGTGCATTGATTTACCTAAAAACTGGGGCGAGAAGGGAACAAGGTACCGTCACAAGGGAGCTAAAGCCTCATCTGTTAGAACAGGGAGCCAACAGGTAGTGTCTAGAATAAGAAATCAAGCTAGAGTAGTAGAAGCAAAATAAATAAATAAATAAATAAATAAATTATATATATATATATATTTGCTTCTTTTTTTTTTTTTTTTTAAAGATTTTTTATTTATTTGACAGCGAGAAACACAGCGAGAGAGGGAACACAAGCAGAGGGAATGGTAGCGGGAGAAGCAGGCTTCCTGCCGAGCAGGGAGCCCGATGCGGGGCTCGGATCCTAGGACCCTGGGATCATGACCCGAGCCGAAGGCAGACGCTTAACGACTGAGCCACCCGGGCGCCCCTATATATTTGCTTCTTAGAGCACAAGCAGGGGGCAGAGTAGGAATAGAGGGAGAGAATTTTTTTTTTCTTTTAAAGATTTTGAGATAGACTGAGCGAAAGAGAACACAAGCAGGGGGAGGAGCAGAGGGAGAGGGAGAAGCAGGCTTCCTGCTGAGCAGGGAGCCCAATGTGGGGCTCAATCCCAGGACCCTGGAATCGTGACCCAAGCTGAAGGTTAAGCTGATGCTTAACCAGCTGAGCCACCCAAGGCTCCTGGGAAAGAATCCTAAGCAGACTCCTCGCTCAGTGTGGAGCTCGACAAAGGGCTCAGTCTCCTGACCCTGAGATCATGGCCTGAGTCAAAATCAAGAGCTGGATGCTTAACCCACTGAGCCACCCAGGCGCCCTGAAGCATAAATAAATAGCTAATGGGGCGCCTGGCCCGCTCAGTCAGTGGAGCATGTGACTCTTGATCTTGGGGTTGTGAATTCAAGCCTCATGTTGAACTCAGAGAAATTACTGAAAAAAGTTAATAGCCAAGAGAACTGAAAATGATTGTAGCAAGGGAGCAGTAGTGGGGGATGGGGAGAGGCTATTTTCTCACTATAAACTAACTCCATAGTTCTAAGTAGGTACATGTTTTTAGAAAAATACTTTATAAAAAGATACCAACCCCCCTCAGCCCTAATGTCAACAACCTCTTGAAGCTCTAACTAGTGAGGGCACTGGGCACCACGCACTGCCCCTGGTTTCCTACTGCTTTATGTCCACTTGTCCACATCGACCAAGTTCACATCAGTATGTGGTATTACATCATACAAACTCTCATGAGGCGCTGGGCCTGATGAGAGGCCACTGGAAGTTTCTCCACTTTCCTCATCATGAATAACTACAAACAGAATCCAGATCAAACTCTTTGTTCCAAGTTCATATAGTCATCCCTTGACTGGGGTAGAAGAAATTCTACAGTCACGTGGCCCAGCACACAAACCGTGGGAAGAGACAGCCCTGTCCCAGGGACAAGGGGCTTACTACTTTCTGGGGCAGGCCTTTCCATCTCTGATACGCTTTCTCAGAAGTTCTTCGGGTTAAGTTGAAATCTCTCCGACTGATAGCGACACTCCCTATATTTATCTTTCCATTTCCAGGTTAAATCTCCTGCTTATTCCAACTGTGCCTCACTTGGCTTGATCTAGAGACCCTTCACCATTCTGATCCAATTGATTAATGTCTGCGAGTGGCCAGACTGTTCACGGAGGAGGGGGATTCTCCCCAGGGCTCTCTCTTTGGTCTAGACCGCATGCCTGCTCTCTTTTTTTAAGTGGGTTCCACACCCAGTGCGGATCCCAACGCAGGGCTTGAACTCACCACCCCGAGATCAAGACCTGAGCTGAGATCAAGAGTAAGAGGCTCAGCCAGCTGAGCCCCCCACGCACCACCTCCCGTGCTTCTCTTAACCGGCCCCAGAATGCATTCGTTGGAAGGGTTAGGGGGTGGGCTGTGAGCTGTGTCTCACCAATCCCTCACTGGTGTCCTGCACACAGAGGCCACTGCCTGGCCACAGCAGTTAGGGTGGGGCCCTTGGTATCAAGGGCCAAAGCTCTACAGTTAACTCCTGTCAAATATCTCCTTTCTGTAGTTGACTCATTTCCTCTAGAGGGGCTGCCCAGCTCCCAGGATGCCAGAGCTGAATCTGCTCAAACTGCCTCCTTTTACATGTGGGAAAAATAGCCCAGAGGGTTTGGTTACTTCCCACAAGCCTGAGATACCTACCACATGCTAGGCTGCTCCTGGTCTGACAGAGGAAGATCCAGGTCCTCAAGGAGCAGTGTCCTGGCTCACAAGTGGCTCGGGTGGCCCTGGTACCAGCCCAGCAGCGGGGCTGAGAGGTGGGCCGGGCAGACCGGCCACGGCTCCAGGAGGCCCTGAGGGCCAGGACTGTGGGTCTCTGGTCCTTGTGGTCTAAACATGTGCCTTTCCTCAAGGTTAAGCCTCACTCAATGCCTCTGGCCCATGCCTTTCCAGCTCATTCTCTCACATGACGGCACTGCCCAGTGAACTTCCCGCTTACGTGACTGATCTGGGCTCCAGGGCACAGAAGAGCCGTTCTGGGCTTCTGCCTCCTGTGCCACCTCCCCAGGGCCCCAGGAACCCCTCTCCTGTGCACCCCAGCCCCACCTCTGCTCTAACTGAGCCTCCTCCTGGGATGCCCTTTCTGGGCACGAACATCCAAGTCAGGACAGTAGCTGTGTGGGCTCCAGAAGCCTGCTGGGGGCGGGGGTCACTAGCTCCCTGCACGGGCCCTCTATGCCCTCCTGCACCAGTTGGCCTTGGCCATCTTCACGGAGCATCACAGGCCTGAGACCTTGGTTGAGCTCACATTTCAGGAAACCCCCCTGTGGGGAGGCAGCCGCTCCCTGGCCCCCTGAATAGAAAGAGGGGGTCCCTTGTTTAGCTCACAAGGAGAGATCAGAGCATGCGTTCTGCCTGTAAGGTGAGCCAGCATCAGCCAAGCCTCTGGAACCCCGGGCAGCAACAGGGGCTAGGTCTTGCCCAAGGAAAAGCCCCCAATTCTGGCCCGGCCTGCCGCCGCACGTCAGTAAATGCGCCTAAGGAAAGCAGCAAAGGAGAAGGCTGGGCCTATGCCCCTCCTCTCGCCTTAACCGCTTCAGAGATCTTCCTTCAGACCTGGGTGTGATTTCTGGAGAAAAGCGAGGAGGATGGAGAAGCAGCAGGAGTCCAGGGGGCAAATGCCTGGGATTTCCTGAGGTGCAGGAGCTGAGCCTCCTGGGTGCTCACTGACCCGCGTCTTCAGGTCAGCCGGCAGTCGGGGTGGGGAGAAAGGACACACAGGAGAAGGGAAGTGTAGCCCCAACACACTGCTGCTCAGGGAATGCTCTGCCTGGCTCAGTGCAAGGGGCGGGATCTTCCTGGTCCTGACTCCGCAGGGCCTTCAACACCGGCCCAGGGGTCAGGCGGCTGCCAGCCCCTCGCTCACGGGCATGTTGATATGGGCACTCAGCAGGGGTACGCTGTGGCCTTCACGGAGCACCAGCACCTACGGAGGAAGTGCCCATGGCAGCAGGGGCAGGCCCCTTGTCCCCCCTGCTCCCTGCAAACCCGAGCCTGGCCTGGTCTGCACTGGCCCCTGTCGAAGGCAACCAGGGCTCTGTCAAAGGGGACTGCGAGGGTGCCGATAGCCACCCCGACGTGGCAGCCACCCGGGGGCCCTGTCTCCCAGTGTGAGTGGACACCTCACTCTCACTGGCTCCCCTGTAGTACCAGTGGTCCACCTACCTTAATAATGTCCGAGATGCCCTTGTCACTGAGACTCTCCACAAAGGTCTCCAGCGGGTAGCTGAGTCCCGGTACCAGCAAGGGGACCTGAGTTTGGGGACAAAGAGGTAAGTAGATCAGCCCTTGTGCCTGGATGGTGTTTGGCAGATTCCAGGGCGGTCTCATGCCTGCTGTAGAAGCTGCATTCGGTGTAGCCTGAATCCAGGGGGCAGGGGTGGGCAGGCAGGCCCATTCACGGGGCGTGGGGTTCAGTGAGGGGAGTGGATGCTTCAGGACCACAGGGATGTCCAGGATTAAACCCAGAACTCTTGAGTCCCAGAGTTTCTCTTGGTTTCTGGTCCTCCCAACTTAGGGTCCAATCTGGACCTGGCGGAAAAGCAGGCCCTTCACTGCGGAAAGGTCTCTTTGGGGCATAACGCTCCCCTTCCCATTGCAGGTCCGGCTGCGAGGCAGGATGGGCTCTGGGGTCCCAGCACCAATAGGCTTCTGAGAGAGGCACAGGTGGGAGCCCGAGTCCAGCTGTTCTCCCAGAACCTCACTCAGGCTGGGAGAAAAGCAGCGAGGCACGTCTTGGGCATTCTCCCCAGAGGTCTCTGCCATGGCCCAACCTAGTCTGCGGCTGTAGGCCCCCGCCAGCTCCCTCATCACCGATCTGGTCGGGCTCTGTGGGCGCCTCCTCGGGCCCTGGCCCGGTCTTTCTCACTCCATGTCCCAGTGAGGTGGGCCCAGTACCTTGAAGAAGGCACGGGGCAGGGCATAGAGCACCTCGTTGTACAGGAAGCAGACCAGCAGCCCCAGGATGGGTCGGGCTGCTGAGGTGTTCTGCAGGTGAAGGGTGAGCTTAAAGGTGGGGCCCAGGCCCTGAACCTGCGGAGAAGGTGGGGTGGGTGGAGAAAGCCCTCAGAACCGGCAGCCCTGGGCACTGAATCCCGTGTGCCCTGCCCTCTAGCTCTCTCATCGATGTCCTTGAGTCACCTTCTTCCAACTGCTCTAACGCTGTGTCCCGCCCCTCATCCAGGGCCCCTCAGAAGCCCAGAAGGCTGGCTCCTACTTGGACAGGGATCGGCAGAGGCCCAGACAGGGGAAGGCCACTCAGCAAGCCGGTCAGAGGCAGAGCTGGCCTGGGGATGGAAGCCCCAACTCCCACCTGGGGCCTCACCACCGTCCCCGTCCCTGTCTTTCCAGGCTGTCCCCACCGCCCGCTCTCGTCCTGTGGTGGCCACAATGACTTCAGTTTCCTCCCTCTTAGCCTCGGTTGCTCTGCAGCCTCTTGTCTCTCTCTACTTCCTTCAGGGGAAGAGAAATCAGAAACCCAGTTGGGTCAGACGGCACAACTCCAGGACCCACGGAGCACTGGCCGGAGCCCAGATGACCTCGCGGTCACTTGCGTCCTAGGGCAGGGCTCCCCCTCCTGTGCCTGGGCCAGTCTCCGGACTTCCCTTCCCGGCACCAGGCAGTCCCGACACCTCAGGCTGCCCGCGGGTACTGGAATGAACCGCCTTCTTCCTCGTGCCCTGGCTCTGAGAGTCCCTCCAGTCTCGGGAAGAAACGTCCCAAGGTGGCTACTTGCAAGCCCTGCCCCAAAGCTGGGGGCCTGTCTGAGGCACAGCACGGGCCAAAGGAGCTGGAGAGTATGGCCCACTCTGTGGCCAGCTGAGGGCAAGAGGCAGCACGGCAGAGAGGAGAGGGGGCGCCCTCCTGAAGGACGACAGAGACTTGGTCTCTGGGCCTGGGGGATGAGACGTGGGCACAAGGCCTAGCGGGCTCCGAACTGGCTCCGGGGCTGAGGGGTCCCTAGTCACCCCTGACCTCTGTCCCTCTGGCCCTAAGGTGGCCTGACCGCCCCCCCCCCGCCCCTCCACCTGGGTGTTCACTCACCACAGCGTGCAGCTTGAGGGGCTCCCGGGCCGTCACAGACACAGGGCTCAGGCTGGACTCGAGGGCCTGCACATAGGCACGGGCGGCCCGGAGGCGCAGCAGGTAGAGGTCAGTCTGGAAGGTCCGGTGCATAGCTGAGGAGAGGGACACAAAGGGCTGGCGCTGGAGGTCAGGAGGGTAGGAGGGGGCAGAGGTGGGGGAGAGGGGTCTCCTGTGCCAGCAGCTGCTCAGACACGCAAGAGGAAGGCCGGGTCTGCGGGGCGGGGGATGTGGGGAAAGGAGGACGGAAGCGCAGTGGCCCGGCCTCCCAGTGACACAGGATGCTGTGGGTCAGCGCAGCTCCCTCCTTCCTGATCTCCAACACCGCACTACCGACGCACAATCCCAGTCTCCCGGACTGCTCCTGTGCTTCTGCTGGAAGGGCTGGAGTCTTGCGCTCCATCCACGTCCTCCGGACAACCGATGCCCCGCCCCGGCTGTGAGCACCCCAGTGAGGAACAGCCTCGAGTTCCTGAGGGTGGGGACTCATCACTCTTTCTACAAGAGTGTAGATTCTTCTACAAGAAAGTTGTCCTAATCATGCTTTTCGGACAGTCTCTCTTCTCCCCACTAATCTAAAACAACACCTTTAACGTATATGGACCTTTCACTTGGAGGAGGGTCTGTTTTTGGACTTTTTAGACGGGGCCCGGTTTGGCGACAGTTCCCATAGTCCTGCAACAGCGGCCAATTCCTACAGACTCATAGGTCACCGTGCTGACAGCCAGGTCCCCTCATTCGTTAATCCACTCCACGCCCCCAATTTCTTAGGTTTACTTTTTTTTTTTTTTTAAAGATTTTATTTATTTGACAGAGAGAGATCCCAAGTAGGCAGAGAGGCAGGCAGAGAGAGGGGGGAAGCAGGCTCCCTGCTGAGCAGAGAGCCCAATGCGGGGCTCGATCCCAGGACCCTGAGATCATGACCTGAGCTGAAGGCAGAGGCTTTAACCCACTGAGCCACCCAGGCGTCCCACTTAGGTTTACTTTTAAAATCAACTGGTCAAGTCCTCAAAGTAAACCCTATTGGGATTTTCCCTGTAACATCGCTATGTTCCTAGATTAATTTTACCAGCTATTAATTAATTAACAACAGCTTTAAGGCATTAAGTCCTGCTACCCTGAACCTTGGGAAGTTTCATCATTGAAATATTCAGGTGGTCTTCGGTGTCCTGGAGAGTTTTGTAACTTTCCTTCTTAGACTGCCATTTTCTTGTTAAGGTTATTTCTACGGATGTTGTTGCCATTGTGAGTGGAAACTTTGCATTATATTTTCTGACTGGTTACTGTTGGTATAGACCAAGTTGTTGATTTTTTGGCATATTTTACATTGGGTCACCTTAGAGAACTTCCTAATTCTCAAATGTTTCAACTGCTTCTCTTGGATTCTCTAGGCTGCAATAACCTGTTAGCTCTTTTATCCTATCCCTTAAAAGTATAAGCAAGGTCCCTTTATGAGACAGAGCTGGTTGAGTTACTGTAATTTTCTGTTTGACATCCTTCCCAGCCCCCACCACCTAGAACGGACCAAACATCTTAGCTTTGCACTCCAGGCCCCTCCGGAGCCTGCTCTGACCTGCCTTGCCAGCCTCTGCCCTGGCCACCCAGCCTTCCTGCACAGCACCTGGGACTCCATGCAGACGTTCTTTGGATCCAGGTAGGGTCCTGTGCCTGAATCTCCCTTCCCCACCCCTTACTGGTGCATGGAGTTGTATCATTTCAGGGCCAAGTCCAACGTCATCTCTCTCTGAAGCCTCTCCCAGGCTCCCAGGCCAACTCCCTCACTCCGGTGAGCCTCACCAGAGACCTCTTTGCAGAGACCTCTTCTATACCTGACATGCAGTGTGAAGTCAGCAAGGGAGACGGAGCTCCTCAGGTGGGGCCTGGCCTATTTCAAGGCACCTGGCAGAATGCCTGGCACAATCCCAGGTACTGAATGAACAGAAGAGTGAGTGCAGGAGCGGGAATAGGAAAAGGAAGAACGCTGGTCCAGAACTGGTCCAGTTCTCCTGTCTCATGAGAATTCCTGCATCTAGAAGCAACTGTTTTCCCCTCTGCATTGATAGGGCACAAGCCCTCACCCATGGCACCTTCCAGCTGGAGGGAGGTGTGGTAGACAGACTGTACCCCCTAGGCTGTCTCTGCACTTCCAGAGACAGACGTGCCTGGCTGCCCACGTCTCCCGGGGCTTAAGGCACCCAGGTGGGGTTACCCGTTCCTCGCTGCTTCAGAGCCATGGAGAAGGAAGAGAAACGACGCGGCCTGAGTCTTACCGGTGCCAGCCTCCCGCTCCCGCATTGTCTGATCCACATAGAGCCGGGTCTTTCGGGGCACACCGAGCTTCATCCCCTGGGCTGCTGGGGGGCCTGCCTCACCTCCTGCTTCCACAAACACTGCTGTACGCTTCAGGATCTTGACGATCAGGCCGCCGCCTAGGGAAGTGGACAGACAGGAACAGATCTGTCCTTCCTAGTTCTCCCCAACATGCCCAGTCTGTCCTCCCCACACAATCTGCCTCAGATAGAGCCATTTCTGTCCACGTCTGTTTTCCTGCTGAGATTCTGGGTTTCTAGAAGGAATAAAGTGTGTCTTAACAGTGTCTCACCATTCATTCATTCAATCAGCAGTTACTTATTGCCTGTGATGTTCCTGGCATTGTGGCAGGCTCTGAGGAGACCGGGGGGGGGGGGGGGGGGACGGACACTGGAGACCCTGTCCCATGGGTAGCGCGATTACACTGCTGCTGAGCCAGCCCCAGAGGGGACACGTGTCTGCAGGCCTTGCTTTCCAAACCCAGGCCTGCCTGGGCTTCATAGGCACCTCTTCCTTCCCAGGATCCGGCCCATCACCTTGGCGCCTAACTCTAAAACCCCTGCCAGGTCTGAGTCTGCTCACCCCGCGTGGTCATGATGAGGGTGTTATCTTCCCGCCCGTAACGGCCAAAGCAAAGGCTGGTCACTGCACCCTAGGATGGAGACACCAGAGTTTAAGGGGGTGGGGTGATAAGGCTGGGAGACCCCAGATATGACCTAATAAGGAGATGTCAGGTAAGGCCTGGGGCATTGTGGCCTCCCAAATATTCCCTATACTTCTCACCGGCCTTCCAACCTCACTGCCACAGCCACGGTTCCAGGATAAATGTCACTGAGCCTCTGGGGTCAGCTTTCTAATAGGCCCCCAGACGAGAGTTTCTCCCCAGTCTGCCCTTCACACTGCTGCCTTTCAAAACTACACGTATGATCATGTCTATTTTTTTTTTTTTTAAAGATTTTATTTATTTGAGAGAAACACAGCGAGAGAGGGAACACAAGCAGAGGGAATGGCAGCGGGAGAAGCAGGCTTCCCGCAGAGCAGGGAGCCCGATATGGGGCTCGATCCCAGGACCCCGGGACCACGACCCGAGCCGAAGGCAGACGCTCAACGACTGAGCCATCCAGGCACCCCGATCATGTCTATTTTTGACCAAAAAATGGTTTCCTGTTAGAACAATTCAAGGCTTTCCACATCTGACACCTGCCTCTTCTGTTCTCCTCGGCCATTTCCCCAAACCCCACCTCGCCTGTCTCCCAACAGCCTGTGGTCCAAGCCAGCTGCTTTCAAACTTGATACTGTGACGTAGGACACTTTATACATACAAATGAGCAAGTTTCACACGTGATATACGCTGAACTTTCTTTTTTCTGTTGCTTGTTGCGACCCATTAAATTAATGACTCACAACTTAGTTTTTGAAAAACTCTGGTCCTGGGGCGCCTGGGTGGCTCAGTGGGTTAAAGCCTCTGTTTTCGGTTCGGGTCATGATCTCAGGGTCCTGGGATCGAGCCCCGCATCAGGCTCTCTGCTCAGCGGGGAGCCTGCTTCCCCCACCTCTCTTTGCCTGCCTCTCTGCCTACTTGTGATCTCTCTCTCTCTGTCAAATAAATAAATAAAATCGTAAAAAAAAGAAAGAAAGAAAAACTCTGGTCCAAACCCATCAAGCCCCCTGGATTCCTTAATCAAGAATACTCAAGCCTGGGGCACCTGGGTGGCTCAGTGGGTTAAAGCCTTTGCCTCTGGCTCAGGTCATGATCTCAGCGTCCTGGGATCGAGCCCCGTAACGGGCTCTCTGCTCAGCAGGGAGCCTGCTTCCCTCTCTCTCTCTCTGCCTACTTGTGATCTCTCTGTCAAATAAATAAAATCTAAAAAAAAAAAAAAAATACTCAAGCCTCTCAGCCTTCGTTCATGCTGTTTCTGGTCTGGAAGGTTCTTCCTCCACATATTCACTTGGCAAACTATTTCGAGGCCTAGCAGAATTGTTACTTGCTCTGGGAAATGACTCATGAGTTCCATCCCCATCCATCTATCACCACCACCCCAGTCACCAGGCCCCCTGAGCTTGTCAGCACTCTGCTCTGCTTTAGTCTCACTTGTATTTGAATTAGCTGTGTCTCTGGTTGGCTGTCACCTTAGATTATAAATTCCCTAAAGGCAGGATTTAGACATCGTTTTATCCCCAGAACAGTGAGTTGTGCTTATGAGATGCTCAACAAATGTTTTTGAAATACATCAAGGGACACCTGGGTGACTCCATTGGAGATTGAGCCCTGCATCAGGCTCCCTGCTCAGCTGGGAGTCTGCTTCTCCCTCTCCCTCAGCTTCCGCCTCTGCTCATGCTCATGCGCTCTCAGTCTCTCTCTCAAATAAATAAAATCTTAAAAAAAAAAAAAAATGCACCAAAAGTCAAGGTCATCAGGTGGAGTGGGATCGGGAGAGGCAGCTAAGAAGCCCCAGAGGTGGGAATGGGGGGCAAAGAGGAGTGAGCGGCTCACCGGGGTGCGGATGATGTTGAGCAGGGCCTTATCATGGTAAATGCGGACTTCCCCATTGGCCAGCCCAGCCATGACGGCCTGCAGGCCCCTCGAGCGCTGCTCCAGGAGGCTCATGGTCAGGATGGCTGCTGGCATCTGCACCGTCCACAGCTTCTTACCCTGGGAGGAAAGAGCTTCTTAACTTAGGAGGTCAGGGCACAGTGTGGAAGGAAGGGGTGGCCGGAGTTGCACGGAAAGGGATGCCAGAAGGAATCTCTTGCTAAAGGGGAACCAGGGAGACATACATGGAGGGGGTGGGAAAAGCCATACCTTGTGGGTGAAGCCATGCAGGCTCTCTTGGGTGCTGCCCACCACCAGGACCTTGTGTACCCGGACGAGCCCCACAGGCTGGGCGCTCAGCTCGATGCAGTACTTGGGGCGCGTGGAGTCTCTGTGGGATAAAGACACACTCTCCAAGCCCCAGAGAAACCTTCCCTGGCGGACCTTCCTCTTTCTCAAGAAGGCTTGAGAAAGCCTCTGTCTTCAGTTCGGGTCCTTCCCTGGCAGACCCTCCTCTTTCTAAGCCCCACAAACTATCCTAGAAGGAACTTTGGCCCTAAAGTAGACGACCATAGTATTACTTCCACCTTTACCACTTAGCCCCTGGGTGACCTTGGATAACATGAAGTGTGTTTTCTATCTCCGTCTCTCTGCTGCCTTCACTGCAGTGATTTGTGTGAGAACCTGGCATTGAACAGTTTACAGCGCGTGTACCTTAGGCCAGACGAGGTGCTAGAGGACTTAGGCAGTTTACCAGCTCATCAGAAATGCCTGAGAAGTCTGCTCTGTGTAAATGCACTGTTTTCAGTTTCCTGGCTTCTGAAACTTAGTTTCTTTTATCCAGAAGGGAGGGGTAATTCCAGCCTACCAGTCACCGGCTTGGGCTCCCCTTCCATCATCACCAAGTCTGATGATCATATCCCACCTGAGAGCCTCCCTCTGGTATCTGGGCCTCCTTCTACTCCCCACCCTGCAGAGCAATCTCTTAAAAAGATAAATGGCTCACATCATTCTTCTGATAAAAACCCCGTAACAGTTTTCAAATTCTAAATCCTTACCACGTCCTAACAGGCACACATGAGCCAGACCTGGTCTCCACACACCTCTTTCCACCCTCCTCCTTGCCCATCAAGCTTCAGGAGCGAGCACACACCAGTGTCTTTCCCGTCTTGAATTTGCTCAAGTCTTCTCTGCCTACAACACTGCTTCCCCACTTTTAGAACAACTGGCTCCTTCTTAATCTTCCACGTTATCTCCACAGACACGTGTTCACTGATCACCCTGGCCCCGTTGTTTCTTCTCATTGAGCTTGCATTTTTCCTCCCAGGCACGGAGGGGCTCCGTCTCTATCGTTTAACAATCCATCAATACAGCCCTGATACCTTGTGTAATGCATAATACATAGCGGGTACTCAAAGATATTTCTGGAATTAGAAGATGAATGTTGTAAGGAACATCACCCTAACGCGTGAAGACACGTTCCGTCCCTATAAAGCCAGACGACAACGGGAGGCTATTTTTACTTCTTCCCATCTCTGCACCGCTCGTGTGTTATAGCCGCCCTGCCCAGTCTCTCACTTTGCCGGTCCCCGTCACACGAGCTTCCAGATGGCCCCCTACGCACATGAGCTCAGCCTTCTCCGTGAAGTTTCCAGCTCTTTCCGCTCCCAAATACCAGCTCCAAAGCCCCTAAAACCACCCGGGTTCTGAGATGCTCCTCCTGGTCCCAGAGACCACGACACAGTTACCTTCTCAGGATATAGATGTTTCCGTTGCGGCAGGCGGCGGCGAGCCGGAACTCTACATCGAACTGCCCAGAAACCTCTAGGAAGACGGGCACACTGGGTAAGCTCATCTGCAAAAGAGAGGCTCAAACATTCCAGTCCTGGCGCCCCTGTCCTTCCTTATACCTTGAAGTAACTCCTCTGAGTTGGTTCCTTGTCCAAATTCCCAATCTCCTCACTCACTGTGGGTCATAGTTTAAGCTTATTCAGTTTTTCTGGAGGGAAACTCAACAACATGTAGCAAAAGCCTTTACGTCTATCCTCTTTGACGAAGCAATGCCACTTCTAGGAACGTATCCTAAAGAAGTATTTAGGTGAGGATGCACAGATGTTTGGACAAGGAAATTTACCGCGGTGGTGTTCATAATTGTGAAAAACGAAAATAACTTAAACGTGCAATAGACCATCAGGTAAATAAACCATAGTACATTTATACAATGGATATTCTGTGGCCTTTAAGAAGGCTGATGTGGGGGAGCCTGGCTGGTTCCGTCGGTGGAGCTTGCAACTCTTGATCTTGGGGTCATAAGTTTGAGCCCCACACTGGGTATAGAGATTACTTAAGTGAATAAACTTTAAAAAAATAAATAAAATAAGTTAAAAAAAAAAAAAAAAAAGGCTGGGTGAACCAGGGTGGCTTATTTGGTTAAGCGTCCAATTCTTGATTTTGGCTCGGGCCATGATCTCGGGGTGGTGAGACTGAGCCCTGTGTTGGGCTCCACGCTTAAGATTCTCTCACCCTCTTCCTCTGCTGCTCCCCGGCTCATGCTCTCTCTCTCTCTCTCAAAAAAAAAAAAAGAAAGAAAGAAAGAAAATGGCTGATGTGGTTTTATATATAGATACAGACAGACATTGAGACATTGATGGGCTACTATTATGTGAAAAGAGCAGGTTACATGATCCTCTACCACTAAGTCATTTTCATTAAACAATGTATTTATAAGTTATATATCTGTGTCTCAATATGAAAATTCTGGAAAGACACACCTATACTTTAGTAGCAGATATTGTGGTGGTGGTATTTTCTTGGACATATATTTTTTTTCCTTTTTGCTTATCTATATTTTACAAGTTTTCTACGACATGTATTACCAAGAACTATGGGCAGCAGATGAGGGGGAACAGAGGGAGGGAATGCAGCCTGGGCCTCGGCTGGGCCCAGGGCCAGGCCTCACACTGACCTTGGCCAAAATGGTGAAGGCCTCCGGGTCTAGTACCAGGAGCTCCTTGTTCTCGGTGCCCAGCACCAGGCAGGACACAGCATCCTCGTCAGCCAGGTTCTTCTTTAAGGTGGTCATGGTGGTGATGACTGTCTGTAGGAGGACTTCAGGAGTCACGCAGGGGATTCCCACACACCACCCCCACGGACACCCCCAGGATACCAAAGGAGGGGAGAAAGAGGGCCAAGGAGAAGGAAGAGTACCAGAGATGTGACGGAAGTTTTATGTACAAAAGTGTTTATTGCAACAAATCTAACTTTCTAAAAAAGAAGCTTGTTTAATAAGTCAATTACAAATTTCCATTTGATCAAAAACCATGTAGTCACTTGAAAAATCACATTTTCTGTGAACTCTGAGAAACAAACTGAGGATTTTGGAGGGGAGGGGAGTGGGGGGTTAGGTGACCCTGGTGTTATTTTTTTTTTTTAATACTTTATTTATTTATTTGACAGAGAGAGAGATCACAAGTAGGCAGAGAGGCAGGGGGAAGCAGGATTCCTGCCAAGCAGAGAGCCCGATGTGGGGCTCGATCCCAGGACCCTGAGATCATGACCTGAGCTGAAGGCAGAGGCTTTAACCCACTGAGCCACCCAGGCGCCCCCTGGTGTTGGGTATTAAGGAGGGCACAAATTGCATGGAGCACTGGGTGTGGTGCCCCATAAACAATGAATGCATAAAGATGCATTCATTGCATAAACAATTTAGTGCATAAACAATGAATCTTGGAACACTGAAAACATAAAATTAAATTTTAAAAAATCATATTTTAAAAGAAGAAAAAAATGACAAGCAGAACATTTCTAATGTATTAAGAGAGAAAAATAGGTAAAATGTTATGTTAGTATAATCCTAGTTTAAAAAATATCTGGGGGCGCCTGGGTGGCTCAGTCATTAGGCATCTGCCTTCGGCTCAGGTCATGATCCCAGGGTCCTGGGATCGAGCCCCGCATCGGGCTCTCTGCTCGGCGGGAAGCCTGCTTCTCCCGCTACCATTCCCTCTGCTTGTGTTCCCTTTCTCGCTGTGTTTCTGTCAAATAAATAAAATCTTGAAAAAAAAAAAATATCTGAATAAAAAAACATGCTGGAAGGCTAAACTCATAACTATAAAAACCGGTTATCTCTGGACAACGAAATCACAGGTGATGTTTAATTTCTTCATTGTGCTTTTCTAGAATTTCTACAGTGTGCACATGTTCCTTTTGTGATTATGATTGGAGAAAAACAAAAGAGAAGAGGATGATCCCTCTTTTAGGAATTTCTCCTAGGAAAATAATCTGGCAGGACCAAAATACCTCTTTGGATAAAACTGTTCATTGTGTGATTATCTTTACGATTAAAAAAGAGGAATCAGGGGCGCCTGGGTGGCTCAGTGGGTTAAAGCCTCTGCCTTCGGCTCGGGTCATGATCTCAGGGTCCTGGGATAGAGCCCCACATCGGGCTCTCTGCTCGGCGGGGAGCCTGCTTCCCTCCTCTCTCTGCCTACTTGTGATCTCTCTCCCTCTGTCAAATAAGTAAATAAAACCTTAAAAAAAAAAAAAAGAGGAATCATTCTAATGCCTAGCGGAAAGGGAAGGGCTACAGAAACGTGGATAGTAATGGCGCCCAATTATATAATCATGACATACATATCTTGGAAAGATTTCCTCCCTCTCCCAAACTGCATCTCTGAAACAATAATTAATTCACTACTCGAAGATATTGCTGACTGTGGATCTGAGCTGCTGACCGGCAGGAGAGAACTGCATTGGTCTAAGGCAGCCAAAAACTGAGGCATGCATTCGTCCACGCATTTGGTTAAGTGGTTTCTACAGGAAGTGGAGGGTTCCCATGAGGCTTTCTAAAGCACAGAGTGCAGCTCTGGGACTGGACTGAGGGTCAGCCCCTAGGTCAGTAGCCACCAGAGTTTAATGAATAAGTTTACCAATAAAACCATTAAAATTATAACGAAGAAAAATAGGAAGTGAATAAAAGGGATACATTTATGTACATGAACAGTCACATAAACTATGAATGAAATAATTACTAATCAATGAAGTAATTAAGGGGCCATTAGGAATTGAGTTCTTGGGGCGCCTGGGTGGCTCAGTGGGTTAAAGCCTCTGTCTTCCACTCAGGTCATGATCTCAGGGTCCTGGGATCGAGCCCCACATCAGGCTCTCTGCTCAGTGGGGAGCCTGCTTCCCCCTTTCCCTCTGCCTGCCTCTCTGCCTACTTGTGATCTCTTTCTCTCTGTCAAATAAGTAAATAAAGTCTTAAAAAAAAAAAAAGAATTGAGTTCTTAAAGACTATTCAAATGCTCAAGATATAATGTTATGTACTCAAGGGAAGCAAATTATAAAGCATATTTATGAAGAAAATGTGCCCAAATGGTAAGAACAAGTACCTCTGGGTGGTGAGATTATAGTCATTTATATTTCTCCTTTATACTTCTCTTTATTCGCTAATGAAAAGATTTACCTTTACTCTTAAGACAATAAGAGTTATGTAAAGTTCTATAACTCTATCGATTCAAAGCTGCCACTGACAACAGGACACGCAGAAGGCTCGCGGCTTTGCAGCCGCATACGTGTGACAAGGGCTAGAAAGTGCAAAGTGAAGCGAGTCGGGTTTGGTTATAGAATCTAGCACTGATGTTACATTGTCTTTTAAAAACGGTCCATATTTTTTACAGCGAAATAAAGGGAGAAGGGACATTACCTGCCGCTTGATGGACTTGGACTTGTGCTGGCTCACGAATGCCTCCATTTCACTCAGCTCCAGCTGTAAAAACCTGCACACACAGAGAACTAGGGCCTGCACGGCCGCTCCCCGGCCAACTCCCTCCCCCGGACTCGGGAGCCCCGGCCCTCCACAGGACCCTTACCTGAGTGACTGTACGGACAAAGGTATCTCCGCCTTCTCCCTGAAAGGAGACAGGCAATCATGGCAGGTTTAGCTGAGGAACAGGACCCTGGGGGTCCGACGGAGAGCGCTGGGATGAAGGAGAGGGGCTGAGGGATTGCGGGAGGCAGGTGAAGGGGTAAGTGGGCTCTCACCGGATGCCTTCCAGCATCTCCTTCAGGGTCAAGGGGTCAATCCGGTCCTATGATAGCAAGGAAGAAAGGTAAGCCTGTGAGCTCCAGAGTCAGGCAGGGAATGAGGAGGACTCAGTGGCCGCCATTTTTGCCTTCTTATTCCCATCCCCAACGTCACTTACCTCCTTGGCCTGGTTCCAAAGATCTTGTTCCAGGTGGTTTGAAGGCAACTGGGGCAGGCTGAACTTGAAGTAGGGCCTAAGATTCTTATATACGTACACACAAGGGCCTGAAGCGAGTGCTAGAGCCGGCGTCCGGGGCTCGTGTTGCTCCATGAGGAAGGTGGCGGCAGCCGCTGGCAGTGCAGGTAAGGGACTTTCAGTCAGCACCGTGGGTCCTTTGAGTACCTTCAGGCGGGGATGCTGCCCACCAGGGCCAAGGTCCCCCACCACCAGCTGTAGAAGGAAGCTGGCTTATTCCAGGATCAAGGTCTAAAGATCCCTCCTCCACTGACTCCCTTTTCAGGCTTAGCCTTTTTTTAAAAAATTTTATTCATTCATTTATTCATTCATTCATTTATTTTTACGGGCTTAGCCTTTTTACTAGTGCACATTCATTCACTCCCATACTGGTGCACCAAGTCGGGAGCAAGGAGACTTTGTAATAAGCCCTGAAAGATGTGTGACCTGGGGAAAGTTGATTAAACTTGCTGAGCCTCAGTCTTCCCACCCACGAGATGGGACCATCTACCTCATGACACTTGTAGTGAAAATCAAATGAGGTAATGAATTAGGGAACCTGGTGAGTGCTAGTGAGGAGTGGATGGCAATGTTTCCATTATTCATTCAGTAAACATTTCTTCAGAGTCCGCTCCATGCCAGACAGTGGACATTCTGGACAGTGGAGAGTGGTTTAAGTCGGTGGGGTGATAGAAACTCCTATCTGGGCCTCTAAGGCCTGGTTTCCAGATGGGAACCAAGCTAAGGAAGCACAAGCACGCACGCAGAGTACGATGTGCTCTGCGGACAGATGGGAGACTCAAGACCCTCCATCTCTCTTTTCCACCCTTCAAGCCACTGTGGCTGCCACACAAGCACATTCTCTTGAGTGAGGCTTTTAAGGCCTCTTTGATCCGGTTTCCAGCTTGTTTTCCATCACCTTCCCATCCATGCTGGCTCCAGCCAGAATAGGGGCTGCCACAGAATGTCTGGATTCTGAGAATGCTCAGTATGACAGGAGCCACACCAGGAACTCCATGCATCCTTTCATTTAACCCTTTCAACAATTTAGGAGACGTACTGTTATTAGCCCCATTTCACAGATGGGGAAACTGTGGGTCAGAGATGTTAGGTAAAAGTCACTCAAGGTTTGTCTGAATCGCAGCCAGTGGTCTTAACTACTATTTTATATTGGCTTTCACTTTCTAACTCCAAATTTTCTCTTTCCAAATATGCTACCAACTTCTAAGGCTCTGGGCCTCCGCCTGTACTGTTCCTCTGACTGGAATGCCTCCCCCCTCCTTCCCTCCATACCTTCTTCATACATTTCACTCATCCTTCAATACCCAGTTCACATATTACCGCCCTGTTACCTCCAGATAGATCTCACCATTCTCTCCCTGCTGCTCCCATACTTTCCATATATTTGATTTTAGCATCCACTCGTTTACTCCACAAATATTTACTGAGCACCTAATTTGTGCCAGGCACTAGGCTAGATGCTGGGAATCAACAAACTAGCCATTAAAAAAGTTATTACACAAAAGCAGCTTATATTTCGTGCTAGTTATTGAGGCTGTGATTTCTCTACCTTTCACTGCTGTAAACCCAGTGCCAAGCACACACTTGTGTCTGTATCTCCTCCCGATTGTGTACTGATTTGTTTCTTAGTTTAGTGTCTATACAATGCGTGATACACAATAGAGGTTTGCTGGATCCTTGCCAAATTGCAGAATGCTTTATGGACTGGAATTTGGAGGCAAAATCCACCGAATTCTACTGTACTCGCCATGAAGGATATGATTCCAGAGCTATCTTCTAATGGCCCAAACAGCATGTCCACTTCGAGTTCACTGCCCCCCACTGAGCAATACCGGAATAAACACATGACTGGGAATGGGACAGGCCCAGGTCTGCCACTTTTTACAAATTCATCAAACTTATTCATCCTCTCTGAATCTGTTTTCCCATTAACAAATTGGGAACAAATAATATATATATGAAAATGCTCAAAGAGGGTCTAGCCCAGAAAAGGATACCAAAATAGGTAACTCCCTTTCTTTAAGCCCAAGATATTTCTCAATCTTTTAAAAACACGTACCTTTAATTTTTAAATTAATTAACTAACATTTTATTTATCTTTAAATTATAATATATATAAAGTTATATATATATATAAATTAAATTATATATAAAGTTTTAAATTAAACTTAAAATTCAACCTTTTTATTATGGAAAGATTCAGACATGTACAAAAGCAGAGAGACTCCTATGATGAACCTCCAAATACCCAGCATCCAGCTTCAACAATTATCAGCTCATGGCTAATCTTAAAATCTATGCCCTTTCAATAAACATAAAACTCTCACTTTCTTCTCCTTTCTCTCCAGGGTCCAATGCCACACCCCCAACCCAGGGAAGTGCCCTTCCAGCAAAGAATTACAAGTCAACAAAATTAAGAGGCTTTGTCTGAGTAGAATCCCCAAGGGCATTTTGTTCTGCTTTCCTTTCTGCAGTCTGTATTGTGAAATCAACAGGTGCTCTTCGCCATCCACATAAAAATAACATTGGGTACAAATGAGTTCCAAATTATGCTGAACTCTTTTGGAGCCATCAGGAAATCTCGCTCCTGATGCTCCCCCACGCCCCAATGCTTTCGGCCCCCGGGTGAGATGCTTACCTTGTACTCCCCATCCCCGTGCAAATCTGCCAGCGCTGGAAAACACAAAAGGGCCATAAACCAGGGTTTCCTAATCCTTGAGACTTCGCTACAGAGCCGTTATTCCACTCCATCTCCTGGTCCCAGAGACTCACCCAAGCAGGCGGAAAAGGTATGGATGTTGGCCATGGGGTCGTAGTGTGCGTCCAGCCATTTCGAACTGGCCTCACTGCTGGGAGAGGAGGGGAAGAGTTGGCGGGAGGGTCCCAAGGGAGGGGAAGAAGACTTCGCGGGATCTATCTCTGAGAGTGAATTGTGTAAGGGGCTCTGAAAAGGGGGTACAGACGTCTGGGGCCAAGTCCAGGCTCCACCACGGGCTCACTGAGGAGTGCTAGTCACACACGCACTCACACACGCACATTCGTTCACTCCCTGGGGCTCAGTTTCCCTATTTGATCCTTAAGATGCCTTCAAGGACTGTCAGCGCTTTTCAAGAAGCGCAGGAGCCCAGATCCCGGGGCCCATGGCCCCCTCTTTACATCTGTAGGAAAGGCGGCCTCGAGGACCCCGGCCTTCACCTCTCAGTTCTGCCGCTGTCGGAATCCGACGAAGACGCAGCAGCCATCTTTGCGGTGTCGCCTTGGCAACCAGCTCCGCCCAACCGCGCGCAACGCCCAAAAGCTCCCGGTCTTCCGGAGGCGCGCTGGGAAGAGCGCGTACAAAGGTTCCGGGCGCTCGGGTTTCCGGTTTTCCGGCCCAGGGCTGAGAAGCCACCACGCAGGCAGGGTATGCAGGACTCTTACTTGGATTCACTCTGCTGAGGCGCAATCCCTCGTCCCAGATCGTATGGTTTCCTTTTGCTCCTTCCCAGCTGGAACCGCTGGGCCCTGCAATCTCTGGATTATTGGCAGGACCCTCTGGCCTGGAGAGCAGCCTTTCTAGTGTTTCTGAGGAGTGAGACTAATTCCACACCCTCTTCCTCCTCCTGGTTAACCTGGCTGAAAAGGGGCCATGTTCTTTCTTCCCATCTTATTCTAGAGGTCTGAGTTCAGAGAAACAAGCACAGGGTTAAGAGATCAAATCCTAGGATTGACTGAAATTGAGAGTTTCCCGTTTTTGTGTTCCTGGGATATTTTTAAATACTGGAAACGCCACAAAAGAGGACTGTAAAAATGGCGTCACGTTCCTCCTTGTGGCTGTGTCTCGTCCTTTAGAGGTGATATCAAAATCCTGTGGTAAAGGAGAACCTAAAACTGACCTTGCTTCCTTTCCCCAGGCTTTGATCCCATTACCCTGCAGGGAGCAACCAGAGAAGTGAGGCAGAGGCAAGGATTTGCATAAATCGCAAAGATGGTGGTTGTTCCTTATGTTTATTTTTTGGTTATAAAATACATGAAGAGCATTGGACTGGGAGGCGTTTTGAGTCTTGTAGCGTCTAGACAGGTCATTTCTCAGAACTTCAATTCTCTCATCTGGGAGGCAGGGTAAGGAGCTGGGCCTTGCCCACTCTACCAAGGGCAGTGCAGATCAAATGAAATAACACAGGAGAGGCACTCGGTAAACTGGAAAGTGCCGACAAATGGAAGGGGATAGTGTCACCACCCTCGGCTGAGGTAGCACCAAGGTCCGAGCTCCTGCTCCTCCCCTAGCACACATAGGAAGGGGGGGGGCACTTGTGGCCCTGATTTGATGGAGTTGGGGGAGGAGCTGCATAAATCTGTCTCAAGCCTGGCCAGATGGGGCCTCACTGGGGAAGGTCCAGAACCGGGCATCAGCTGTGGCCAGCTGGGTGAGCACCTCCTCCAACTCGGGCCCATCCTCTGGGAAGCGCTCAGAGAAGGATCGGATGAGCCCAGCAGCCGAGGCCTCATACTCGAGAAGCTGCACTTCTGAGCCTGGGGAGATGGAGAAAAAGCAGCAGGAAAAGGTCTTAATAGGAAGCAGATAGTCACAGTCATAATCCTAGGAGCAGTTCTTTCTGACCTCTTACTCTGTGCCAGAAGTTATGTTCAGTGTTTTATCATCTAATTTAATCCTTACAATACCCCTATGAAGAAGGAAGCATTAAATGGGGAGTATTCAGTGAATTGTTGCATTCATTCATCCATTCACTTAATAATAAGTATATACCCTGGTGCTATGTTAGGTTAAACAGACCGTCCTTGACCTCTAGGAGCTTACAGTCCAACAATCGCCTTATCTGTCTACTGTGGGACCTTGGGCAAGCTTCACAACCTCACTAAGCCTCATTTTCCTCACCTGTAAAGTGGGGGTGAGCACAGTACCTCCTGTCTGAAGAAGCCACAGTGATTGGGTACAAGAACACCTTGAGTGAATGCTTAAGTGCTGGCTAGCACTAGCAACATTATCTCGAGCCCCCAGCAGAGCCAAAAGGGTACCCATTTAACTCATGGGCTATTCCAAGATTCCCCTGAATGCTCGTGGGAAGCATTTCCCTCCAACATGCTTCCACCGCTCTACCCACTCATGGAGCCTTGTCGTGCTCCGTGGCACTGTGGGGTGTATGTAGCTAAGGGCACAGCCTGTGGGTTCAGACAGCACAGGTTCAAATCCTCGTTCTGCCCCCCACCAACTGTTGACCTCAGGCAAATATGTGGCCCCTTCAGTGTCTCAGTTTCCAGCTGAAAAATGAGGGCAATAACTTCCTTGTAAGGTTGATGGGAGTCCATCCATGCAAAGTTTTACCCAGTGACTGGCACACAGACGTCCTCAGAAGTTATTTATCATCTTTACCATCATCACCAGTCACCAACACCTGCTCTTTAGGCTTAGTTTAACCACTTAGTTAACCACTTCCTCCCCAGAACCTTTCCTGATTCCCTCAAAGGTGAATGTGATCTTACCTTCTCTTAAGTGTTCAGACCACCGTTTGGGCCCCTTGGGTGCTTATCAACGATCCCTGGGTGTGATTGTTTCTTTCCAGGTCTTATTCCTAATGGACTATGGACTACTTGAGGCAAGGGCCTGGGTCTGATTCATGTTTCCATCCCCAAAGGCTCCCATAGGGCCGGACAGTCAAAGCGATGATGTTGTAATGAGCACTCACTATGTGTCCAGCATGATTTGTCCATTTCCTCATTTGACATGCACTGAGCAGCTCCTGTGTGCCAGGCCCTACGCTAGCTACTTGCTGGGGATGTGCCGTTCCTGTTAATGTGGAAGCAAGGCAGACGGGAGAATAGCAGAGTGACAGTGCAGGAAGGGACTGCTTTAGGTGGAGGGGTCAGGGACAGCCTCTCCCAGGAGATGTCATTTAACAGAGACCAAAATGACAGGAAGGACCAACCAAAGATTGGGGAAGACTGTGCCCAGCAGAGGAGACAGTGAGTGCAAAGGCTATGGGAGCGGGGCGAGCTCGGGGGGTTGGAGAAATGGAAAGGCCATTGAGCCAGGAAGAGGGGTCCCTGAGGCCTGCCAGGGGTCAGGACCAAATCCCCCGGGGCCTCTGGAGTGCAGCACAAAGAGTTGGAAATAATAAGCCTCTCCAATGTGTTTTCCTTGCTAGTAGGAGGTAACTATTTCATTTAACCTTCACAACTGCCGGTGACTATGGGAATGAGGAGCACCCTTAATCCGACTCTAGGTTCCTCCGGTAAAGAGCTAGAAGCCTGGGGACGATTTTGTCTCTGGGCCTCAGTTTTCTTACCTGTAAAATGTAAACTGTAACTACCTCATTGGGTTATGGTGAGGATTTATTTTAATTTTATTTTTGTAAGTGAGCTTTATGTCAACGTGGGGCTTGAACTCATGACCCCAAGATCAAGAGTCGCATGCTCTATCGACCAAGCCAGCCAGGTGCCCCCGTGGTGAGGATTTAGAGGGTGAAGCCACGGAAAGCGGTAAGAGCCTGAAGGAAGGACCTCATTCAGGTTGGGCTGCAGTGTCAGCACACAGTCCACACTGGCTTTACGGACAAAGACAAGGTCACAGAGCAGCTCTGACGCTACGTGTACCGCCATCAGGAAAGACTGGCCAGGAGGAGAGACGAAAGGGAATCCAGCAGGGGCCTCAAAGACAACGGGACCAAGTGCAGCGCAGACAGGTCAAGGCTTTGGGAACGGAGTCATCACTTGAGAAGGGAGGGAGCCCATGGGGCTGCTCATCTCTCTCCGGGACTCTGCAGAGTCACACTGTCCCTTGGGTTCCACCAGCCTGCCGGGCTCCAGCTCATGCCTGTCCCTCACGTCGTCCCCACACGCCTATAGGCCTGGTCCTCCGGGACCATGCTTGGCCTCCCCATAAGCCTAGGGTTTGTCTTTTCCACACGCCCCTGCTCCGAGGGCCTTCCGCAAACCTCCAGTTACTGTCTTATAAACAGCACAGCCCTGGGTGTGTGGGGTGGTGGCGGTGACAGAAGCTAAGGTTTGGGGCCTAGGGTTGGGCATGGGGAGGCCTGGGGCGGGGAGGGAGAGAGGCGGGAGTCATCCCAGGTAGCCTATCCTGAGCCCAGGGCTGGGTCCCAGGCCTCCTTTGTCCATCAAAGGGGGCTCGGGAGTCCTATTACCTTCAAGGCGAGTGTTGGGCTGAACGATGAGCTTCCGAGATTCCTTGCGGAGCAGGACTGTGTCCCTGAGGGTGAGGAAGCACTCAGGGGGTACATCAGTGACTGCCGCATACCCCTCGTATAGGGCCCGGCCTCCGGCCACATCTCCTGTGGACTTCAATACCTGTGGGAAGGCAGAAGGAATTAGTACCTATGATGGGCACCTCACTGCATCCAGGGGGCTTTGCCAGGGGCCCCAACCGGTTGGACCCACATTGGGCGGTATCTGCTCTCTCACCATATTACTGTGCTGAATATGGGAGAAAGGTAGATCAAGGGCTTAGCTCCTAGTAAGTGCCTAGTAAAGTGAAGCTAAAGTTTCTCATTTGGTTGTCTCATTGAAACTGTAGATAGAGAAAGCATCACCATCATACTCTTCAAAAAACAACAACAAACGTTTCACATATACAAAATATATAGTATATACATATTAGGTTATAATATGTAGGTTGTAAAGAATACTTAGATTATAAAAAAAATAAGACACCCATGTAACTAGCACCCAGCTTAAGAGTTAGTTCCCTCCTTTTTTAAATTAAAAATTTAAAAAAAATTTTTTTTTTTTAATTAAGTAGGCTCCATGCCCCATGTGGGGCTTGAACTCACAACCCTGACATCAAGAGTCACATGCTTGGGGTGCTTGGGTGGCTCAGTCAGTTGAGCCTCTGCCTTCGGCTCAAGTCATGATCCCAGAGTCCCAAGATCAAGCCCCGAGAATCAGGCTCCCAGCTCAAAGGGGAATCTGCTTTTCCCCTCTGCCCCTCACCCTCCTCTCTCTCTCAAATAAATAAAATCTTAAAAAAAAAAAAAAAAGAGTCGCATGCTCTACTAATTGAGCCAGCCAGTACCCCCAAGTTAGCCCCTCCCTTGACTGCATCCTGGGGCTTCCTGTTGGAGGAAATAAATAGTCCTCAATTCTGTGCTTATCATTCATTCCGGAATTCTGCTCTGGACCATGTTATTTTAATTTCTGCTTGTGTCCTGTGATTTGCTTTTGCTGCTCACGTTACATGTGAGATTCATCTGTGTTCGGGCAACTAGTCCACCCTTCTCACGGCTGTCCACTGTTGCGCTTATGAACACCCCACAGGTGAACCCCTTCCCATGACCAGGGCAGTTTGCGCTGTCGCCCATTCAGCTCCGCCGTGGACACCCCGGGCGCCCCCTGATGGACAGAAGGGACAGATGCAGGTTTCTTCGGCATGAAGAAGCCATGGTCTGGAGGTCAGGTGAACGCCCCAGCTTAGATGAGCCCACGAGTCCACGCTGCTCTCCTCAGTTGTTGCACAAGCTGATGCTCCCAGAGGCAGTGGCTGCAGTCCTCACGGTTCTGGATGCCAGGCTGGTGTTGGTGTTGGCAGTTTTCCTTTTTTGCCAAGTTGGTGGGTATAAGTCTCTTGTGATTTAAGCTCTGCTTTCCTGATTGCTCAAGAAGTTGAACATCTTCCCAGAAGTTGATGCATTTTTCATTTTCCTCTTCGGTTTATGAGTTTTGCTTCTTTTTCTTCAGGGCTGTCTTTTCTTCCTCACTTTTTTTTTTTTAAGTTCTTTATATATTTGAATACTAACCTCTTGTTCACACATTATGCTGTAAATACCCTATCCTTGTTTAAGACTTGTCTTCTCGGGGGTGCCTGGGTGGCTCAGTCGTTAAGCGTCTGCCTTCGGCCCAGGTCAGATCCCAGGGGCCTGGGATCGAGCCCCGCATCGGGCTCTCTGCTCTGCAGGAAGCCTGCTTCTCCCACTACCATTCCCTCTGCTTGTGTTCCCTCTCTCGCTGTGTTTCTCTCTGTCAAATAAATAAAATCTTTAAAAAAAAAAAAAAAAAAAGACTTGTCTTCTCACATTCTTTATGGTAACTTATGATGAATAAAAGCTACTGTCACTTGTATTTTAAACTTTATTTATGCGTTTATTTATTTATAAAAGAATGCATTTTTAAGTAATCTCTATGCCTGATGTGGGGCTCGAACTTACAACCTTGAGATCAAGAGCCACATGCTCCGCTGACTGTGGCTCGATCCCAGGATCCCGGGATCATGACCTAAGCTGAAGGCAGATGCTTAACCGACTAAGCCACCCTGACGCTCCCACCTGGGGACTTTATTCAACCTTGAGAAACTTATTGATTTCATTGATTTGTTTGTAGATTCTTTTGACCTGCCTAGTCACATAATCTGCAACGTGAAGAGTTTTATCTCTTCCTTTCTAATGCCTAAACTTTAAAATTTTGTCTTGGTTCCTTCCAAAAGCTAAGCCCTTCGGCAAACTGTTGATCGGAAGTGGAAATAGGGAATATTTTTGTGTTTTTTCTGATAGGAATGTTGTAGTGTTTGAACAGATGACAGTTACCGTATTTTCATTTTCTGAGACATTCTTTATCAGTTAAGAAAATTCTAACTGGGGCACCTGGGTGGCTCAAGTCAGTTGAGTCTCCGATTCTTGGTTTTCGCTCAGGTCGTGATCTTGGGGTCACGGAATTGAGTCCCGAGGCTCTGCACTCAGTGGGGATTTTCCCCCCCCCCCACCTTACTTTTTCTTTTTTTTAAAGATTTATTTATTTCATTTTATTTTTAATCTGTATTTATTTAATGCCTTCGCCCACCTTCTCACTCTCCTTTCCTCTTGGGGCTTCAGTTTATACACCTTAGACCTTTCCACACTGGCCTCCACAACTCTTCACCTCTCTTAAACTTTCTAACTTGGTCTCTGTGCTACATGCTGTATACTTTCTTTTATACTTAGCTGGATCTCAAACCTGTCTAATCTATTTTTAGTTTCAGTGGTATTACAGTTTATTTCTGGGAGTTCCATTTGGTTCTTTTCCAAATATCTGACATTTTGTGGGTCTGATCCTTACTTGGGCCACTTTGCAGGTGGCGAAGCAGGACTCTTTTTAGGGCTCCCTCCAGCTAAGCCTCCCCGCTCAGTCCCAGGGTTACAAGGAGTCTCTAGGGGGTTGCGGGCAGACCTCCAGAGGGACAGTTAAAGAGAACATCTCGTCTTTCTCTCTTCCCAAGAGTAGTGAGCACACAAAGAGTAGTGGAGACACATTTATGAAGCTGACATGTTGGATCTCACCAGCTTCAACCAAAGAGCTGGTAACCTCGATGCCAAAGGGAGGCAGGACAGGTATAGGGAGGAGGCCTGGCAATCTGGAGAGTCATGCCATGTCCAAATGCCCAAATGTGCTGGTTGCTGCTCAGTTTCAGCCAGTTGTTTACATGGGACTTGAGCCTATGGAGGCCAGTCCTTCCAAGAAGCCAGAAATACAGATTTATATCCAACCCGGCCAATTTTCACAATACAAGGTGAGCCAAAATGGGTCACATTTGTGACCCTGGCGGAATGCCTTCATCTTCCCTACTTGCTGTGCTCTTGTCTTTTGCCTAGGGGGCTGATAAGATAAAGAGCCACACCAACGATGCTTCCGTCCGTATTCCGTATCTTCTGGAAAGCTATTGCTGAGGTGTCTGTCTGTCCTGCTGAATGACTCCTCTTGTACAGAGACCCAACTGGTTCAGTCCCTAGAATGGAACATTCTGTGACTGTTCAATACTCAGTCACAGTTCAATAGCAGACTAGCATCTTGCAGATTTGATTCCTTAATCTAGCGACTTATTATTATTATTAACAAACCAGAATAATTCAGGATAGAAAAGTTGCAAAGATAGAACAGACAGTTTGCATATGCCCCTTGCCTGGTCTCTCCTGTTGTTAACACTGTACGAAATTGGTGCATTACTATCAATTGAACTCTAGGCTTTTTTAGATTTCATTAGTTGTCCCATTAATGACCTTTTTCTATTCCAGATCTAAGACCCATATTGCACTTTGCATCTATTGATTTTTAAGATTTTACTTATTTATTTGAGAGAGAGAGAGAGAGCAAGCAGGGGGAGGAGCAAAGGGAAAAGGAGAGGGAGAGACTGTCCAGCAGACTCCATGCTGAGTGCAGAGCCCAATGTGGGGCTCGATCCCAGGACCATGAGATCACAACTTGAGCTGAAATCAAGAGTTGGATACTTAACCAACTGAGCCACCCAGGTGCCCCTGCATCTACTGATTTTTTTTTAAAGATTTTATTTATCTGAGAGAGAGAGCAGAGTGAGAGACAGAGCACATGAGTTGGGGGGAGAGAGAGAGATGGAGAAGCACCCTCCCTGCTAATGTGGGACTCAATCCCAGGACCCTGGGATCACGACCCAAGCCAAGGATAGACACTTAACCAACTGAGCCACCAGGTGCCCCTGATTTTCTTTCTTTCTTCTTTCTTTTTCTTTTTTTTAAAGATTTTATTTATTTAACAGAGAGAAACACAGCGAGAGAGGGGACACAAGCAGAGGGAATGGTAGAGCAGGCTTCCTGCTGAGCAAGGAGCCCGATGCAGGGCTGGATCCCAGGACCCTGGGATCATGACCTGAGCCAAAGACAGATGCTTAACCAACTGAGCCACCCAGGCACCCCTGGTTTTTAATTTCTAATTTATTTTACTTTAATGAGCCAAACACATATCTTTCATTTAAAAATGCCTTAAATCCTTTCTGGAAATAAGTGGGAGTATAATCATGGAGCTCTTTGCTGAATTGAAGGGTAGGCCTTCTATCAGTTGGAAAAGCCGGCAAGACCCAGTTCCAATGGAAGGTACTGCACAGTAAACAGTGGGCCTTGAGTGGTTCTCAAACTTTGCTGAATGGGAGACTCACCCGGCAGGCAGATAAACATGCAGATTCCTGGGTCCTACTTTCATAATTTCTGAATCAGGTCTGGGGTGGTGCCCAGGAATCTGCATTCGTAGGCTGCTTCCAGGTGTTGTGGATGCTGCTAGCCCACGGACCACACCTAATGTCACACTGGCTTGGATCCAGAACATTCTATTTGCTCAGTTTGTTGTGTCATTTGCTTCCTACCAGGTGAGGCAGGGGATGTATCCCATTTAGCAGATGAGTAAAGTGGGGCCCAGCAAGGCAGAGTATGTGGCCCCAATTACATGCCTGGTTAATACTGACATCAGAACCTCAAAAGGTCCTGACTCTAAGCATTCCTACATGGGAGGGAAGCCAGGGCCACGCTGACCACTGTCCTTCACCTACGAAGCTCCAGGCCTCCTTCTGTCCCTCAAACCACAAAGCTCATATCAGTCCCCAAACCAGACTTTGAGCTTTCTGTTTCTTCTGCTCTCGGACCTTCTCATAGCTGGTTCCTGCCTGGCACTCAAATTGCAGCTTAAATGCCGTCTCCTCCAAGAAGCCTTCCCTGACCACCCAGGCTAGGGAGGCTCTGCATTCCTTTCCCTTCCAATTTCACTTGCTATCACATCACCAAGTTTTATTGTCTTTAGAGCTCTTGTCATGATTTGAAATCATCTCATTTGCTTATTGTTTTTACATTCACTGCAACATAAGAAACTGCACATGGCTTACGCTCAGTGCTTGGCACAGGATAACATTCTGTATACACGCTTGTCTGATGAATGAATGAATGAATGAATGAGCTGATGATCAGAAGACAATGAGGCAGGGCTAGAGGGTGGGGAGACGGGGTGAGGCTGGAGGGCAAGAGGGCTCTGCTTACCTGAAGTTTCCTGAGGAACCGCTCCAGGGCAGGCTTGCCCACAGGCCGGATCTTGTCGCGGTCCAGGCGGACCCGGGCATCGGGGCGCCCGTCAGCGCCTGTGGTGGGAGTGACAGTAACGAGTCCCTCGCCAGCCTCCAGCAGGACCCTCAGGATCACAAACCGGGCCTGCATATGGGCCTGCCAGAACCAAGAAAGGAATCATTTCCATCCCTAAGATAAGACATATCAAAAGCCTGGTCCAAAGCCTGACCTACAGTATATGCTTATTAATTAATTGTCAATTATTCTTACCACTTCATTCTCCTTTACCCTGTGGATATTTTTCTGCCCTATTCCTCTCCCCTTAAATGTTCTCCCCTCTCTGCTCATGAGGGAAGGCAGGCTGCCCTGGAAAACAGGAAGGCCATTTCTAGGCAGGTCCATTTCCAGGGAGCCCTGGGCTCCCCCTTGCCAACCACTGTGCCCTTCGCTGCTGTAGAACACTCCCGGATGATAGCAGACACCCCCAGGGGTCCCCCACAATCCAGGTCGCCAAGCACTTCCTCTTCTACAGTCTTGTTTGCATTCAAGAGTGGGGCCGAACGGGCATCATGAACCCCAGTTTACAGATGGCAAAAGAGAGGCCCAGAGAGGTGAAGTGACTTGCTCAGGGTCACACAGCTGTTAAGGGAGATCAAGGACTCAGACCTAAGTTTCCTGACTCTAAAACGTGTGTTCTTTTGATGACATAAGACTGCCTCCTCAAAGTATACTCGTATGACTTTTAAGAACATTCCCATTGTTTACCCTATTTCCTAAGTACATCTCATAAGTGAGCAGCCTAACAGCTCTGGAGGCAGACTGCTTGGATTTGAATCCTGGCTCTGCTAGTTACTTAATGTCTTTGTGCCTCAATTTCCTTATTTCTGAAATGAGAGTAATAATAGCACTTGCGTCCTAGGGTTGACATGGGGAACAGAGTTAATGCAGGTAACGTGCTTAGAATTGTGTGTGCCACACAGTAAGTCTGATGTGAGTTGGCTATTAGCAGTCATAGTAAAATCACCTCATCTGATTCCGCCCTCAGAGGTGGGCAGGGAGATTATTATTCCCATTCAACAGGAACACTGAGGTTCACCACAGTGTGACTTGCCCCCCATAACCAGTGGGTCCCTGTGTGTCTCAAGTAGATATTCTTATCCATCCCCATGCCTAGAATCCTGACCTTGGACCCCGCTGTCGGCCTCCCCCTGCCGGCTCCCTGCCGGCTCCCACCTGTCTCCAGCTGGAGGTCTCCGGGGTGTAGAACTCCAGAGCGAGCAGCCCAGCCCGAACCATGTTGAGCCAGTTCACGTAGATCACATCTTCTGCATCGGCCCCCTCGAAGCCGAAGATCCTGGACGAGGGACAGGGAGGTGGCAGGGGTAGTCAGAGGCTGCCTGGGTCCTGACCCCTGCCAGTATGCCACGCCCTCTGTCCGCAAGGGAGGCCCACCCCCCAAGCCTGTTGTCCCTACTCCAGCACTTGGGCGTTGAGGCAGAGGTAGAGGCCCACACTTTCAGCCCGGCATTCTTCATAGCTAGAGGCGATGGTGCTGAACTTGCTGTCCCAAGTCTCCCCGCTCCGGTACCAGCTCTGAATCTGGGAGGGGAAGCCCGGGAATAGGCTTAGGAACAGCTGGGACCCCAGCCAAGCCCAGTCCCCCAGCACCCGGGGCCTCCTCCGAGGCCGCACTCACCTGCTCCCCCGTCTCTGGGTTGACCACTGTCTCCTGGTCAAAGTTAAATGCTCCTTTCTCGTCCTGCAGAAGGGTCAGGACATGAGTCAAGTGAGGGAAAGGTGCCTCTGCCCCAGCGCAGTACTTTAGCCCGGGGATTCGAGCGCCATCCACGTGCTGCTGTCTCCAAACCGGAGTGACCCTGGCTCCCCCCCCCCACCCCCCCGCCCCGCCACATGAGAACCCAGACCCGGGATCTCTGGACCCCAGATATGTGCCAGTGGATGGTCTAGAAAGCTTGGCTGCTGCTCCCCTCCGTGCTTCCCAGCCCCTCTCCTCATGCTGGCAGAGGCCACAGCCTGTGATCTGTGATTCTCTACCTCCATTTATTCCTACATCCCCCCCACCAGAAGGTTCTAGTACCCCACTTCACAGAGGAGGAAAATGAGGCTCAGAGTCTATGAGCCCCAACGTGGAATCAGAGCACATAATCTCCATGCACACTATCTCTTGACAGTAAACCATTTCCAGAGGGCTTGCTGTGTCAGGCAAGCCCCAGGGCTTTGCTTTTATTGCTCATCATGACCCATACAGTAGGAGGCAGGGTCCCCTGTTTTGCAGATGGGCCAACTGGAGGCTCAGTACGGAGAACTGATTTGTGCAAGGACACAGAGTGGCCACATTTTTCCGCACTTCCCTGTGACTTCAAAGCTGGGACAAGGCCCAGGGCCAAGCTGCTGCCCCCATTAGCTGCTCTCTGAATCGTCCTGACCTCCAGCCCCTCCCGACTCAGGGACGTGCCCCATCTCACAGGGAGCGGACCCAAACAGAACCCCGCTCTCTCTGACGTCCTGGCCCTGCCCCTGGTCATCTATCTGGCAGAAGAGCTGTCTGTCTTCTTTGTATTCCGGGGGGGGGGGGCAGGGGCAGCCACTTTGATTGGCTGGCAGGAAGGGGCTGCTCTCGGGAGAAGTGACTCACTCCCCGTTAATACCTGCAAAGGTACAGGTTCCAGGGAATAGTCGTCCCAAGACGGACCGGGCTGCAGCCTCAGGACTGGGAGCCTGCAGAGACTGCCCCTCACAGCCTCCTCCCTGTCCGTGGGGCTGTCTGAGTCACACCTCCAGGGGAGGCTTCCTCAGCCTGAGCCCAGTCACTCCTCCTGCGCGGGGCACCTCAGCTGGATTGTCCTGCGGGCCCCGCACCCTTGGGGCTCCTGGGACATCTCGGAGGAGGGTGAGAGAGGAACTTCCCTCCTTTAGGGGCCATTTCCCCCACCTAATCCGAAGCCCGTGAGGGCAAAGATGAAGCGGCTTCACCCTGGATGGGGTTGGTCGTGGGGGAGGGGAGCTGCGGCCGGTTCTCACCTGTACAAAGAGCTTGCCGCTGCCGTGGCCCAGCAGCTCATGCAGTCCCACCTGCACGTCAAAGGAGGGCCCCTTCCAGCGGATGTACAGGTCCTGCCGAAATAAGAGGAGGCCATGCCACCTGCCCCCGCCCCCACGACAGCCATGCCACCTGCCCCTCCCCCCCACGACAGCCACACGGCCTGCTGACGCCCCTGCTGCCAAGCTGAGGGCCTGTGGCCTCCTTCCCGCCAGGCTCCACGGGGCCCCACGCCCTGCTCAGCCCATCGCCTCTTTGCAACAATCTAGAGGAAGGAACTGCCTCCACAGTTTGACAAGGGAGCCAATAGGCCAGGTCACAGGGCCACCATGCCCAGAAGCAGCAGAGCCAGGAGGCAGCCATGCTCTTTCCTCTCTCCTGCACTGGGCACCCCCCATTTTCCTGAGTCAGCAGTCAGGCCAGGCCCGCCCTCAACCCTTGGCCTGCCAGTGCCCACCTTGTCCTCCTCCTCCAGGAAGGTCAGCTTCTCCCGCTGCGTGGCGTAGGCCACAGCCAACACATTCCCCAGCGACACATTCTTGAAGCCGTCCGTCTGCCTGAGGTCGTCATCTGCAGAAGGTGGGAAGGGAACCAGGAAGAAGGAGCAAAAATCAAGGGCCACGGATAAGGAGCCTAGACAAGGGGACCAGGCGGGGATGGAGAGCTGATCGGGGCATGCGGCTGGGGGACCTGTGTGCAGGAGGAGGGGTGGCTCTTAGGGGACACGGTTGCAGCTCGAGGAAGCTCACAGTTGGGGATGTTGATGCCGGCAGGGATGCCAGAGCCAGAGAAGGTGAGAATGTCCAGGGAGGTGAAGTCAGGGGTGAGGAACTTGTCCTTCTCGAAGGCCGCGGGCCAGGGCAGCTCCTTCAGCAGCTGTTCTGCACTTGCCACCAGGCACTCGAACTTGGCACTCATGGCCTTGTTCACCATGGCCACAAAGCCTGTAGGGAGAGAGGTGGGCTGTGGGCTGGCAGGGTTTGGGAGGGGTTCCATATCCCACTCCACTCCTCGAGCCCTCCGGCCATCATGCGTGTTTTAAATGTCCACTGTGTGTGGTGCCCTCTGCGGGCCAGTGGGGAGAACGGGGACCCAGGCCCAGCCCTGCCTTCATGGAGGTCACTGGGGTGTGTGGGATGTAGAGAGAAGGTTTCACTGGATAACCTCTGCGATGGATCTTAAAGGAGATGGCGGGGAGCAGATTCCCAGTGGAAGGGACTGCTTGAGCAAAAAACATGTCCTTTTGGGGGCAACTTAACTGTCCTGCAAGGCTAGAGTATTTGGCTTGCGATGGGGTGGCCAAGGCTGCACACAGGAGGCCTGCGATCGATCTTTTTAGGTTTAATGTGGTTGGAGAGCTTAGCTTCCATTTGCTTCCAAAGCTGCACTCCACAAAATGCACTTTCAATGAGAGGCTTCCTAAAGAAAGAGCTTCCTGGTCAGATAAGTTTGGATAATACTCTATGCTCAATTTCTAAATTCTCAAGGATTCCTAATGTACATTTGCATATTAAAGGTACTGAAGAGTCCTGCAGGCAAGACCCCTGGCTGCTTAGCATTGAACGCTTCTTGGTGTAACTCCTGTGAACCCTGCAGGAACTATACCTTGGAAAGGCCCAGCCTAGACTACTGCATGGTCAGGCTCCTGCAGAGAATGGATTAACTTGGCCAAGGATTAGACCTGGCAAAGCCTTCCTGTCTGAGCCACTGTGTCAGGTGGGAGTGACAGTCCAGGTCAGGAAGATAGGATGATTAAAATAGCAAAGAAGAGGGGCTGCCGGGGTGGCTCAGTGGGTTAAGTGTCTGCCTTCGGCTCAGGTCATGATCCCAGGGTCTTGGGATCGAGGCCCATGTTGGGCTCCCTGCTTCGCAAGGAGTCTGCTTCTCCCTCTCTCACTGCCTGCTTCCCCCCACCGGTTTATGCTCTCTCTCTCTCTCAAATAAATAAATAAAACTTTAAAAAATAAAAAGAACGGAGTGCGGGAAGTCTGGCTGGCTCAGTCGGTAGAGCATGTGATTCCTGATCTTAGGGTCATGAGTTCAAGCTCCATACTGGGTGTGGAGCCTACTTAAAAAAAATAAATAAGTAAAAATGAAAGGAGCGTGGTAGGCCTATATGTACTGATACGAAAAGATATCTAAAATATTCGGTGAAAAAAGCAAGTGGCAGAACAATCCAAAGAGCATAATTGCATCCATCTGGATAAGTTAGACGTTTCGTGTGTGCGCTTAAATAAGGCTCTGGAAGGACCTGTACTCAACCACTTGACCTGTGGTGACCTCTGGAGGGGAGGGTCACAGGGGGCCGATTTCACATTCCATCCTATATACTTCTGTGTTGTTCCAATTACTTACAACAAGCGTGGATTTTTAAATCACACACACACACACTTTAAAGCATTATTAGCTCTATCTAAAAACAAAAAACAGGGGTTCCTGGGTGGCTCAGTTGGTTGAGCAGCCAACTCCTGGTTTCAGGGTCCAGGCAGAGAAGCAGCAGGTGGACACATCTGTCCACCCCTCTGGTCCCCGCACCACCTGCGCCCTGGGCCTGCATCTTCGGGCTCAGCTCTAAGCTCCCCACTGACCGCTGGGGCTGTCCTCTCCCCTCCCAAGCTAATCTCGCTGGCTTCTAGAAATTGGATGCTCCAGACTCTGTCCCCAGGGGCTGGAGAGGATAGGGCTTGGCACAGAAATCTAAATCCTCAGGCTGGACGCCCTGCCTTCCACAGGTGGGTCCAGTCAGGGTTATGGATATAGGCATGGGGGGCCAAGGCGGCCTCCGCCTGCCCTGCGATGACGGCAGCCAAGTTAAGTTCACAGCCATGATGTTAATCATGCTCCCATTCACCCAGCACCTTTTATGTGCCTGGCATTGTGCTGAGCAGCCTCACTTCCCACAACACCCAGAAGGCAGTGACCAATGCTCAGGTATGGGGTTTACCCCGCTGGGGAGGTCACACAGCCGATGAGCGGCAAAGCTGGGCTTGGAATGGCCGTAGCCTGTGCCCGGATCAGACAGCAGGGGCAGCACAGCAAAGTGGCTCCGAGCCAAGGTGCCACGCTCGGCCACTTGCCAACTATGCCTCGGAAGCCACTTCTATAAAGTGAGGATAGCAATTGTCATAGGAGGATAGGGTCCAAATGAGCTCCTATAGCTAAGTGTCCAGTGCCTAGTAAATCATCAACACTGGTTCTGGTTATTTGTATTATTATTGCCAAGGGCAGAGGGGAGAACCCTCAGAGGACACTGGGATAAGTGTTTGCAAGCTGACCCCCCCCCCCAGAAGTTACCTTCAAACTCTCCACGGGAACCAAAGGGGTCTCGGTAGCTCTCGATGAACCCGATGTAACTGGGGGAGTAAAGGGGAGAGATGGAAGAGGGGCAGGCAGGAGGGGGGCAGCCAGGGTGAAGGCTGGTGCCTCACCTTTCCACGATGGGGCCTTTGTCCTGTATCCAGAAGCGGGAGCCCCTCTTGTGGGCCTCGATGGAGCCCTGGGTGAAACTTTCTATGTACTGAGTTAGCATCTGTTCCTGCCGGCTGTTGGCTGCATACGCCTGGGGGTGAGCAGGGGTCGGTCAGCCTCAGGCCACCCACCCTTCCCGACACCTGTCTTTGCTGCCCAGAGGGATCTGCAGCTTGACCCCTCAGCTCCCAGCCAGCCCTACCTTGGCCTTCTCCAGGTGCTCCACCACCTTCTGCAGGATAGGGGCATAGTCCCCCCGAGTCACCTGGAAATGGCTCCCCCGGAATTCGTAGCTCTTCAGCTTGGGAGTCATTTCAGAATGCAGAGCAGGCTCTAAGGGAAGAAGGATCTCGCTCAGGGAAAAGGCTAAGACACCCCAGCAAGCTTCTCACCGTGACACTCTTACTCTAAGATCTTCAATGACTCCCTACTGCCTACAGAAATAGTAGAAATTTTCATTAAAAAAATATATGTATGTATATTTAATTCATTTAAGCCTCACATCAACTCTGGGGGGAGTTATCTCCACTTTACAGGTGGGGAAACCAAGGCACAGAGAGGTAAAGTAAGTTTCCAAAGGTTGCAGGGACAGCAAGCGGCAGAGCAGGATTTGAACCGAGGGTGGCAAACTGTGTTTAGGAAGACAGTCAATCCTGAAATGTAAGGAGCCTTATAAGGAGACAAGAGGGTGAAGAGGAAGTAGGAGTCCGGATGAGAGAAGATGCTGGAGGGGAGGAGAGGGACACGAGCCAAGGAAAGCAGGCTGCCTGTAGAAGCTGAAAGAGGCAAAGAAAGTCTGCCCCCTGGAGGCTCCAGAAGGAACTGGGGTCTTGTTTCTGACTTTGGACCCCAGAACAGTAACAGAATAAATTTACGTTGCTTCATGCCACTACATCGGTGGTGATCTGTTGCATTTTGCTTGTTGTCCCTGACCAGCACCATATACTTCTAGGTTATGTTGTAAAAAAGAAAAGATAAGCACAGTGCCCCCACCTCCCGAGGTGACATCCCCAGTCGGGATGTGGGGGCTCTTTGCCCTCCTCCTAGAGCCGGGCAGGCTCGTGACTCTAGCGAAAGTGACACCAGGGGACTGCCGAGGCCAGGTCATAAAAGGTGGCCCAGCTTCCACCAGACATGTGGTGAGTGCGCCTGCGGGTGATTCCAGCCCCCGGCTGCTGATGGCACCCCGGCCCCTGAGTCTCCCCAGCTGAGGCCTCAGTCGTTGTCACCAGGCCCATCCCGATCCCTGACCCACAGAGTCTGTGACCTGAAGAGGTGGGTTTATGTCCCTAATTTTGGGGGGCAGCTGTACACAGCAGGAGGTGACACAAGAGGTGCTCAGCCACCAGAGCCTCACTCTCGCGCCCGGTCTTGTACACAGCAGACTATATGGAAGCACAGGCTCGGCTTATATTCCAGTGTGATCGATTCCTATTCCCACGAACCCAGTGTCCTTTTCCTTAGGCAAACCCAACGTGCCAGTCGCTAACCTTTCCCTCCGCCATGCTCTGGGGCGCACACCGCTCCCTCCACCAAAGGTTCGGGTGCCACCTTCATCTAGTCCCACACCAAAGAGCTGAGTTTCTACCCAGTGCTAGCCATTGGGGGGGGACAGTGGCCAGTGAAACACACCCTTCCTCCTCTCGGGGAGCCCGCAGTCGATAGCAACAACAAAAAAGCCCGTGCAGCTCCTGGGTGTGATGATGGGAAAAGAGAAGGAAAGTCATGGAAAGACAGGGCAAGGTCCCAGAGAAGCTGGTGAGAAGGTGTTCATCACGCGAACGTGTAGATGGGAGGCAGGACTTCGAGGTGGAAAAGGAGACACTGTGCAAAGTTCTGGACAGAGGATGTGACAACCAACACAGGGTTTTTAGGGGATTGTAAACTGCTGAGCACGGCTGGGGCACAGAGTCTAAGTGGGAGGGGGACAGGGATATGAGGCGGGGGGCTGGGCAGGGGAAAAGGGAGGGCCAGCTTGCAAAGGTCCTCCTAGGGGCCTGGATTTTTCTGTCCACACTGCGTGCATCTCCCTCTCACCCGGTAACAGATCCCAATTTTCCTCTGAGAATCCCCCTCCCCGCACCTCCAATTTAGGAGCACGGGAGGGGCTGACGTCATCGTCACCTAGCTCTGAGGTCGGCTTGGGATCAGGGTCCCGACGATCAGAGATCTATCTGTCCCTTGACCACAGGAACTGGTTTACAGATAAGTACGGGACCCAAAATAGAGAAACTAGAGCCACTCTCAGACCTCATTATAGAAACTTTTGGGAGAAAAAGGCCCTCTTTCTGCTGGAGCGGCCAGGCCAGTGACGATCAGGCCCCATGTGGGAGGAACACGCCGTGGATGAGTGAGAGAGTGGAGGCCAGAGGCAGAGAGAGAAATCTCTCGGAATACGGTCCAAGCAGCTGGGTCCGGCTGTGCTTGAAGCCATCCTATTCCAGGCTTCTTGATGACCCAAGCCTATTCAGTCCCCTTCTGGTTCAGGCAAATGTGCACTAGATTCCTCACTAGTGAAGAATTCTGAATGACAGAGCCCTCGGAGGTGGATTTGGGCTTTCCCCTGAGAGTACTCAGAGGGATTTAGGAAGCCCGTTACTCCCGGCAGGACCCACTAACCCCTGTCCTCACTGCGGCCCCATCCCACCCGGGCCAGAGGTGCTGAGGAGGCAGGAGAAGGGTTGTGGGAAGCCGCTCACCCGAGCCGAGCACAGAAGCCAGCCGCACCTCGTAGCAGGGCCTCCCGTCCTGGCGGACGCCCTTGAACAGTCGCGTGTTGTAGGCACTGAGGTTCTGGAAAAGACCAGGGCAGGGGTTTGGGGAAGAAGAGTAAGTCCAGAGGGGGCTGCGAGGCGGGACGAGGGAAGCGGGTTCACACCGGGAAGAGGTACAGAGGCAGAGCCGGCTGGGGCGTGTGGGGGAGCCAGCCTGAGTCCGCGGCGAGCGGGGAGAGAGCAGGTGGGCAGCCCAGGCCAGGCTCCCGGAGACGCTCACTCTAGACGCCGAGCGCTAACGTTTACTAGGTGCTGACTCCTCCATGCCCGTGCCCGCTGATGGGTGGGTGGGCAGGTGCGAGGCAGCAGACCTGGAAACTGCTCACACAGCTGCTGGGGGGTGAGCCCCTCGAGTGGACTCTGGGGCCCGATCGGAAGCGACTCTGACATCTCCGCTGTCCTGCCCTCAGGCTGTCGCCACAGCCCTCGGCCCGTGGCGGGCCGGGGCGGCTCTGTCCCTGGCACACGTGGGAATGTCTTCCTCGCTGGAGCCAGGCCAGTGCCTAGACAAGGACCTCCAAGTCCTTTCTACTTCAAGCTCCCAGGATGCTGTGTCTCTGGACCCAAGCTGAAACCCGGGAGTGGGTGCCAGCGGCGAGGGGGGCCCCGTGAACCCACTGTCCCAAGTTCCCTAAGCCTCAAACCTGTGAGTCCAGAAAGTCTTGGGCCAGCTTGGCGTCTTCCATGGTACAGTCTCCAGAGAAGTAGGTGGTGATTCCCTGCCGGGGAAAGGGACAGATGGGAAGGGGGACCCGCCGAGGCCGGGACACCCCCCCCCGAGCCCCCCCTCCGACCTCCTCCCGGCCGCTTCTACCCTGCCCCGTCTCATCTCTTTCCAGGGGAGAAAACCGTAGCACAAATCACACACACAGGCCCATCTCCAGCCTTCCCACAGCTCTGCTCCAGCCTTTTGTGGAGGGAGGCTTGCCACGTCCCTCACACCACGCAGTGGCCAAGCGGCCTCCAGGGCGGGCAGCCCGGGCTCCCTCCTTTCCCTGCCCCTCTCCTCCTCTCCCTCTCTCAGCTTTTCTTCCCTTTTGCACACACCACCCCGGCTGTCGGAACCGGAAGGGCGTTCAGAAAGCATTCCGTCCTTACCAATGACAAAACTGAAGCCCACTGCCTCCCTATCCGGAACCCTTCCCTCCGCGCCAGGCGATGCATCTTCCAAAAGATGCCCTCCACTTTCTTGTACGGGTGGGGGGGCGGGGCCTCACCTCTTTCCCCAGCCCGAGGTGTCGAAGCCGCGGCTCCAGAGAGAACATGAGCTCCCTGCAGGTCTGCCAGAGGCTCCTGACTTCTTCCGGCTGCTGCTGAGCCGCCTTACTCCCCAGGATCACACGTTCCAGCTTCTCCTGCAGGGGAAGAGGCCACTGGCTCGGCCACAGCACCCAAGCCTGTCTTCTGCACCCTCCACATCTACCCCCAGCTCTTCTCCCGCAGCCTAAGGCCTGGCTCAGAGTGAGGCTGAGCGACTAGTGGCATTGGTGTTGCTGGACAAATGCTAGAGCTCAGGCCCCCGACAGACCCGTCCGGTCAGAAGCCGCATCTCAACAAGACGGCGAAGCAACTTGTGTGGACAGTGAGTGCTGAGAGTCCGGGTTTAAGAACTGCCAATGCCCCAGATGGGCCCGAGCCCCAGCGTCCCCGTGAGGGACTCACCGCGCCCGGGCCTCTCCACCATCCCCAGGGATGAGATGACCAGGCTCCCCTTTTGCAAGGACTGAAGTTCACACACCCTTCCCTTGTCTGTCCTCAGGTCAGCACGGTCAGGAAGACACACTGCATTCCCTTGCTAGGTGAGGAGCGTGGCAGTGACCAAGCCCCCACTACGATCCCACCGACCCCAAATTCCTCACCTCCCCTGGCCCTCCCTCAACTCACCTTGGGCAGGTTGGGAACAAACTTGGTGTCGCCAAAGGACTTGTAGTTGCCCATGTTGGAGTAGATACCCGCAGCATAGACCAGGAACGCCTGGGGGGAGGTGGGCATCAGAGACCCGGAAGCATGGTGCCCCCCCCACCAGACTCCACCCCAGGGAGGTTCCCCCTGAGATGTTAACACGCAGAGGAACCAGTATAGGCCAGGCTGGGAAAGCAGGGGGCAGGACCCAGATCCCGGGAGGCCCCGGTCTGGCCCCAGCACGCTTTCACAGACCGATAGCACACCCATTGTCCAGCAGCCCCAAAACACACCCACCTCTGTTCTTGCTGTGCCCAACACCCCCCTCAGCCACCCTCGGCCGTTCCATATGACCTCTGAAACCCAGCTGAAACACCACGTCTCTGCCTCCTTGGGCAGAAAGCCTGTCTTCTGCCCCCAGCCAGCCAGGCCGCTGGCATCGGAAGCATCAGATGTTAGAGCTGGAGGGGCCTCATCGCAGGCCCAAAACTCAGTCTCCCTTCCTCCAGCAACAAGACCTCAATCTTCCTCTTGGGAAGGGGGGAATCTCCCTTCCCTGACTCTGGGAGTAGGCCCAGGCTCATGCTAGACAGTAAGAGCCCCACCCGGGCAATTTCCTAGTGCCAAAGAGCCTCTGTTTTTATACGAGGGATCATGGAGCCTAGAGCCCCTGGACCTCCCCTGCTGGAGTGAAGAAAGCAAGCCAAGCTGAGAGATGAAGACTGTATCAAAATAGTATCCCTGAGCCCCTGGATGCAGCCATGACTGAAGCCTGCCCTCACCCTGGACTTTTCAATTATGTGAACCGGTAATGCTCTCTTTTTCAAAATAGACTTTGTTTTTTAGAGCATTTTAGCACCACAGCAAAACTGGGCAGAAAATATACAGATTTCCCGTGTACCCACTGCCCCTCTCCCCCCAATATGAACAGTCTTCCCTATCATCATCGTCTCCCACTGCAGTGGCACATTTGTTACAACGGGTGAAACTACCTGGACACATCATCACCCAAGACCACAGCCTACATAAGGGTTCACTCTTGGTGTACACTCTATGGGTTTAGACAAATGGATGGCTTATGTCCCCTGCTACGTACGGTACATGACTCTGTACTATAGAGTAGTTTCCGCGCCCTACATATCCCTTCCCTCAATGCCTGGCAACCACTGGTCTCTTTTATTATCTCCATGGTTTTGTCTTTTCCAGAATATCATATAGATGGAATCCCATGTATGTAGGCTCTCAGATTGGCTTCTTTCATTTCATAATATGCATTTGACCTTCCCATGTCTTTTCATGGCTTGAAACCTCATTTCTTTCTAGCACTGAATAATATTCCATTGCCTGGATGGACTACAATTTGCAGCTCAGCTACTGAAGGACATCTTGTTTGCTCCCATGGTTGGCAATTGTGAATAAAGTTACTACAAACATCCATGTGCAGGCTTTTGTGTGGACATGAGTTTTTACCTCCTTTCAAGATTTCACCCCAGTAAATAACCAAGAAGCATGATTGGTGGATCACATAGTAAGAGTAGATTTCTTTTGCAAGAAACTGCTGAAGTACCTTCCACCGTGGCTGTATGATTTTGCATTCCCACCAGCAATGAACAAGAGTTCCTGTTGTTGCTATACCTGCAACAGTATTTGGTGTCATCAGTGTTTTGGATTTCGGCAAAACTAATGGGTGTGTAGTGGTTATCTCATTATTTTATTTATTTGCAATTCCCTAATTACATAGGATGCGGAACATCTCTTCATATGCTTATTTGCCATCTGCATTTCTTCGCGGTAAAGTATCTGTTACAGTCCTTGGCCTATTTAATCAAGTTGCTTGTTTTCTTATTGTTGAATTTTAAGAGCTCTTTATATGTTCTGGCTGAGAGTCCTTTATCAAATACCACCTTTTGCAAATATTTTTTCCCCAGTCTGTGGCTTGATTTTCATTCTCTTGACAATGTCTTTCACAAAGCAGAACTTTTTAAATTATACTGAAGCCCAGCTTATCAATGATTTCTTTACAGATCATACTTGGTGTTGTACCGGAAAAGTCATCTCCATACCCAAGGTCATCTAGATTTTCTATGTTATCTTCTGGGAGTTTTACAGTTTTGTATTTAACATTTAAATCTGTAATCCACTTTGAAATAACTTTTGTGAAAGATGTAAGGTCTACGTCTGGTCTAGATTCTCTTTTTTCTTCTTTTTCTTTTTCTTTTCTTTTTTTTTTTTTTT